>JAODAL010000518.1:0-302006 GCA_025379985.1 Phyllomedusa bahiana | reverse complement strand
CCAAAACCCAAAAATGGTTAAAAATGTTTATTTTCCCCCTTTTAAAAAGTAAAAAATAAAATATACCGCTTGTTAATCGCCTCTAGATTAGCAATGGCTGGGAAGTTAAATTTATTTTTATTTTGATGGGCACTGATGTCCTGTTGCTTGGAGAATCGGTGGTTGGTGTCTTGTGCGTGGAGACTTTGTGAATGATGCCTAATTGTCAAAGACTAGTTGGATGGCGTCCGCTCCCTGGAGTACGTCGGAGGCGTCCTCCCGGGAGTAGTGGAGGCGTCCCCCTCCCTGGATTCGTCGGACGGGGCGCCGTCGCTACGCGGGAGCGGGGGGGTCCCGCTCGCTGGAGGTGTCGGAGGGGCGCCCCGCCGTGGAGTGTGTGGAGGGCCCGTACCCCTCGCTGGAGTGTCGTCGGACGGCGTCCGCTCGCTGGAGTGTCGTCGGACGGCGTCCGCTCGCTGGAGTGACGTCGGACCGCCCCCTCCCCGCCCCGCCTGGGGTGTCGTCGGGGGGGTCCGCTTGTGGTTTAAAGTGTGTCGGCGGCCCTTCCGCCCCCGGGGATTCGTCGGACGGCGTCCCGCTCGGGGGAGTGTCGTGGGGGCGCCCCGTGGAGTGTCGTGGAGGGTTCCCCCGCTCGCAAAATTTTGGCGTGCGTGGGACGGGTCCCTGCGGGGGCTGGAGGGTGTGGGGATTCGGGGACGGCCGTCCCGCCCCCTTGGAGACACGTAATGTCGGTCCCAAAGATTTGGGTGGAGGGGCAGCCCCCTGGAGTAAAATTTAGCCGTTTTATTTTCCCTGAGATACAAAGGTAATGTTAGTCTTAAAAATTGCCAAATAGCTCTAAAACGGGGTTTTTTTCTGACCCCTAATAAACTTTTTTAAAATATTTTCATTGTTTTGAAAGCACAGCCCCCTTGTGATATATAAAAGGTGCCCTGACCTTTTCATCACTCTCTGTCCCCCCGGGTTTTCTTCAAAACAGCCCCTGTTTTCTGTTGTTCTGGGGGAACCGGTCGTATGCGCGTTCGGCTTTGGGGACGGTCTGGAAAAGTCGACAAAATCCCTTGGGTTTTTGCTTTTTTTTGACGGGGGGGGTTTTGGGAAAAGGGCGGGTGTTGGTGTAAGCTCGCAAGGGTGTCTGGGCGCTTGAAATTAAATCTGGGAATGTTACTTTGGGAGGATGGGAAGTTCTTTGTTGCCCGTCTGTTCCTTCGCTGGGGGACGTTTTTGGGGGAAAAAGGGCTCGGTTTTTTTTTTTTTTTTCGTTTTTTTGGTCTCTGAAAAATTGTCCAAGTAAAAACGCTTCCTTACGAATGTTGTCTTCTTTGCAAAACCTCAGGCTATTTGTTCTATTAGAGGAGGTAAAAATAAAAAGGGGGTTTTCCCCCCAAAAAAAAAATTGCTCTTTGATTAAAAATTTTAAAAAAAAAATTTACTTCCCTTTTTTTTAAATGGGGGGACTGGGGATATAACAATTTGGGCATCTTTTTCTTAAAACCTGGTTGTGCTTTTTCCCTTGTTATTCCCCCTAAAAAATGTATGATGAATCTGTAGAGGGGCGTTACCTTTCCCAGTTTTCATAGGGGTGGCCCCATGCACACTTGACGGCAGAGCACTGATTGGACAATTATACTGTGCGGGGGACCCCCAGTAACAGAATTTCTTGGAGAGATAACCAGGGAAGCGCAAAACATTAAAATGTAAAGGGGTTCTCTAAAGGGCTGTTTCACGAGTCACAAGCATTTTTTTACACTCCCTTTTTTTCTCAGGCTGGAGGGGTTCTTAGCGTAATTTTTAAAACATAGTTAGCTTCTCTGTAACTAGCTGAGCCATTACTGAGAAACCAAGGATTCCAGCATGCACTCAGGTAAATCAATTAAAAAATTTGAAGCTTTATTTAAATAAATATAGATTAAAATAAATCAAACATGCTGACATGTTTCGGAAAACCTTAATCATAGTTAAGCCATTACACTGACAAATGCAGGAGATGTTCTCTCTCTTCACTTAAAAAGTTTCTGTGCTGGAGGACTAAAAACAAGGCTTTCTTAATTTGTTGAGATAACTATTTTGGCCAGGGAGTCTGCCCGCTCATGGTGTGTCACCCCCTGCTTTCTGCTCTCTCCTGATTTTGGTAGGGAAACCGGGTAACCCATAAACTGGTGCACCAGAGAATAAAATGTCCTTTCTCATGACTAAAGAAAAATTTAATAGAACGATTATTTAGGAAAATGTCTTCAAAATTTCCCGTTCCCCTTATTTGAAAGCTAAAACTTTTAAATGAGCCCCCTTTTTAAGGGAAAAGTTTTCCAGAACGTTATTTCTGGGAAAATTTTAGATATTCAGAAATGGCAACAGGACCCCCCCTTAAAAAACCCACAGTATTCAACACTCGGGGCGTAAAAAAGGATTTATAGGGCCCATACCCTAAATGGAGGGCCTTTTTTTTCCCAATGCAATAAACCCAAAAAGCAGCATAAGCAGTAATAAATTAAAAAATATAAAAAATATGTCATGTATCAAGAACTGCTAGAAAGGGTGGTGACCAGGAAGCCAACAACTACTTAGGGTATGTTCACACATGGGCGCGGCGCCACAGTACCCTGCGTACATTGTGTGGTTGGGGAGCTTGCGCTAATACGCGTGCCCCCGGGCGAGGAGGGGGGGGGGCGGGGGCCCCGCACCCCTTTTAGTCCCTTTAACATTTTTACTCGTGGCGCAATTCGCCCAAAGAAATTTGACATGTCATTATTTTTCCCCGGCGTACAATACGATTGATTGTAAGGGGGGGAGAGGAGGCGAAATCCATATTTATTGAGAAATGGTTAGTAATTTCGGCGCGCATCTCGCACGTTATAGAGCGCAAATCCACGGCGAAATCCACGCAGAAATTACCCCGTGTGAACATACCCTTAAAAGGAACAATGTTCTTGGACGGAAGTAGGGTGCCCTTAGCCTCTGTGCCCCATAGCAGTCGCTATAGCTATAGTTACGCCTATAAAGGGAATTTGTCATTTAAGGGTGTACGGCATATTCAACTTTTGAAAGTGAAAAACAAATTAAAGGGGGGGGCCAGCGAACTGTAACCAAAATTTCCCTCTATAAGGGATGGCAATCTGCTGCCCATGGGACCCTAGGCCCAAAAATTCAGTAGCGCTCTTTTCATGTTGCGTTTTTTTGCACTGTTTGCAGAATGCGTATTTTTTTGAAAACCTAGCACACTCATTTTTGCATTGTGAACGCTGGGCCCGGGGCGAGGTAACGAGGTAGGCGTCCCTAGGGCGCTACCTCTGCCTGTCCTAAGGGGGATGGCAGGGGGCCCCGAACCTCCCGGGGGTCCAGGCCGCTTATGGCCTGGAGCTCCGGCGGTTCTTTAGCTGTATGTGGTCCGTGGACGGGTTCTGTGAAACAGAGAGCGACACTCCAGACGTCCGGCTCCCAACAGGGGGCCGCCGGGTCCCCACAGCGCTGGGACCCGCCCCGGGGCCCCCTGTGCTCCCCTGGGCAGGGCGCGATGAAGGATGTCATTGCGCGCTGCCTCTCCTCGAGCCCCCCCAGGCCCGTAAAGGGGGTTTTTGTTTTTTTTTCCCGTGCCCCTTTTCCCGGAGGAATGCCCCCCTCGGCCCCCGGGCCCCGGTAAGTGGTATTTTAATTTGTTGTTTATTTTTAATTTGCCTCGTGCCCCCCATTTTGCCCCCTTGGCCCCCTGCCCCTTCAGTGCCCCCATGCCCGCCTGCCCAGTGCCCCCTATATATGCTGCCCCAGGCCCCTATTGCCTGCCTGCCTTAGTGCCCCCTATATCCTGCCTGCCTCAGGCCCCTATATGTGCCTGCCTCAGTGCCCCCCTATTGCCCGCCTGGGTCAGTGCCCTTTTCCCCTCCCTTTCCCCCAAAAGCCTCCCCCGTGCCCCTTTGCCGCCCGCCTTTAGTCCCCCAATGCCGCCTGCCTCGTGCCCCTATATACCTGTGCCTCAGTGCCCCCCATATGCCCGCTGCCCCGTGCCCCCCTTTTTTCCCCCGCCTGCCCCCAGGTTTTCCCATTAACCTGCCTGCCCCAGTGCCCCCCATATGCCCGCCTGTCAAATCCCCTATATCCTGCCGCCTCAGTGCCCCTATAATGCCTGCCTGCCCCTATTTTTGCCCGCCCCAGTTTCCCCCTATATCCCCGGGGCCCCAGGGCCCCCCATAGCCTGCCTCGTGCCCCTTTTTTTTATGCCCCTTTGGGGCCCGTGTGTCCCTATATTTTTTATCGCTTTTCTAAGGGTACAATATCTATATACCGCCTATTTTTAGGAAACTATATTCTATTTAAAACTGCCTGACTTTGGGGACCTATAAAAACCGCCCAATTGGGGGGGCATATTTTAACCCCGTCAACTGAGGATCTTTTTAACCTATAAATTTAAGGGGTTGCTGGAAATGTGGGATTCTAAGATATTTGTGTCCAAATTAAAGGGGGGTATTGGCCGGGGCAATCAGCATAAGGTGTGAACCGGGTGGGGAAAAAAGGGAAAGTGAACGACGTGATCAGAAAAAGACTCTCCTGTGAGCACTAAATGTAACGCAGGTAATCCTTTTTGTCTGCAGGGTTTTAATACAACTTAACTACCATATAGGTCCCCCGTTTGGGGTGGGAATGTTCAGAGCTGTGTACACTGATAGTCACAGTGGGGGGCGCGTTCGGTCCCGGGTTTGGGAGGTTATTTGAGCCCCTTTTGTAGTAAAAGCTTGGGGCTTGGTTTTGTAGGGTGTTTTTTAGGGGAGAGAGTAAGGGGCCGTTCACAGGCTTTTTTCGCCCGGATTGGAGCCCCTACTGGGGCCGGATTTGCGCTTCGTACGGGCCCCAAACCGTCGCAGTAATTCTTTTAAACCACAGTTTCATAGGAAACAGTGGGTTCCCTCGCCCCCCCCGCTCGGAATCCGCCGGGGGGGGGGGGGAAAAGAAAATCACCTGCACATTTCCAGGCGCAATACGCCGTGGGTAATGCAAGTCTATGGGGCCCCGGGGCCCCCCCCGCCCCGCCCCCTTTTCAAGCCCGGGAATTTGGAGCGCAATCCAGCTCGCAAATTTTGGGTTGAAAACCGTTGAACACGGCCTAACTAGTGAGGGGGGGGGTCGAGAGGGCCTGGCGCAGGGGCGAGAGGAATTAGAGGGGGGGGGCAATTTTTTGGGGCGCGAGGGGGGGCGCCATTGGCTGTACTTGCCTAGGGCACCAAAATGCCTTGTCCCGGCCCTGGTGGACCTAGCAAGACTTTCCATGACTGTGCTTCATATAGCCGTCGCATAAAAATGCATTATACACCCAGGGCTGTCTCTTCCATTGGGCAGGGTAGGCGGTTATCCGGGGACCTCGTGAGCACAGGGGGCCCTACCAGGCAGATGCCGACTCGGCCCCGGGTGGTACGTCTGTGTGCGGCCCTTGACCTGCTGTGTCTTTAAGCAGCGCAGGAGACTATGTCATCGCCTCCTGCGCCGCTGTATTTCTTAGGCCGACAGCTCGTAGGCTTCCTGCCTAGGAAATCCCGGCAGCCACGTTCTGGCGTCCATGCCGAAAACCAGCTCCCGGAGCGAGGTCCCCAGCGGGGCAGCACGGAAAGGTAATTAGCATTTTTTAAATATCTACAGGGGCCCGGGGCTAGATCACCTACAGGGGGGGGGTTATATCGCCTACAGGGAGCCTATATCGCCTTATCTATATATAATTGTACAGTCTGGGTGGCAGGTTCATCCATTTTTCATGTAAGCCACCCCCTATTTATGAAACATGGCTGCACCATTGTAAACCTAGCACTTTTCACCGTTTGTTTCACCCGTACACCCTAATAGATTGTAAGCTCTCACGAGCAGGGCCCTCACACCTTGTGTCTCATCTGTAAGTACTTCTAATGTGCAATGTATGTACGTTTACCCTCGAATTTGTAAAGTGCTGGGGAATATGTTGGCGCTAAAATAAATATAATAGATTTATTAGTTTATTTTACCTGAGCTGGTGTCTGACCTCTATGTGGTCCCCTATATGGGGGGTTGTAGGTTATACCATGAGCTGCTGTCTGACCTCTATGTGGTCTCCATATGGTGTTGTAGGTTATACATGAGCTGGTGTCTGACCTCTATGTGGTCTCTATATGGCGGTGTTGTAGGTTATACATGAGCTGGGTCTGACTTGACTCTCTATATGGTGGTGTTCTATATATGGCGGTGTTGTTTTTTTATGGGTGTTTAGGTATATGAGCTGGTGTCTGACCTCTATGGGGTCTCTATATGGCGGTGTTGTAGGTTATACCTGAGCTGGTGTCTGACCTCTATTTTGGTCTCTATATGATGGTGTTGTAGGTTATACCTGAGCTGGTGTCTGACCTCTATGTGGTCTCTATATGGTGAGGTGTTGTAGGTTATACCTGAGCTGGTGTCTGACCTCTATGTGGTCTCTATATGGTGGTGTTGTAGGTTATACCTGAGCTTGACCATTCTGTGGTCTCTATACGGTAGTATTGTAGGGTATACCTAGTGTCTGACCACTATGTGGTCTCTATATTGTGGTGTTTTAGGTTATAAGTTAGTTATCGATAATGTATATATTCCTGAGAGTGGTTGTGTTTTTTTGGGGGGCCCAGTGCACATCTCTACTCAGGGGCCCATAATGTTGTTAATACGGCTCTGTATACACCACTGACTTTATTGAAAAGTTTTTAATGAGGTTAAAAACCACTTTAACCCCTTCCCGACATTGGGCGTATGCATACGCCCTAGCGGGAAGTGACTTCCCGCAAATGGACGTATGCATACGCCCTGGCGATCGCGCGGCATGGAACCAGCGGTAAATTACCGCTGGCTTCATGCCCCATCACCCCGCGGCCGGAGTGAGCATTGTGGGCCTGGTGTCACTAGTTGCCATGGCGACCTATGCACAGCAGTAACGCTGTGCACAGATCGCCTCTTCAAACAGCAATCTAATGATTGCTTTTCCCCAGTGGGGATTTGCAGTTACAAATCCTCACTGGGGAAAATTAAAAAAATGTGAAAAAGTAAAAAAAAAAAAAGTAAAAAAAAGTAAAACACAAACAAAAAATAAAATTAAAACACATACACTGCCATTTTCCCCTTTACAAACGCCAATCGCCCCAAAAAAGATCAAAAATAAAAAAAGTACCCATATTTGGTATCGCCACGTGCGTAACGATCCACCCTATAATATCTGTCATGTTAATTAACCCGTAGGGTGAACGCCGTAAAAAACAAAAAAAAAAAACAGTCACAGAATTGCGATTTTTGTGCATCCTGCAGCACATTAAATGGAATAAAAAGCGATCAAAAACTCATATAAATGCCAAAGTTGTACCAATTAAAACGTCAGTTCATCCCGCAAAAAAAAAGTTCTTACACGTCTCTGTATACGGAAAAATAAAAAAGTTAGGGCTCTCAGAAGACAGCGATGCATAAATATTATTTAACACAATAAAAACACTATTTTTTTTTTTAAAGTGCTTCCAAATTAAAAAAAAACTATATAAATAGGGTATCGCCGTAATCGTATCGACCCTGAGAGTAAAGCTAACTGGTCATGGATACTGCACGGTGAGTGCTGTGAAAAATAAAAATAAAAAACACTACTAGGATTGCAGTATTTTCTTCACCCTGCCTTCCAAAAAACGGATTTAAAACTGATCAAAAAGTCTGGTCCCCCCAAAAATGATACCAATAAAAACGTCAACTCATCCCACAAAAAACAAGCCCCTACACAGCTCCGTACACAGAAAAATAAAAAAAGTTATGGCTCTCAGACTATGGCGATGCAAAAACGTGTTTTCCTTTTTGAATAAAAGTGTTTTTATTGTGTAAAAGCAGTAAAACATAAAAAAAAATACAAATTGGGTATCGCTGTAATCGTATCGACCTGCTGAGTAATACTAGCATGTCAGCTATACTGCACGGTGACCGCTGTTAAAAATAAAAAACACTACCAGGAATGCTGTATTTTGTTCAAAATGCCTCACAAAAACCTTAATAAAAAGTGATCAAAGCGGCATATGCCCCCCATAATGGTACTAATAAAAACGTCAACTCATCCCACAAAAAAACAAGCCCATAATCAGCTCCGTATACAGAAAACTGAAAACGTTATGGCTATCAGAACAGGACAACATAAAAACGCAATTTTTTATAGACCTATTTCTATTGTGTAAAAGTAATAAAACATAAAAAAACTATATAAAATCTATATCATTGCAATTGTACCGACCCCCATAGTAAAGATATCCTGTCATTGATACTGCACGGTGAACGCTGTAAAATTGAAGCCCAAAAAACAATGGCGGAACTGCGTTTTCCCCTCATTTTCATAGCCCAATGCAAAAAAAAAAACTTTGAAACCACTGTGCACCAATAATGTACAATACACCCATAGATGAGATCTATGAGGCGTGCTGAATCCAAAATGGGGTGACTTCTGGAAGGTTTCACCTGTTCTGGTATTTTGGGGGCTTTGTAAATGCGACATGGCCCCACCAAAATCTGCGTTCCAAAATCCAAGTAACACTCCCTCCCTTATACGCCCTGCCATGCGCCCAAACAGCAGTTTACACCCACATGTAGGGTATTGCCGAACTTGGAAGAAATTGCATAACAAGGTTTTGGGTGTTTATTTTACCAGGATGCCTTGTAAAAATGTAAAATTTTCAGCTAAAATTGCAGATTGGAAAAAAATGTTTTTTAAAATTTTCACAGCCTAACGCTAAAAATTTTTGTGACACACCTGTGGGGTCGATATGCTCACTACACCCCTGGATATATTCCTTAAGGGGTGTAGTTTCCAATTTGGGGTATTTTTAGGGGAGTTTATTAATTTTTAGCACCTTAGGGTGTCCGCAAAACTGAAATGGCCCCTAAATAAAATCGTAATGAAAATGAGACCCCCAGAGTCCAGTAGGTGCTCCTCCTATTCTGGGGCTTGTGGTTTAGCCAAATAATGCACTAGGGCCACATATGGGATATCTCTGAAAACGGCAGAATCTGGGGAATCAATATTAATTTGCATTTCCCTGATCACATTTACCGTATTCTTGTGAATAATGCATAAAAATTTAAAATCTGCAAAAAAAAAAAATTTTGAAACTTCACTTCCACTTTGCTTTAATTCCTGTGAAACACCTAATGGGTTAATAAACTTCCTAAATGCGGTTTTGAATACTTTAAGGGGTGTAATTTCTTAGATGAGGTCATTTATGGGGGTATCTAACATACAGGTCAATCAAAGTCACGTTAGAACTGGACTGGTCCCTAAAAAATGTGTCTTGCAAATTTTGTTGAAAATTTGAAAATTACTACTAAATTTCTAAGCCCCCTAATGTCGTAAAAAAAAAATTAGGCCAAACTACAGCAGACATATGGTAGATGCTAGTTATAAACTATTTTGAGTGGAATAACTATCTGTCTTACATGCAGAAATTTTTGAAGTTTAAAATTGGTAAATTTTTCACATTTTTCACGATTTTTTGATATTTTTCACAAATAAACAAGCATTTTTTGGACCAAAATTTCTTACTATCTTAAAGTATAATGTGTCACGAGAAAACAATCTCTGAATCACATGGATAGGTTAAAGTGTCAAAAAGTTATTCTCACATAAAGTGACACATGACAGATTTCAAAAATGGGGCTCTGTCAGAGAGGCCAAAACTGGCTCCGGCGGTAAGGGGTTAAAGTCATTTAACCCCTTTCTGACAGCCGAGCTTAATAATATGGCTCTAAGTTTTTCCCTCCTCGCCTTCCAAGAGCTATGACTTTTTATTTTTCCACCTTTATAGACACATGAGGGCTTTTATTTTGCGGAACAATGTACTTTCTAATGGTGTTATTCATCATACCATAGAATACACTGGGAAACATCAAAAAAAATTTAGAAGTGGGAAAAATAAAAAAAAAAAAAAAACGTACTTGCACAATGTTTGCAAGCATTTTGTTTTTTGACCCAAAAAAACATAATTTTTTTGCAGTTTTAGAATTTTTTTACTTCTATGGTGTACAGGATAAAGATGTTCTATTTTAATAGCTCGGACTTTTAAGGATGCAGTGATACCAAGTACGTGTAACTTTCTATTTATTTCTATTTGTAAAATATCAAAAGGGAGTGATTTCAATCTTGAATTTTTTTTATACTTTTAAAATATTTTTTTTTCACTGTAATACCGAGTCCCCTTAGTATACTTAACCACTTGGGCACCTGATCATTAGTACACTCTTCTGCATTGTATAAATAATGCAGAAGGGTGTTCAAAGATGGCAGTTCTAGGGCAGGAAGTGTTAGAATCGTATATATGGCGACAATGGAGGACTTCACAAGGCTTCCAGCCACCATGTTAACTAATTGGCACCCCGCAATCTCACCATCGGGGTGCTAATTGGAGTGAGAAATGGTGTGCGGCACAATTTCTCATTCACTTAGACACCTTGTCTGCCACAGCGTCTGACAGGTTGAACTGCACGGAACGGAGCCAGCTCTGTTCCCTGATGTTAGTGGTGGGTGTCAGTTGCATATGTCCTCACATGCCTCTACTTCCATCACTGTTTGGAGCAGTTTACTTCCAAATAGTGATGTAAATGAGTGACAGTATATGATTGGCTGTATGGGTGGCACCCCATTTCGGGAGTAGACAAAATGGTGTTTCCCTGGGCAAGGTTGATCTCTGCCCAATTACAGTTTTTAAAAGTTGGCAATTTTATGCAACCTACAGTATATCTCTAATGGCCTATATTATACATTATATCCATATATCAGTTTATATTTATATTAGATGCTATATGACAAAAGCTCAGTGGCCTACACCAATCAACCACAGCATTAAAAAGGTGGCCTGAATAACACTGATAATCTGATGACAATGGCCGGAAAATGGGCGAGAGTAAGGATCCGAGCGACTCTGACAAGATCTAAATTGTGATGGCTAGATGACAGGGTCAGAGCATCTCCAAAATGGCAGATCTTGTGTGGTGCTCCCAGTATGTAGATGTTGGAATCTACCAAAAGTGCCTCAAGATAGGACAACTTTTGAGCCAGTCACACGGTTATGGGCACTGGTCATTGATGCACGTGGGGAGTGGAGGCTAGCCCGCCTGGTCCGATCCCACAGACGCTTATATAGCACGAATTACTGGACGAGTTCCTGCTGGCTATGATAGAAGGGTGTCAGGACATCACAGCTTGCCGTTAATGGGGCTTCTGCACAGTCTGAATGCTCCCGAAGACAGGCGATCTATATTAGATCAATGGAGGTCTGATTCATGGCACCCCCTCCTATCCGCTGATTGATGAGGCTGTGCTTGTCAATCAACTGATCAGCAGGGAGTGGTGACACCTCCGAGTTATAAATACTGCACAAACAAGGAGCTGTTGAAATCGATTGAAACTCTCTATGTATGAATGTAATGATGATATATGGAAGTGATCACAATATAAGAGGAAAGGAGAAGTTTATTGGGGAAAACTCTACAACTGAGCGGAGGTTCTAGTCCCCTGTTGGCCGTCTCTAACCTGGATATGAGAGGAGATGTGGTTGGGCATAGAGGTATACAGGTTCCATATGGCATCAAGCAGCACATTTGCCCGTAGATGTTACAGCTGGGCCTGTAGATCCTGCACACTGAGTGGTTGCTGAAGCTGCCGGTTCCACAAATGCTCAATTGGCGATAAATTTGGCAACTGGGCAGGGTACAGACGTGATGCAATCTGGGGGGGCGGGCGTTCCTGGGAAAGGTTTGCTGTGTGTGGGTGAGCAAAGGCTAGAGGGAAGCCATCAGGGGTAACACGTAGCCACCACATATCGCTGAGCTGCTGATGTCCCTCGTGTCACTAGTTGGGGTGATTGACCGTCGTAGGCAATGGCTCCCAGTCATCACGCCAGCATTCGGAGCAGTGTGTCGCTCCAGAGTAAAGTCAGGATTGAAGTGCTCACCACGAGGCCTCCATATTGGAACACAATTAACATCAGATCCCAAACAGAACCTGGATTCGTCACTAAAGGCAATATGGTTATGACTCTCTGCAATGCAGATTTCTCATTCAGGACACCGCTGCAAATAAAGGGGACATAATGGGCGCTGTGACACCAAATCTCCTTCTCCTAAGCACCTGGAAACGGTTCTGCAAAGACAGGTGTGTCATGACGGGGCCACCTTTGTCTGGATGATGGACAAGGGAAGTGTGGGCGCTGCTCGTGCGTATTAGTGGATCAAACAATCCTTTCTACTGATGGTCTGTCTGGGCTCTTCGGATCCTATTTATTATGGGTACGTGCCCTCACAAAACCACTGTTCATAACATTTCTTAAAGGGGTTTTTCCACGAAGTGAGTTCCTTACCTCTTATCTGCTTAGGGGAGAATATAAACAAATCATGCTGAGTCATGAAGGCGCGCAAGGGGGGAAAAGAGAGAGGGTGAGCAAGAGCGAGGAAGCAGGGAGGGTCTCTAAAGTTTACTCAAATAATAACATTACAACAGTGGATTCTCTATACAGCAGATAGACTCATACACTGCACTTTCTCCCCAGCCCCTTGCAAGCTCCTACATGTTCCCGGGTCATCAGATAAGAAGGGGCAAACACGCAAGCACGGCCAATCAGTTCCTGCCCAGTGTCCTGGTCGTGTCTAATTGTTAACTTTCAGGAAACTAAGGGGGGACTGAGCAATGCTGTAGCTCTCACAGGCTTCACTTTTTGTAATCGCTTTATATTTAGAAAAGTGATTAAATACCCATTTTTGGAGGATCCCACGTCAACATTACATCGTGGCAAAACCCCTTTAACAGCTTTGTCAGAATGGCCTATGCCCTAGATTTGGTGAATCGACCATCCTGCTTTTCTCAGTCCATTGTGCCTCTTTTCAGCATTTGACATTGGGCAACCAGTGCGTCTCAGCAGTATGTCCAGCAGTCAATGGTCACTCAAAAAGAGGTACACTACCCAAAAGAGGCTTCTGAGAGCCTTTTTACGGATCAGTGGATTAAGTACTTTTACTTGTAAGGATATGTGCAGACGGTGTCTTGGCTAAGTTTTACGTATTGCAAAAACGTATCCAAAAATGTACCACAAAGTGTGATATGGATTTGGATAAGTTTTCTGCTCCGCAGAAACATATCCCTATAGTTTCTGTTGCCTTTTCAATGCGTTAAACATATCAAGAATTGACATGTCAAATATTTGAACGCATCCGTTCAACGAAATGCAAAAATGTATGTAAAACACGTATCATCTGAATGACGATACATATTTTACATTTAAAGCAATGTAATCACACTGGAACACTGTTAAATATGTACTGGAGTCAGTTTTTCCGGTATATAAGACATACCTAAAATGTATTTAACAAACACCGTGTGAACATAGTCTGACAAGACCCAGCGTCTAATCAGACCAAACCCGTATTCGGACATCTGCCCGAGACATAACTGCATGCCAAGTTCTGCAGAAATCCAACATTTCTATATGGGTGCCTTATTTTTTGAATGGCCTATTATGGAAATAGGCCATTAAAATTTAAAGGGGTTTTCCCTTCTGGCTGTTTCACAGAGCATGATTCACACAACTAGCTTCAGGCTCCCACTTCCTGTTCAGGCTGTGGGCAGTTCTACAGCAGTGATTAACATTTCACTTCGGCTACTCCTAGCTAAGCCTGTTAGAGGGATATTGGTGATGTCGTCAAAAACCATAGGGTTCATATACATAGGCACATTTTGTGGCATTTACAATGCCTTTATCATCTTGAATTATAGTAAGTGTGGCATGCTAAGGAACTACAGGTCACACTGGCCACACTTTAAGAATAGGGACTATTTATGTGAGTGTATATACTGTATGTGTTTTAATTGCAGTAGTTTCACTAACATATAGTACATCCCCCCTGACTTCTCTATGGTTGGAGCTGAAGGATTTTTTATTGCTGTCTGTGCAGCACAGGGTACCGTTTTCCGACCAAAAACTTGTGCTGTGTAGACATAGCTTAATGGGGCTATTTTTTAGGGTGGGCAGGGTTTGTGACAAACTGCAGCGTCCCTCCCCTATTCACTGCACTTGGCGCCCCACCCTAAGGAACTGCCCTGATGTTACCATCCTGGAAAATACTAGAGCAGAGGGAGGTGTTCGGTAACTATGGATGCTTGTGTACTCAAGTAGGAGATAAGAACTAGCTGTGAAAGGAAGCAAAATCAGATCAGCACTGTATTTGGTAATGGTCTTTATTTACCTTTGCCTACGTGTTTAAAACTAATCAATGTGGTGAGAAACCCCATTTAGGTCTGGATAACCCCTTCAATGATTGGGCAATGAGCACTCTACCCAATCATAGAGAAAACTGTGTGGCTGCGCTGTTATAGCTGTACTGTCCTCTCAATCCCTCCTTGCTCTCATCTCCATAATTTACTTATCTTAGATGTGCTAAGAAGTCTCCCAGAAATCAGTTTGGAGATGTGTAGTAGGGTGGCTCTTAAAAACGAGAGTTTCAAATTTCCAGTTCTCATCCCTTCAAGTTTTTTCCATCTGATGAGAAAAAAAAATGAAAATTCTGTTTAAATTTTGGATAACCTTTAGGGCTCGTCCCCACGGCAGGTTTTCAGTCAGATTTACAGCTGCTTTTCGGATTTGGAAGCCGTCTGTAAACCGACTGTCAACCTTTTTACGTTAAGTTAAATAGAAAATCTGTGAAAGCAGTCCCCACTGCACGGATTTTCCGCCAGCCGGTTTTTCACACCGCCGGCGTAACAAAAAACTTAGAACATGTTCATTCTTCTGCCCGGTTTTCGGGCGGAACGTGGACATGTGGATGCGAAGGGGGAGGACCCGAAAAAAAAGACCAAATACCAGTCGGGATTTCCGTGTAAATGCACCCTATGTTCACACGGCATAATTTCGGCGTGCATTTCGCCGCATATTTGCGCTCTAATATGGGCGAGATGCACGCCTCCTCTCCCTGCTCGTACAATAAGATCATATGTATCGTACTGTACGCGCCGCAGTACATCGTGTGAACATACCCTTAGAGGTGGCTCCGGGGGTCTATGTTAGGGTGGCCCTTAGCACAAGGTGAAAAAATAAGTGGTTAATTCAAATGTCTCACCCCCTGAAGTTGTTCCATTTATAAAGAGGAGAATTTGCGAGGTTTTTGCAATTTGACAACACTTACAGGTGGCCGTTGCATTTTCAAAAATTGTGAATTAGTTCCACTAAGGGCCATCTGTAAATGCTGTCCAATTGCAAAAACAATTTACACAAATTCTTCTCTTTAGGGTGTTTTTACACAGAGCGGGTTTTGATGCATTCTTAGGCGTGTTTTTTGTGCAGAAATACACAGCAATTAATGCGGTACATTTCTGCACAAAAACGTGCCTAAAAACGCACCAAAAAATGCTCCGTGTGAAAGCACCTATAAGTGGAACAACTTCAGGGGGAGAGACATTTGAATTGCCCACTTTAATTTTTTCACCTTGTGCCACCCTAACATGCAGCCATCTCTACGTTTCATTTGACGGGCACAAACCAGGCAGGGAACAGAAGTAGCATGATGGGGAAAACCCCTTTAGCCCTGTCTTTGCCCTAGACCACCAGGGATGTAGACAGTAGTCTTCACTGCACTAAACCTGGATGAAATATGGCCGTATATCTGACTGCTTTCTAGCACTTAGGAAGTGGTATGTTAATATTTTTTTGACATGGTTCTCTGTTGCCCGGCTCTGATCAGGGTCACATCCGGCACAGATTCCAGCAAACATTATGGAAAAATTAGCACAGCATGCAGTGGTACTTTTTCTATTAAATTGATGACTACCAAGTAGGAAGACCAGCGGACCCCCATTTTAGGCAGTGGGGGGTCTATCAGGCGTTTTAGGTTCTAAACAGAAGCTCTAAGGCAAATGGTCCCTAATTCAGATGATCCCTTGTTCGATCCGTGTTTAGATGCGTGTTCAGATCCATGTTTCGGACCCAAACACGCATCTAGCAATGTGCAGTGTGATTTACATTGCTTTCAATGTAAAATACGCATCGGCGTTTACTTGCGTCTTTTGGATCCGTTCAAAGAATTAACGTGTCAATTCTTGATCCGAAAGACGCAGCAGGAGCCTTATTTAAAACTATAGGGTGCGATACTGGTGCAGCCAAACACGCACTGGTGTGTTGGATGCGTTTTGTATGCGATTTTCGCAGCACTTTTCGGATCCAAAACTGGATCCAACATGCCGTGTGAACATACCCTTAGAGGGAACGTGGCCCAGGTTCCTAAGTGTCCCCCTCACCAGTTTCAAAGGCTCAGATAATGTGCAATGACTGACCTGATTAACCTAAACTGGATACTACAGTGCTGATCTCTAACCTGTGTCTATAATTGTTCCAAAACTACAATTCCTGCTCTATGGGAATGCTGGGAGTTGTTGTTCTGCAGCCGCTGAGGAGACACAGATCAGAGATAGTATCCTGGTGAATTTGTGTACCTTCAAGACACAACCACTAGATGGCAACAGAGTATAGAACAATTCATTGATCATGTTCTGTTTAAAATATATAGTAGTTGCTGTACAATATGTGTATAATACACTGATGAGAGAGAACAACTACAGTGTGTTGTCCCATGTCTATCCCTGGACAACGGTCCTATAAGACATATAAAGCTGGTACAGAGGGAAGGGGGGGGGGGGCGCACACCCCACCCCTTCTATTGACCAGATGAAGCAAAATAACACAATCTTTATGTAGCTTCATAGGCTCATGTTATATATACGTGGGGAGGGAAACAAAGGACTAATTGGGGTCTTTGAGATGAAATAAAGATATCATTTTGGAAACCATCAGCATTGCTCATAAGTAGATTTCACTTTCTTAGAAGCTAAACTTTATAGTGACTGTAAGGTAGCAGGGGTGGCGGCCCACAGTGGAGTTTAGAAATCCTTAAGGAGGTATCCCCATGTCATAGATTAGATTATAAAAAATGTAAGGAAAGTTGAATATTCAGTCTTTTCAAATACATTTCTGTTATGGGTTTGTGTCAATTTAAAGATACAGCAGGTTATCTATCCTGCTTGTGCAGAGATGGAAGGAAAGGTTACTGACCACGTTTTTTCCCCAGCCCCCTTCTGCTGATGAGCCATAACTTCTATGTACAGAGGTGGCTGGTAACCTAAGAAACCATCTATAAACAAGCAGGATAGATAACCTGCAGTATCTTCAAAATGAACCAAAAAATAGAACAGAAGTATATTTGGTAGGAATGTTTATTTTTCTTTGCCTACATGTTTAATTAGATGCCGACCCCCACCCACCCACCTCTCGTAGACTATAAACATCCAGGTGGTCGACATCTAATTCTGCAAGAATGTTCTCCCGACTTCCTGCTTCTTGGAGCCGTAGGTCACTTAGGAGCCGGGGCTCGGTAACTGTATGAGCTGCTGGGTCTTATCAGATCCAAATCAGCTCTGAAGTGACCTCCAGGGCTTTTTTCTCCCTGTATATCGGCACCAGTTACAGGCACAATCAACAAGAAAAAAATATTATATAAAAATGGCCTCTAACGTTTTTCTTCGGACACTATGGGGGGGACACTATGTACAAAAAATAAAAAACACATACAAGAAATAACATTTTATAATTGAAAAAAAAAAACAGTAACAGCCCAAATCACAATTTTTAACCTCACCCCCAATGATCCTAAATTTTTATATATAAACATCTGTGATGGAAAAATTACATAAAATTAAAGCCTAACATATCCCGGAGAAAAGGACAAAAAAAATGAAAAAAAAATAGAATAAATGAGAAAGTGTTATAGGGTTCAAACCCACATGTACTATGGAAAATGTATTTGGTCACAAATGGAAAAACGGCCCAGTCAGGAACCGGTTAAAATGGTTGTCTTGCCATGCTGTTTTACAGAGCCACAGCCAGCTTCAGGCTGACCCTTCCTGGGAAGGTTGTGGGTGGTTCTGTAGCAGTGCTTGGCTTATCAGCGCTGCTATTCCTAGCTGATCCTGTTACAGGGAGATTGGCGATAGAGGTTTATTAACAGCAGTGCACAAAGCTACAGAGCTCTTATGGGTTAGCGCCAAAAGCGAGATAACTTCAATAGATCAAAATCTGTAAAAAAAAAGTATTTTAGCGGCAAAATACGTAAAAAAAACTGATTTTTAGCTGCAAAAGTGAGATAACTTTGATAGTGACAAAATACCTTTAAAAAAATGGACTTTAGGGCCAAAATTCGTAAAATAACGTATTTTTGGCGACAAAAGCGAGAGAACTTTATTAGCGCCAAAATCCGTAAAACGACTACAAGATTACATATAGATGCAATAATGTGCTTTACATGCCCTTTTTTGTAGGGTGGAGTTACATCCAATGGCTTCATTTATGCATACATTAAAAAACCAGACTTGAAGACCAGCAAAAAACGTGTGTAAAAAACGCGCCAAAAAATGCAAATCGCGGCAAAAAACTGATGTTTTTTTCAGCAGCTTTTGACAGGCAGTGGACAGAAAACTCAGTTTTATGTACATTTTTTAGTATTTGGTTTTCAGGTCGTTTTTTGTCCACTGCAGTGTAGACATAGCCTAAGGTTAACCTCGTCCTCCTCCCGTCTGAGAAATGTCAGCATTCACCGTCATCCTGGCATTCTATTCATGTACCAAGAAGCTCTGGCTGAACAGTGTTTAATATCAGATACCCATTTCTAACTAATTCTAGAATTCCAGAACAAATTCCATCTTTGCAGAGCCTTCTCCCTCGCCACATTCATTGCCTAAGATGACTCTCCGTCTCTTTGCTTCCCTGCAGGACATCCCCAGCTTTTAAACATGCATCATTACCGCGAACCAGACTGAGAACATAAATCTATGGTCTGCTAAAATATGAGCATACTTTACAGGCTATTAAAATCTCCCACTGTGACGTCGGTCATTTCCAATTAAATGCCTTCATTTCCCCAACTATTCCCGGCATGAATATGGAATATGTTAATGGGCAGTAGACTGCGGCTATGTTACCTGTGCGATATAACCAGACGCTTGTTCTATAGAATATCTAGGGAAGTCCTCTATCCAGGCACTGTCCTGATAATCCGGCATTGCGCTTCATCTACTCTTATCAGGATTACTATATTGTGGTTGACAGCCCTCCTTTCTGCCGGTATTTGGGGGTCCCAGAGATGGCCACACAGGGCCCCCATCCTTTACGGCCCCTGTCCCTCCTCTCTGACATGGAGAAAATATGAACAGATATGGTATGTCTGTAACAAGATGGTCGTGGCCCCCACAGAATGATATCATGGGTCGCATGTGGCCCCCAGGGTGCAGTTTTTGCACCCTTTACTCTAGATATAGCAGTTCTTTGCAATTCTCAGACGTGGCTAAAATAAGGGACCCCTAATCTGGGACTCCAATTTGTAAACTCAAGAATACTGTGATAGGGTGCATATTGGGGTAGGCTATAGGGCCTTATGCACACTGGAGAGAATTTGGTCAAACCGGCCTATTTGAGGAGGACCTGCTGACCATACTTATGGTCTGAAGTGCCTATGGCCCACCAGTGGAGTGGATTCTGGGGGCCCACCAGTGGAGTGGATGCTTGGGGGCCCACCAGTGGAGTGGATGCTTGGGGGCCCACAAGTGGATGGGATTCTTGGGGGCCCACCAGTGGAGTTGATTCTTGGGGGCCCACCAGTGGAGTTGATTCTTGGTTGCCCACCAGTGGAGTTGATTCTTGGTTGCCCACCAGTGGAGTTGATTCTTAGGGTCCACACTACACTATGACTGTACAAACTGCACATCCACATTGCTTTCTCTTTCTTTTTTTCCCTGCCTTTCTCCCAGAAAATGCCCTTATTCCCCTTTGGGCCAGTCTGCGCCTGCTTATTGAAGCTTCCTAGCTCTTTGCTCACGGATAGGTTCAAACTGGCCTGAAGGGGAAACCTAGCGCATGGTGAGCCCTTGGACAAGGTGGGGGGGGGGGGGGGGGGTCCCATAAAAACAACTCTAATGGTGGGACCCAAGAAACAACTCTACTGGTGGGACCCAAGAAACCACTCCACTGGTGGGACCCAAGAAACCACTCCACTGGTGGGACCCAAGAAACCACTCCACTGGTGGGCACCAGTTGGACACTGCTAACAGCTGATGTAAAGCTGGGATGCCAAACTCATTTTCAGCCCGAGCCACATCACCATTTTGGATGCCTTCAAATGGCCATTGGTGCGCCTTAGATGGTGATTAGGGTATGTGGTAGGGCTGTCTGTGAGTTGCTGAACACTGGAGCCCCAAATCCAAAATATGCTAAGCACTGGCTGCTTTTCATGAGGAAAGTGGAGAGCCAGCCCTTCCCTGCACACACCTTGGGCAATCCTGCTCACCCTGTCTAAGCTCTCATGGGCCACTTAAAATTACTTGGTTCGTGGTCCTTGAGTTTGACTTTTGTGATGTAAAGGGAAAGAAGCCATAACCACTGCCAAGTTTATTACCCTTGCAGTAACGACCATAAAAAAAGTAGTCTATATTGCTGTCACCACTTAGCACTGGGGCAACGGTAGTATACACTGGTGTCAACATAATGATGTGAATAAGCATAACAGTAGTGCAGCCCTCAATATGGGGTCCACATATATGCAGTATATTTTATCATTATGCTTACTGTTAGGCCATCAGGTAAATCTGGCATGGGATTATTTTTGTCCCATTGTGGATTATTAGGCTGCCCAAACTATCAGTATGACTTTTGTTGTACAAGAAAAAGAATGCAGCATGACGGGCAACCAGCCGGGTGTCGCTCAGGGAGCACAGTCAGGGGCATGTACTGATCGGGTAGTCAGCATCTAACTCTGCCGTTTCAAAATGTCTGTGCAGATTTCAAAACTGTGCAGCTGCAGGAGGGGAGAGCTGGCTGTCGGTAGCAGCCTGGCTCACCATGGAGAAGGCAGGGATGGTTTATTGCCATCTCTGCCTTCTTGATCATTGCATATATAGCGTTCAGATAGGGGCTGGAGGCTTCCTGCTTCTTGACCCTTTTGGTCATTTGAACACTGGGGCTTGGTGACTGCAGAGCCGAGATCATTAGGCCCTGTTCACACGACGATTTGGCCGTGGTTTTGGCCGCGGGTTCCGACGCTGTTTCTGCGGCCAAAACCACATCCAAATCACGCCCAGTTTATTAACATGGTTTCCTATGGGAAACCGCGTTAATATTCACACGCCGCGGGTTTGGCCGGGGGGTCGGGGGCGCGGCCAAACCCGCGCGGGGGGTGAGCTCTCCTGTCAATTGGTTACGGGGCGGGCTCTGCGCAGCGGCCGTGCGGTGCTGCCGCGGGCGTCGCCGCGGGTGGTGCGCGGCTGTGCCGCGGCTCGCAGTGCGGATTGCCCCCTGCTATTAATGTGCATGGGGGAAAACCCTCGGCGCAAGCCGCGCCCCAAACCACGCCCCACTCGCGCAGAGACAACGCCCAGAGACGCGAGTTTGCGGCCAGGCTCGACGAGGCTATGGCCGCGGGAACCGCGGCGAGAGCCACGTCGAAACCCGCGGCCAAAACCGCCGTGTGAACGGGGTCTTAGAGCCAAATCAGATCTGCATTGGGTGCCAAAGGCTGTATTTCACTTGTAACTGGGGAAAAATCTGCAAAAAAAAAAAGTTATGTAAAATAAAAAGACTGACAGATCAAATTGCAGCTTTTAACCCCAGCCCTATAGATTTGTCATATCACCTATATATTAATGTCGATGGTGAAAAAGTGACACAAATACAAAACATATTTTACTGCCCATAAAAAAAATTAAAACACAGTTTTCTCTTTTTTTTTTTTTTACCATTTCCCTGATATTCTAAAAAATGTAATATAAAAATGACACAAAAATAAAGCCTCAGGCTATGTCTACACTGCAGTGGACAAAAAGCGACCTGAAAACCAAATACCATACATACTCGAGTATAAGCCGAGTTTTTTAGCACATTTTTTGAGCTGAAAAAGCCCTCCTCAGCTTACATTCGAGTCACCCGTCGGCATCCGGGCACTGCCATGGCCCGGGTGCCAGCGGAGATCTCTTCAGCTGCATGCGTCTCCTCTGGGAGCGCATACAGCTGAAGATACTATTACGGAGTAGACAGCGAGGACTCCGGAAGGTCGCAAGCAGACTTGACAGAGCGCAGTGGGAGCCTCGTCAGAGCAGCGGGGGAGAGAGGTGAGTACTGGTATTCTTTAATGCCGACCTGGAAACCCTGCCTATACTTGCCTATGGGGGACATTTACCTGGACAAAGATAACAATAAGATATATATATATATATATATATTATATTTTATATATATATATAAAAGCGTAAATTTACCAGTAGCCGCTGCATTTCCCACACTTGGCTTATACTCCGTAAGAGTCAATGAGTTTTTCCAGTCTTTTGTGGTAAAGTTAGGTGCCTCGGCTTATATTCGGGTCAGATTATACTTGAGTATATACAAAAAATTTTCATTAAACTGAGTTGTTTTTTTTTGTCCACTGCCTGTCAAAAGCTGCTGAAAAAATGTGCGTTTTTTTGGCACGTTTTGCGATTTATAATGTGTTTTTGCACAGTTTTTTTTTTTTTTTTTTGCAAAAATGCACAGCATTAGATTTGCTGTGTATTTCTGCAAAAAAACGCTCAAAAAACGCGCCCAAAAAACTGGCGCTTTACATGGACTCCAATACTAAATTTTCTGCCCTGTTCTGGCGTTTTTTGCAACATGTCTCAAAAAACGACCAGCAAATAAAACAAGCAGAAAAAAAACGTTCAGTGGAGACAGCAGGGCATTTTTACTATAGAAGTCGATGCTAACGCTGAAAAAAACGGACGTTTTCGTGTGCAGTTGAGAAATAGCGTTAGATATTTTGAAAAAAAAGTGCAAAAATTTGTACAATAAGAAAGTGCGAAAAAGCGTTGCAGCATTCAAACCCGCATCTACGAAGAAAGAGGAAAATCTGCCTGATTAGAAAGGAGGGTAAACAGCCCGGTCAGGAACTGGTGAATGGTGAAGTGATTCGTCGCAGAGTGGTGCAACATGTTCATGTGTGTTGGGGGGGATTTTTCTCCCCGCCCTGAGTGCAATTTAGCTTAAAGGGGTTTTCTCACTACATTGATTCATCTTACCTCAGTCCTGTTTTCTTGGTTTCATTTTGAATTAAGGGGCGTGTTTACTGGCTTCCACTAGGCTGCAGTAGAAGCCAGGTCTGTAGCTACAGCAACCAGTGCTGGCAGCCTATCGGGATAGATCAAACAGATCTGTAGCTATAGCGAGCTGAGGAGCTGATGCAGCCCATACAAGAGGGGATATCTAGGAATAGGTAGGACACTGTTAATGGACACATATTGTAAAGTGACTTGTTTTTGCAAGATCTTTAACATAAAAAGCAATCCTTGTAGTGAGACAACCCCTTTAAAAACAGCTATGGAATCTGGCAACGGCTCTATAAATGTGCTGAATTGTTGGAATTGAGCTGCAGTCTCTAAGCGTGCCGGATTATCGGAATTTTATCAAAGTATTTAAAGCTGGGTTTTTTTTAAAAAAATGAAATATTCATTAGAATTTTTTTTTCACGTGCTCGAAAGAAGTTAAATGCCCCCAGCTTTAAAATGAGCCCTGAATGTCTATGTAAATACTGAGTGGAGCCACGGTGAACTGCTCGCACTGGGCGAACGCTTTCAAAGGTGCCTTAACCAGCTTGTGTAAACAGGACTGTGAACTTCAAATTGCTGGGATTTTGTAAACACACTAAAGTACTGTGCTGGTGTCTGCAGCGCCGAGGTACCGCGTGTCTGTCAGAATTTAATCATGCTTCCCCGAGCTTTGAAAATAGCTAATTATTTGTGAAAATGCCCTCTGTGCGCCTGACGAATATGAAGAGAAGCATTTTCACGTAGATGTGCGGTGGCCAAACACTTTCCTGTGTGCTGGGACTAATTGAACAAGTCACTTCTAATTAATGTGCCCTCTGCGATTTATAAAAAAAAAAAAAAATCTGGGTTATTAGATAACGCCGGCAATGTGTGGTCTGGTGGTCAGCGGTACCAAGCCGCCGAGTGGTACAACCCCGGGGGCTGCTCCATTGTTTTGGTTGATGTTAATTGGAGTGAAAAGATTCCAAGCCTCATTAAGTTAAAGGGAAATGACAAAGATTGTGTCAAAGTTAATGATATCATTGTTGGTGGCTGATTTTATGGCTGTTTACTGTCAGGGTTCTCATGCCTTCTTCATTTCATCCAAAATACCATAACAACTAGGGGTGATCGTGTATTCACGTCTGTCTAGATAATTTATAGATCACATACTTATCCCTTTCTTC
Source organism: Phyllomedusa bahiana (assembly GCA_025379985.1). Lineage (NCBI taxonomy): Eukaryota > Metazoa > Chordata > Amphibia > Anura > Hylidae > Phyllomedusa > Phyllomedusa bahiana. Next base: position 277,691 of record JAODAL010000518.1, on the reverse strand, counting down.
ATCTTTCACATATAAAGATAGATTCGATAAATAGATAGATTAGATAGGGTAAATGATCAATTAGATAGGGTAAATGATCAATTAGATAGGGTAAATGATCAATTAGATAGGGTAAATGATAGATTAAATCGGGTAAATGATAGATTAGATAGACTAGATAGATAAATAGATTAGATAGGGTAAATGATAGATAGATAAATAGATTAGATTTGATAAATGATAGATTAGATAGATATGAGAGATACAGTAGATGTAAAATAAATGGGTAGATAAATAGTTATGACATACATAGATCGTATTGAGAGAGATGATAGATATAAGATAGAGAGAGATAAATAGATTAGATAGTGTAAATGATTGGATAGATAGGGTAAATGATTGGATAGATAGGGTAAATGATAGATTGTATAGATTAGATAGGGTAAATGATACATTAGATAGATAAATAAATAGATTAGATATGAGAGATACAGTAGATGTAAGATAACTGGGTAGATAAATAGATATGACATACATAGATAGTATCGAGAGAGATGATAGATAGATTAGATAGGGTAAATGATAGATTAGATCAAGTGTGACAAAGGGGGCGTGGTTATCCCCCGAAACGTCGTGTGGTGCTTCTTATGGAGGACATCTAAACCGGCTGCTCCTATGATCTCTGTTGAAAGGCATCGAAATTAGTAGATACCTTTGGCGGAAACCTGCCGACCCTTCGGGACATTTAACCTCATCGAGGATTCCAGGTTACATTTTCCTGAACTTTTGTTGTGCTTATATGAGAAGTATATAAAATTTCAGCCAACGCTTTATTATGGCAATATTGGTAAAGATTGTTCTATAATATAAAAAGAATAAAAATATCCATAAAAACGCAAAGAGAACATTTGTGGTTTACGGCATATTGTTCTAATGTGATATGTTTCCATGCAGGGGGGGTCCTGCTAATGCCGTACATGTAACCTGGGTGGTTTAGTGCTATACTTTCGCTTGAAAGTGATTTCATCACAAACATCAGCATAAGCAGCCAAACTCTGAATTGCATAAAAAAAAAAATGCACTAGGTCTTATTTTCGGGGAATGTCTTATTTTCGGGGAAACTGGGTATTTCTTTCTTAGTCTTTCCCATACATACATCTATCCTTGTATGTATCTTTCAATCTATTTGCATCTCATCCTTGCATTGATATATACGTATATAAGTGATATCTATGTGTCTTATATTTTATTTCATAAGTTTCAATCAATTTACTGTATATTTCTCAAACTTCACCATAGAAATAAATATGGGGATGTTATGTGGTTGATTTTAGACAGATTAGAAAATGAGATGTATAGATACATGCACCTCATACATTTATGTCATATATCTCGCAATCTATCAATCTGTCTATATCTTATGTTTGTCTTTCGTAAATATCAGTGCATCTATCTATCTCTATCTATCTATCATTCCATCTCATATCTGTGTAATCTAGATAGACATGTGCAGATGTCAATGACCCTTTTAAAAATTACACAGGCAACTCCGCATTTACCCCTTGAGGAAGCATTCAATTGGCGAAACGTACGTCGAGGTAACCGGTGGTATATGGACTCAACTAAAACATGACAAATTTACTATAATCTTTAAGCTAATTGTACTTGCAGATGTTGGTGTATAGGTCTAGATGAAGTTGTTTATGGGCTATATGTACCTATTGGAGGTATTTACATATTGATATTTGTCTTCATATATGTGACCTTTCACCCTTTATTTATTACCCTATATGTTTTGTACACTTTTTTGTAATGTTATGCGCCTCTTTGTATTCAACTATGGGATCTTGTTTTTTGTAATGTGAGATTTTAAAATTATTTAATAAAGATTTTTGGTCTTAATTGGTGGTGGATTAACGTAAGCTCCTTCTTTTCTATTTATGTTAGTTATATGATTTGGGAGTATTCCATTGTTACATTTTGGTTGTGATTTTTGGGGGGCATTTTTTGTTAATAAAATTTTTACAGTGGTGGCCAAAAGTATTGGCACCCCTGCAATTCTGTCAGATAATACTCAGTTTCTTCCTGAAAATTATTGCAATCACAAATTCTTTGGTATTAATATATTCATTTATTTTGCTTGCAATGAAAAACACAAAACAGAATGAAACAAAAATCAAATCGTTGATCATTTCACCCAAAACTCCACAAATGGGCCGGACAAAAGTATTGGCACCCTCAGCCTAATACTTGGTAACACAACCTTTAGCCAAAATAACTGTGAACAACCGCTTCCGGTAACCATCAATGAGTTTCTTACAATGCTCTGCTGGAATTTTAGACCATTCTTTTTTGGGCAAACTGCTCCAGGTCCCTGAGATTTGAAGGGCGCCTTCTCCAAACGGCCATTGTGAGATCTCTCCACAGGTGTTCTAATGGGATTCAGGTCTGGACTCATTGCTCCCCACTTTAGAAGTCTCCAGTGCTTTCTCTCAAACCATTTTCTAGTGCTTTTTGAAGTGTGTTTTGGGTCATTGTCCTGCTGGAAGACCCATGACCTCTGAGGGAGACCCAGCTTTCTCACACTGGGCCCTACATTATGCTGCAAAATTTGTTGGTAGTCTTCAGCCTTCATAATGCCATGCACACGGTCAAGCAGTCCAGTGCTAGAGGCAGCAAAGCAACCCCAAAACATCAGGGAACCTCCGCCATGTTTGACTGTAGGGACCGTGTTCTTTTCTTTGAATGCCTCTTTTTTTTTTCCTGTAAAACTCTACGTTTGATGCCTTTTCCCAAAAAGCTCTACTTTGTCTCCTCTGACCAGAGAAAAATTCTTCCAAAACGTTTTAGGCTTTCTCAGGTAAGTTTGGGCAAACTCCAGCCTGGCTTTTTTATGTCTCGGGGTAAGAAGTGGGGTCTTCCTGGGTATCCTACCATACAGTCCCTTTTCATTCAGACGCCAACGGATAGTACGAGTTGACACTGTTGTATCCTCGGACTACAGGGCAGCTTGAACTTGTTTGGATGTTAGTCGAGGTTCTTTACCCATCATCCGCACAATCTTGCGTTGAAATCTCTCGTCCATTTTTCTTTTCCGTCCACATCTAGGGAGGTAAGCCACAGTGCCATGGGGAGGTTAGCCACAGTGCCATGGGGAGGTTAGCCACCGTGCCATGGGCTTTACACTTCTGGATGACACTGCGCACGGTAGACACAGGAACATTCAGGTCTTTGGAGATGGACTTGTAGCCTTGAGATTGCTCAGGCTTCCTCACAATTTGGATTCTCAAGTCCTCAGACAGTTCTTTGGTCTTCTTTCTTTTCTCCATGCTAGATGTGGTCGCACAAGGACACAGGACATAGGTTAGTTATTGCCAACACCTGTTAGGTGCCACAGGTAAGTTACAGGTGCTGTTAATTACACAAATTAGAGAAGCATCACATGATTTTTCAAACAGTGCCAATACTTTTGTCCACCCCCTTTCTTATGTTTGGTGCGGAATTATATCCAATTTGGCTTTATGACCATTCTTTTTGTGGTTTTCCATTGAAGACAAATTAAATGAAGATAATAATACCAAAGAATTTGTGATTGCAATCATTTTCAGGAAGAAACTGAGTATTATCTGCCAGAATTACAGGGGTGCCAATACTTTTGGCCACCACTGTACAGCTCTGTTTTTATTGTTTTGTGTTTCCACCATTTATTCCCCTTTTATCGTTATGGAGACTGTTTTTTTTTTTTTTCTTATATGAACCAATATTTTTTCCAGTCTAATAAACAGCACTTTGAGGCTCAGTCTGTGAGCATTTTCTGCTTCTCCATAATCGGTGAACATTGAGGTCTGGGCTCTGAGGTGGCCCAAGCATTTTTTTGAGACCTCCAGCAAGAGGATTGGGTTTTACCAGTGCTACTGCCCCCCATATCTTCAGCCTCTTCAGATGAGGAGTATAATTTTGAAAAGTATTAGGATAACATGGAGCAGGCAAAGTGTTGCTGCAGGGGAATAGATTCCGCAAACATAGCAAACAGATTGACCAGATTTCAGCAAAATTTTTCACTTCATCTCAAAGAAGTAGAAGCGTTCAACCGTTCATCAAACCTGACTGTGGCTGAGGCGATTCCTTTACACCCTGAAATTGTTAGAGATGTTGCCCCTGTGGTCACCGCTTTGCCCCTAACCCGAGTTAGTGTAGAGAGGCCATTCTCTAGCCTGGAAATAATGAGATCAGATTTGAGGTCATTTAGTGTATTTAGGATCTGATGGAGGCAATACTATTTCTCAAAACAAATTCAGAGACTCCACAAATGTTACTCAGGAGGTTTTTGAGAACTTTTTTTCCCCACTTACTGCAGCGCTTTGCATGTTTAAAATTTATTAAATTTTTTTGTGTTCTAAAGTCGTATCCAATAAATATATTTTATTTTCTACCTAAAAAATAGCTTGATTATTTCCTTCTCTCTCTGCTCTTTGTCCTCTCTGAGAGCAGGGAGTGACAACACCACAGGTCGGCTCATAGGATGCCGGCAGCTTGAGAACAGAGTGTGCTATCTCCAACAAACAAAGAAGAGTAATTAGTTTACTATGAACTCTGAAGCTCTCTGTTATATCAGTTAGATCTCCTGCTCTCATGTCAGTGCAACGGTGTGTAAGTTTCCAGACACCTACATGGTACCTCTCTTTAGTGAGTAATGTTACCTCTTTTGAGCTATTGTAGGAAAGGGGCATGGACTTTGCATGACATTTTTACATGACTAAAGCTAGCAACACACAGCTATCTCATTGACACACACTGTTGGTAAGACATTGGCTTACTCTCTGATCTTCTGTAGGGTGATAAACCATCCCCTTTTTCTAAAATGGGAATACAGGTAGTCCCCGACTTACACCGTTCCGACTTACATCTGTCCCCTAGTTACAAATGGAGACTTATGGAGCATGCTGGCACTTGTAGTTCCATGTTCTACAGCAGATAGTAGCTGTGGAATGATAAGTTCCAGCAGGCCACAGAAGCACTTCAGGTGAAAATTAGGTGAAATCTTCTTAACAGGGGCATAGACAGCAAAACAAATGTAAAAACCCTTCCCTGCACTATCCAAAACTAAAAAAAAAAAACCTTTTGTGCTGGAGTTACATTTAATAAATATACCTGTTCTGACTTACATACAAATTCAACTTAAGAACAAACCTACAGTCCCTATCCCATTTGTAACCCAGGGACTACCTGTAATTACTGACACCAAGAGGGTATTTCCAACATATTAAGGGTCTGTCCATGCGGCAAGGTTTTTGGTCAGTTTTTCAGACGGTTTTTGGATTTGAAAACCGTCTGAAAACTGACTGTCAATCATCCTGATAGACTTTAATAGAGAATCCGCTCAGTCCACACTTAACGGATTTCCAGCAGGACGGATTTTTGCACCGCCGCCTTCCGAAAAACTATCGCCCAGCCTTTGGGCTGAAGATGTGCATTTCAAAGGTTGAGGGGGACGGGCGAATCCAAAAAGACGGACAGAACCATCTCCCAAGAACATGCAAAAGACGACAAAAAAAACGTCCGGATTCTTTTTTTTTTAAACATTGAATTTTAATTAAGGTTTTACAAATGCAAGTAATTATTCAAAAATCAGGAAACTTAACATAAGAAAAGAAATAACAAGCCATGCATAATCAATCAGACAAATCCACAACAACTTGTAGACAATAATAGCGAGAACAAGGCAGATAGAATCCCATCCAGGTCTGCATATCTCCCCATGACACGAGGATGTACCGCAACGAGGCGTACAGGCCCAGACATAAACCGGGCCTAACAGACAGCGTAGATAGAAGTCGTCCAAACTTGCCACTTTTGTTTTTGCTTCAGGATGAGGTGTGGGGGGATCGCAAGGTTAGTCTCGCTATGATATTGGGTGTTAATCCTATTCAGAACTTCTGAAAAACTTGGGGTAGTTGTCGACTTCCAATGATAGGCTATAGTAGACCTGGCAGCAATAAGAATATGTTCAATCACGGTTTGGTATGCGTGTGGGATATCCCATATGTTAATATCTAACAACGCAAGCTCCTGTGTGAGAGTAAATTGTGGGCAATATAAGTGTTGGATTAGGCCTTCTGTTTCGGACCATAAACTAGCAATAATGGGGCAAGACCACCACATATGTGGTAGGGAGCCGGTGACCCCGCAGTTCCTCCAGCACATCCTAGAGGACCCTGGGAAAATGTGGGCAGTCCGGACCGGGGTAAGATACCACTGAAGATGTATCTTCCTAGACAGGGCAAGATGGTTAATGCATTTGGAATGTTTGGAAATTGAGATCGCCGCCATCCACCAATCCTCAACTGAGAAGGACCTAGACAGCTCCATTTCCCATTTGGTCATATATTCAGACTTATTATCACAACCAACATCCATTAAGGTGTGATAGGTAGCTGAGAGACCTTTGATGGAGCAATTATCTCCCAGAAAGAATCGGTGGAAGAGAGATCTAGGTAATATGGACCGAGGGATTGACATGGAGGAGATTGCATGCCTAATTTGTAGGTAAACATAGAATTGTGACCTTGGTAGAGAGTATTGCGATGACAAGTCTGCAAATGATCTGAAGATTCCCTCAGAGAAAAGATCTCAAATCACCCAGATCCCATTAGAGATCCATAATTTTAGATTTATATTCGGTATAGCACCATAAAGCAAAAACAAGGGCAACACTTCCTGTCAACATAAATTTTGCTTTTCTCCACAATATGTTGCTGCCACATTGTTAGCATGTGTTGGGTAGTAGGCAGTATGTAGTGTTCCGAAGTAGGGTGGGAAAGTCCGAATAACCTTGCTAACAAATGGTCTTTGACCGAGCCTTGACCGAACACTGAGTTTTCTATATTAGACCAGTGGTGTAGGTCAGGGTTGTTCCAATGATAGAATATTGGTTCTAAGATAGAGGATATATTATATGACAATAGGCACGGGACAGCCATCCCTCCTTGGCTTTTCAGAAAATATAAGTATTGTCTTTTAAACCTCGGCCTCTTGGAGCTCCATATAAATTTTATGATAAGGGTTTGAAGTTTATTTAGCAGATCTGTAGGTATTACAAAGGGGAGAGCCCTTGCTATGTATAGGAATCTTGGGAGGAGGAGCATCTTGGTAAGGCCGATCTTGGCCATCCAAGAGAAGGGTATATTGTTGAATCTATCAATTTCAGCTGACAGGGAAGTGCTTAGCCCTTCCCAATTACTCCTTACAATGTCCGACAGTCTGGGAAAAATTTTGACACCCAAATATACAATATGTGAGTCCGCCCATACAAAATTATATTGGGATAACGTGGTTTTAACCGAAAGTGGGCATTTAAGCGTCAAAATGGTTGATTTAGTGATATTTAATTTGTATAGAGAGACCTGTGAATAAAGCTGAAGTATGTCTAACAGCGCTGGAACAGATATGTCCGGCTTTTGACATAAAACGAGCACATCATCAGCGTATAAACTGGCCTTGTGACTAGTTTGGGCAATGTCAACACCTGTTATCAGAGGCGATATTCTAATCATTTCTGCCAGAGGTTCAATACCCAAATCAAAAATTAAAGGTGATAGCGGGCAACCTTGACTGGTGCCATTAGTAATGGTAAATGGGGTCGATAGAAAGCCAGAGGAGAAAACAGTAGCTGAGGGGGAAGTATAAAGGGAGGTAGTTGCTGTAAATATAGAACCCGCAAATCCAAATTTGTGAAGAGTCTCTCGCAAATATGTCCAGTTGATGCGATCAAAAGCTTTCTCTCCATCGAGAGAAAGGAGGGCAGAAGGGAGTTTGCCTAAGTTTATGAATTCTAAGATATTCAGGACCCGTCGGATTCCGTCTCTAGTTTGTCTTTTCTTAACAAAGCCTACTTGATCTGGGTTTATTACGGCAGGACTGTATTGACTCTGTTAGTGAGAATTTTGGAGAATAATTTAATATCCGAGTTAAGTAGGGAAATAGGTCTATAATTTGATACTTCATCCTTCGGTTTACCGGGTTTAGGGATGGTCACCAGTGTGGCCGCTAGCATCTCTGCGGGGGGGGAGGTTACCAGTAGCAAATGTATTAAACGAATTTAAGAGATGAGGAGTGAGGGTTTGCTGAAAGAGTTTATAGTATTCACTATTCAAGCCATCAGGCCCTGGGGACTTATTAAGTTTAGATTGATTAATTGCAGCTTGCAGCTCTTGAAGGGTAATGGGGGAGTTAAGCTAGTTGTTCATCTGAGACGCGGGGTAAGGTCAATCTGTCCAAAAAGGATTTGATATGCGGAACAGTAACGGGTGGGAGCGAAGGGTCGTCTTTAAGGTTATAAAAGGAATGATAATATTGAGCAAATGTGTCCACAATCTGCTGTGGTTGCGTTATCTTACGGTTGTTAAAAGTAAGTGAATTAATCTTAGATCTGGCATGAAGTTGCTTGACCCTATGGGCCAATAATTTCCCTGGGCGATCACCCTCCATATAAAAGTTCCATTTTAGCTTCGCCAAAGAGGATTCATATTTATGGAGCGTGAGCAGTTGTAGTCTTCTCCTCAAAGAGCATAACTCTGCGATGTTAGCAGGGGAAGGTGATGTTTTAGCCAAAGCGTCTGCAGTCTTAATTCGCCCTAAAAGGTCGTTCAAATCTTTTTCCCTCTTTCGCTTCTCTCTGGAAGCGATCTTTAACAAAATTCCTCTAATAAATGCCTTATGGGCACACCAAAGCGTGGAGGGCAGAGACACAGAAGAAGTATTTATATCAAAATATTCCTCCAGTGAGGCTTTAATTTCTTCAACAATTGTAGTCGATTTTAGGAGGAAGGTATTCCGTCTTCAGGGAGAGTATGTTGAGGGGGGGGATTTATCTAGCAACGTAAGCGAGATAGGGGCATGGTCTGACCAAGTTCTAATGCCTATATCAGTTGAGCAAAAGTTAAGTAAGACCTGTTTGTTTGTAAGGAAGAAGTCTATCCGAGAGTAGGATTTGTTGGGGGCTGAGAAGGAGAAGTCTCTTTCTTCAGGGTGTGCGTAACGCCAAGGGTCATGGAGGTTTTCCATGTTTAGAAACGCCTGTAGGCTTTGTGTTGCAGGAGGGGAGCTGCGTGACTTGTCTATCTCCGGATTTTTGACCATGTTAAAATCCCCACACAATATTAGATTGTCTGAGTGCAAGGACTTAGCTTTAGTGGCAACCCTAGAAATAAAGCGCGACTGTCGCCTATTTGGGGCATAGAGCGTGGCAATCGTGTATTCTGTATTATCTAAGAGGCAATGAGGGCTGTCAATGAGGGCCTGCTTAAGCGAGAAGGAGATGGTGTCTTTAACGAAAATTGCTACCCCGGCTTTTTTCTTTGAGAATGATGGCCTATGTGAGTCCTGCTCTCTCAAGTGGGTCTCTTGGAGACATATAACATCTGCCCTGGACTTAAGTGCGTCTCTCCAGAGGGTCGACCTCTTAAAGGGCGAGTTGAGCCCATTAACATTAAGGCATATGATTTTAATTCCCATTACGTTTATTAGTAATGGATTTGAGAGCCAGATTTTTTATAAGGGTAGGAGCCCCTGGAGAGAGGTAGACCAGCCAAGTTGAATAGCATAACATGACATACATGGCAAAAAATTCAAGAAACCAGCAAACTTGTACTAGTAACAGCATTGCAATAAGCAAATCAAAGGTAAACCAAACAGTGTCCCCGTAGGACGGGAAAGAAGACCATCTGGGGGAAAACAGTCCCGTGGTAGGAGACCACATGAAGCAGACACTAACAAACCACTAGGGGTAGAAACCAAGTGCTGAGAAGAGATGGGCAAGATCGCATTCTGTCCCAGATCTTAGTCATATGGTTTCGAAGCAGATCTTGTACGTTTCTCTGACCACAGTGGAGTGATTGCATCCGGGCGAGCTCTTTGTGTTTTGGTGGGAGTATGGTTCGGAGATTGAAGTAGATTCCAAGATGCAAGGAGTTTCTTAACCATCACCGGGGTGTGACAGACGATGGCAGAGTTATCCTTTGTAATTACCAGTTTGACCGGGAAGCCCCAATGGTACCCGATATTGTGTTCTCTGAGAATTTTGGTGTATTGAGAGAACTCTCGCCACTTCAGCATTATACCTGCTGAGAGATCCGGAAAGATTGCAATGTCCTCAGTTTGATTTTTGAATTCAGGAGCTTGTTTACTGACTTCTAGTGACCTGCAGTGATGAGCTGCTGAGGACACCAGGTCTGTAGCTATAGCGACCAGCGCCTGCAGCCAATGCGGCGAGTTCGAATAGGTCTGTAGCTATAGTGACCTGAGGGGCTGATGCAGCCCATACCAGAGGGGAATATCTAGGAATAGGTAGGACTCTGTTAATGGACACATCTTGCAAAGTGACTTGTTTATGCAAAATCTGTAACATAAAAAGCAATCCGTGTAGTGAGACAACCCCTTTAAGATCCGACACAAATCTGTAGACGAGGTTTTGTTCGAGTACAGGGTCCTTAACCAGCAGGCGTCACTGTTGCCTTTATTGTCTAAGGAAATTTCCAATTTTGGCAGAGCTCGCAGATGACAACTCCTGGACTGAGACAAAATCCTGAAAAGCATGAGAGTCATAACAACATGAAAACAGTTCAAATAAACAGCTGGATGCGCAGTCAAGTCCATTTCATGGAGGGAAAAAAAAAGAGCTATCCATTGCCTAGACACTGCGGGCTGGAGTCCTGCACAGAGGCCTGTCTGCACCCCAAAACCTGTAGCCAAAGCAACCTATATAGAATAACATGCTCTTATGTATGTGGGCACCTATGGGACTTATGGCTGGTATTCTGCATAAGGGATACTCTATAGGGGAAGACTTTTGTATCAGGGCAAACCCGGACTAGGCTACTGTTTTTGTGGATATTCTCTAGCCAGGGCACCGTTTATCGGGGTGTTATTCTGTATAAACACCCTCTGACTGGGGCACTTTTTTGGGCTACTCTGTGCCTTGTACGGTAATCGGGATACTGGGTGCTGTTTATAGGGACATGATTTAGCCGGGACACTGTTTATAGAGGGACACTTTAACTAAAGCACTGTATATATGGGCACTCTCTGGCTTGTATTGTGTGTATGGAAACACCCTCTGACTAGGGTACTGTATATATGGGCACTCTCTGTCTTGTATTGTATGAAAGTAAACACCCAAAGACTAGGGTACAGTATATATGGGAACTATCAGTATTGTGCATATGGAAACACCCTCTGACTAGAGTACTGTATATATGGGCACTCTCTGTATTGTGCATATGGAAACATCCTCTGACTAGAGTACTGTATATATGGGCACTCTCTGTATTGTGCATATGGAAACATCCTCTGACTAGGGTACTGTATATATGGGCACTCTCCGTATTGCATAGTTGCCAACTTTTGAAAATGAAAAAGCAGGAGTCTCTAGTGGGCGGTGCGGCAAAAATTTGCATGGACACGCCCATCTTGTCGGTATGCCACGCCCTTCAAAAAGCCACACCCACTCCACCTAACTGCATAACGGCTTTGGAAGAAAGCCAGGTAGATGCCCTTATAGCCAGGTAGTAGCCCCCCATAACCAGGTAGTGCCCCTTACAGGCCGGTAGATGCCCCCTTGTAGCCAAGTAGATGCCCCCTCTGTAGCCAGGTAGAGCCAAATTTGTAGCCAGGTAGGTGCCCCCCTTTGTTGGCCGGGTAGGTGCCCCCCTTAGTTATTTAGGTAGGTGCCCCCATTGTTAGCCAGGTAGTGCCCCCATTGTTAGCCAGGTAGTGCCCCCATTGTTAGCCAGGTAGTGCCCCCTCTGTTGCCAGGTAGTGCCCCCATTGTTGCCAGGTAGTGCCCCAATTGATTGTTAGCCAGGTAGGTGCCCCTTTTGTTGCCAGGTAGTGCCCCCATTGTTGCCAGGTAGTGGCCCCATTGTTGCCAGGTAGTGCCCCATCTGTTAGCCAGGTAGTGCCCCCATTGTTTGCCAGGTAGTGCCCCCATTGTTGCCAGGTAGTGCCCCCATTGTTTGCCAGGTAGTGCCCCCATCTGTTAGCCAGGTAGTGCCCCCTCTGTTGCCAGGTAGTGCCCCCTTTGTTGCCAGGTAGTGCCCCCATTGTTGCCAGGTGCTGCCCCCATTGTTGCCAGGTAGTTGCCCTCTCTGTTAGCCAGGCAGAGCCCCCTAAAGCTAATAAAAATAAAATAATAAACTCCACTCACCTTACCAGGCTCCTGCAGCGCGGCCAGCTCCTGCCCGATCTCCTCAGCGACGCAGGGGGAAGTGAGAGCAGCCGCGCGTCACTTCCCCTGCGCCGCTGATCTGTATGCACGGCGCGCACAGACGCCGGACATACAGGGGGAGAAGGGAGGAGGGGAACGATCCCTCCTGCCTCCTCCCCGCACAGTGAGACCGCGGGCGGGTGAGCGGCCGCGTCACCCGCCAGTAGGAGCGGTCCGGCGGCGCAAAAGTAGAGCACCAGCGCTACTCTTGCGCCGCGGAAATTTAAAGGACCCCCGCCGCCGAAAACGGGAGAGTTGGCATGTATGCTGTATTGTGCATATGGAAACATCCTCTGACTAGGGTACTGTATATATGGGCACTCTCTGGCCTGTATTGTGTATATGGAAACACCCTCTGACTAGGGTACTGTATATATGGGCACTCTCTGGCCTGTATTGTGTATATGGAAACACCCTCTGACTAGGGTACTGTATATATGGGTACTCTCTGTATTGTGCATATGGAAACATCCTCTGACTAGAGTACTGTATATATGGGCACTCTCTGTATTGTGCATATGGAAACATCCTCTGACTAGAGTGTTGTATATATGGGCACTCTCTGTATTGTGCATATGGAAACATCCTCTGACTAGGGTACTGTATATATGGGCACTCTCTGGCCTGTATTGTGTATATGGAAACACCCTCTGACTAGGGTACTGTTTATATGGGCACTCTCTGGCCTCTATTGTATGTATTGAAACAGCCTCTGACTGGGGTACTGTTTATTGAGGCGCATTTCGCTGCGTATTTCGCGGCGTACTGCGATCTAATACGAGCGAAATGCGCCCCAGTCACTACGGTAATCCACAGTTCTCATAGAGAACTATCATACCTCCCAACTGTCCCGAATTGGGCGGGACTTTCCCGCTTTGGGACCCTCCGTCCGGCGTCCCGAGACAGTTGGGAGGTGTCCCGATTTTTCGGGTCTGTCCCGGGGATCCGGGGCCTGTGCCCTGAATCCCCGGGACTCTGCTGTGCAGTTCACTGTTTGTGCATTCGTGGGACGCCCAAACAGTGTCCGCGATCACCGGCCGCTGTCAGGGAGTCTCTCTCCCTCACAGGCGGCCGGTGCAGAGAGCAGGGACGCAGGGGAAGCGTCATAGAGACCTCTCCCCTGATGTCACTGCCTGCAGGGGGCTGGCCCCGCCCCCTCAGCTACACTGATCAGTGTGACTGCCAGGCCGGAGCCAGCAGGAGGAGGAGGAAGAGGACACAGTGTGAGGTAAGTGTCTCTTCGGCCTCGTTCACACGACGGATTTGGCCGCGGGTTTCGCCGCGGCTCTTGCCGCGGTTCCCACGGCCAAGTCCTCGTCGGGCCGCGCTGCAAACTTGCGTCTCCAGATGCGGGAGGGGCGTGGTTTGGGGCGTGGCTTGCGCCGAGGGCTTGCCCCTATGCTAATTAAGAGCAGGGGGCAAGCCGCGGCGCTAGCCGCATCCCAGCCGCGCACCACCCGCGGCGCTGCCCGCGGCAGCACCGCACGGCCGCCGCGCAGAGCACTCCTGTCAAGAAATGACAGGAGAGTTCTTCACACGCGCGGGTCTGTCCGCGGCCCCGGAGCTGCAGCCAAACCCACGGCGTGTGAATATTAATGCGGTTTCCCAAAGGAAACCATGTTAATAATCTGGGCGCGATATGGCCGCGGAAACCGCGTCGGAACCCGCGGCCATAACCGCGGCCCAATTCATCGTGTGACCAGAGCCTTCCTCCCTGCCCCCCCACCCCGCTAGCCCCCAAAAAACAGCCCCCTCCCCCCTGCTCACCCCACTCAGCCCCCCCTCTCGACACCCCAAAACGGCCCCCCTCCCACCTGCTCACCCCAAACGGCCCCCCTCCCCAAACGGCTGCCCTGCCAGCCCACTCAGTCCCCCCTCTCTGACACCCAAAACAGCCCCCTCTCCCCTGCTCACCCTAAACAGCCCCCCTGCTTACCCCACTCAGCCCCCCCTCTGTGACACTCCAAATGGCCCCCCTACCTCCTGCTCACCCCACTCGGCCCCCGACACCCAAAACAGCCCCCCCTCTCCCCTGACACGCCACTCGGCCCCACCTCTGACACCCCATTCACCCCCTTGTCCCTCAAATCGCCCCCTCTGCCTCCTTGACACCCCACCTCAGCCCTCCCTCTCTCCCTGTCCCCCAAATTGCCCCCCCCCCCGTCTCCCTGACACCCCACTCAGCCCTCCCTGACACTCAACCCCTTCCTACCTGAACCAACCTGACCCTCCACTTGACCCCTCCCATCTCCCTATCTCCTTCCCTCACACACCCCTCCTTTACTCCCTGACCCCCCCCACACACTTTCCCTCCCTTCCCAAAGGCCTACCCAGCTTTACCACATGCTGAATGCGTTATCCAGCACCCGGGAAAGCCGAGTGGCACCCATCCCCCAAAGCAGACACCTAGCCTTCCTGGACGCCTGCTGTGAACCATGTCACCCAGCTTTCCCAGATGCTGAATAACCTATCCAGCATGTGGGAAAGCTGGGTGAAAACCCTCCACAGCGGGTGTCCAGGAAGGCTAGGTGATTTCTGTGGCGGATGGGGCACTCGCTTTCCGGGCTGATACCCTATCCACATGTGAACTGGTAAAACCCTCCACAGCAGGCTCCAGAAAGCAGGTGCTTGCTGTGGGGATGTGCACTCAGCTTTCCCGGTGCTGGATAGCTCATTCAATGGGGAACTGGTGAAAACCTCCACAGCAGGTGTCCAGGAAAGCTAGGTGCTTGCTGTGGGGGATGGGTGCCACTGAGCTTTCCCGGGTGCTGGATAGCTCATTCAGCATGCGGGAAAGCTGGGTGAAAACCCTCCACAGCAGGTGTCCAGGAAAGCTAGGTGCTTGCTGTGGCGGATGGTTGCCACTCAGCTTTCCTGGACAACTGCTGTGGGGATATCACCCAGCTTTCCAAGGCACTGTGTAGGCTATTCAGCACCCTGGAAAGCTGGGTGACATCACCCACAGCAAGCACCCAGCTTTCCTGGACGTCTGCTATGAGGGATGTCATCCAGTTTTCCCGGGCACTGAATAGGCTATTCAGCATCCCGGAAAGCTGGGTGATGCCCCATTTGTAGGGTTATTGTTTCTTTTTACAGGTTTCTCCTTTGGACTACGACGGATTCGATGGACTACGTCGGACAGCATTGCGTCTATTTCTTTAATAAAATGGTTAATGAGGGCTGTTGTGTCAGGGAGTGTTTATTTAAATAAAGTGTTTTGTGTCTGTTTCTGTGTGTTTTTTTCCATTTGATTCCAGTGATAGTAGTGGCGGTATCTGGAAGACGCCTCTCCATTACTATCGCTCGGGCTTGGTGTCAGCCAGCGGTGTTTCTTGTTGCCCATGGCTGACACTAACCCCGTGTCACTATTACCCCAGTACCCAACGCACCAGGGGTACTGGGAAGAGCCGGTAACTGTCAGCAGCGGACCCTCTAATGTAATGGTCCGCTTCTGGAGCAGCTGCAGGCTGGTATTTTTAGAATGGGAAGAGACCAGTATCGATGGTTCTTCCCATTCTGATAGTATCAGGCTGCCGCTGTCGGTTTTACCCTGGCTGGTTATGGAAATTGGGGGGGACCCCACGTCATTTTTTTTCTGAAAATTTGTTTATTTAGTGAGAATCTGCACATGGGCATCCACTGTAATCATTACAGGAGGTGCCCACTGTAGGATTCTCAATAAATGAATGATTTTCAAAAAAAATAACGTGGGGCCCCCCTGATTTCCATAACCAGCCAGGGTAAAACCGACAGCGGCAGCCTGATACTATCAGAATGAGAAGGTCCATGGATACTGGTCCCTTCCTATTCTAAGAGTACCAGCCCGCAGCCGCCCCAGAAGCGGACCCTCACATTAGAGGGTCCACTTCTGACGGTTACCCAGCTCTTCCTGGTACCCCTGGTGCGTTGAGTATTGAGTTAATAGTGACACGGGGTTAGTGTCGGCCTTGGGGTGACAAAAACTGCCGCAGGCTGACACCAAGCCCGAGCGATAGTAATGAAGAGGCATCTTGACAGACACCTCCATTACTATCACTGGAAAAAATGGGAAAAAAATAACACAGAAACCAAATAAAAAAGCAGTTTATTTAAATAAACTCCCTGACGCCGGCCCTCGCTGACCATGTTAGTTTATAAATAGATGCTACACTGGTCCGACGTAGTCTAATGAATTCAATAGTATTATACTCCATCCCCTGCACCCCTGAAGGTAACGGCTGTGACTGATCATCTGGAGGTGCAGGGAATGGACCACAATCTCTGGGTGTTGGTCTTCTGTCTCCCCCCAGGAGATTGTGTTGTAAGCTGTGGCCTTTACCTCCTCTTCACCCCTGCGGCCTAGTGTCAAGACAAAATACAACCCTCACCTGACACCCTATAACCCCCTGACCACTGCCTGTTGCCCCATATCTCCCTACTCCATCTATCACCATATGAGGAGTTTGTACAGAGGTGGGATTTGGTAGGGAGTTGATGGAAAAGTGCAGAGTCTTAGATGTATGTGTGGTAATTCTGCAGGGACGAGGCCGGGAGAAGTGGTCATGGTGATCTGGAAGGAATGGAGAAAGGGAACGACTCCCAACAGAGAAGACGTCACCTGTGAGTCACTAAATTGTATTGTACTGTCATCCCTTAGACACTCACCGGCCACTTTATTAGGTACACCTGTCCAACTGCTCGTTAACACTTAATTTCTAATCAGCCAATAACATGGCGGCAACTCAGTGCATTTAGGCATGTAGACATGGTCAAGACAATCTCCTGCAGTTCAAACCGAGCATCAGTATGGGGAAGAAAGGTGATTTGAGTGCCTTTGAACGTGGCATGGTTGTTGGTGCCAGAAGGGCTGGTCTGAGTATGTCAGAAACTGCTTATCTCCTGGGATTTTCACGCACAACCATCTCTAGGGTTTACAGAGAATGGTCCGAAAAAGAAAAAACATCCAGTGAGCGGCAGTCCTGTGGGCGGAAATGCCTTGTTGATGCCAGAGGTCAAAGAAGAATGGGCAGACTGGTTCGAGCTGATAGAAAGGCAACAGTGACTCAAATAGCCACCCGTTACAACCAAGGTAGGCGAAGAGCATCTCTGAACGCACAGTACGGCGAACTTTGAGGCAGATGGGCTACAGCAGCAGAAGACCACACCGGGTGCCACTCCTTTCAGCTAAGAACAGGAAACTGAGGCTCCAATTTGCCCAAGCTCATCGAAATTGGACAGTAGAAGATTGGAAAAACGTTGCCTGGTCTGATGAGTCTCGATTTCTGCTGCGACATTCGGATGGTAGGGTCAGAATTTGGCGTCAACAACATGAAAGCATGGATCCATCCTGCCTTGTATCACGGTTCAGGCTGGTGCTGGTGGTGTCATGGTGTGGGGAATATTTTCTTGGCACTCTTTTGGCCCCTTGGTACCAATTGAGCATCGTTGCAACACCTTGTGGAATCTATGCCACGAAGAATTGAGGCAGTTCTGAAGGCAAAAGGGGGTCCAACCCGTTACTAGCATGGTGTACCTAATAAAGTGGCCGGTGAGTGTATATCTGCAGAGCCTGTGTACAACTGGTATCTACCCCCATATGGTCTCTGTATGGTGGTATATACAGTCTGTAGAGCCTGTGTACAACTGCTATCTACCCCCCCTATGGTCACTGTATGGTGGTATATACAGTGTGTAGAGCCTGTGTACACTGGTACCTACCACTATATGGTCACTGTATGGAGGTAATATACAGTCTGCAGAGCCTGTGTACAACTGGTATCTACCTCCATATGGTCACTGTATGGTGGTATATACAGTCTGCAGAGCCTGTGTACAACTGCTGTCTACCCCCATTTGGTCACTGTATGGTGGTATATACAGTCTGCAGAGCCTGTGTACACTGGTACCTACCACTATATGGTCACTGTATGGTGGTATATACAGTCTGTAGAGCCTTTGTACAACTGCTATCTACCCCCCATATGGTCTATGTATGTGAGGAATTTTGGTAGGAGTGTAATGGTTCATATTCAGTATCAGTATTGCTGTATTATTCAGTCACTATGTTATGGTGATATGTGGTCATGGTGTTTTGGTATTAGTCAGTTACTAGGTTATGGTGATATGTGGTCATGGTGTTGTGGTATTATTCAGTTACTATGTGCTGGTGATATTGTCATGGTGTGGTGGAATTATTTGATCTCTGTATTGCGGTATCATTGATAATATTAATCTTGGTGTGGTCAGTAACAGTACAGGGATATTTGTTCCCTGTACAGCGGTATTATGTGGTCACTGTATGACAATTATATAGCGGTATCATCCACAGAACATTGTCTGACAGCAATTTGTATGGATCTCTGTATATACAATACATTACTTTTATATAAATACATATTTACAGACCCTAGTGGCGCCACTGTTGTGTTGGCGCTGGTCTTCTGGAGGGGCGGGGCATGATTTTGTTTGGGGGTGTGGTTATAGGCGTGTCCTGGTGTGATGTCATTTGTTTGGGTGTGGTCAGAGGTGTGTCCCTATTTGCAATCTCTAAATGTTGGGAGGTATGGAACTATGGATTACGCCTTCTCTCCCCGGGCGTACAATAAGAGATAAGTGACATGTCATTTATTCACGCCGCGTAACAATGACAGTCTATGGGGCCGGCGGGGGAGTACGCGAGATCGGCGGGGAGTGTTCGGGAGTACGCGAGATCGGCGGGGAGTGTTCGGGAGTACGCGAGATCGGCGGGGAGTGTTCGGGAGTACGCGAGATCGGCGGGGAGTGTTCGGGAGTACGCGAGATCGGCGGGGAGTGTTCGGGAGTACGCGAGATCGGCGGGGAGTGTTCGGGAGAACGCGAGATCGGCGGTCAGAGTTCGGGACAACGACAGAGATCCGGGGAGAGGTCGGGAGAACGCGAGAGCGGCGGGGAGTGTTCGGGACTACGCGAGATCGGCGGGGAGTGTTCGGGAGTACGCGAGATCGGCGGGGAGTGTTCGGGAGTACGTGAGATCGGCGGGGAGTGTTCGGGAGTACGGGAGATCGGCGGGGAGTGTTCGGGAGTAGGTGAGATGGGCGGGGAGTGTTCGGGAGTAAGCGAGATCGGCGGGGAGTGTTCGGGAGTACGTGAGATCGGCGGGGAGTGTTCGGGAGTACGCGAGATCGGCGGGGAGTGTTCGGGAGTACGCGCGATCGGCGGGGAGTGTTCGGGAGTATGCGAGATCGGCGGGGAGTGTTCGGGAGTACGAGAGATCGGCGGGGAGTGTTCGGGAGTACGTGAGATCGGCGGGGAGTGTTCGGGAGTACGCGAGATCGGCGGGGAGTGTTCGGGAGTATGCGAGATCGGCGCGAGCTCCCAAACACCCGCCGTAATTGCGGGGTGTACTGTACGCCCTGCAAATAGCCGTGTGAACTTAGCCTTATATGTAGGAGTTCTCTCTGGCTCGTGCTGTGAATGGTAGAAGAAATTGGGATACTGGGGTACAATTTATAGGGGCACTCTGTAGCTGGGGCACTTTCTGTCTTGTTTTTGTGTATAGAAACATCATCTGATGGGGCGTTGTTTCTATGTACTGTACATGGCTTGTACTATGTGTTATGGTGGCATCTTTCCTCTGCGTCACTGTTTATGGGGAGTCAGTTATGCATTGTTTATGCATTTTTAGTGAAGAAACTTTTTTTTACAGATTGTTGTTAACCCCTAACCCGTTCTGCAATGTAGCAGGACCACACTTTCATCTATCACTCGCAATAAAAAGCTGCTAAATATTAAAAGCTTTGGGTGGGGTGAGGGGGGTAACTTAAAAGACATTGAGTCAATAGAAACAAGGGGCTGTTGGCATCTATGTGCTCGGTAAATGTGGACGAGGCTAATACTGTAAATATTTAACAGCCCTTGGACAGTTTTTGCAAACACTCTACCGGTAGCCACCGTACATTTGGCATTGAATTATCTATGGTGTATATACAATATGTTTAAAAACTGCTCGTTCTGTTCACATCTTCTGATAGTAGCCAAAGAGCTGTCCATTACTTCTCTGCTTAGTATGTGGTTTACAGAAGACGGTTGGGGGTTTTCTATAAGAGAAAAATTACACCAGTGTTTGAGAGGGGCTGGCGAGGAGATCATGAAAAGTGGCTACAAAATGGCGCATTGTGGATGCAAAGTTTGACTTATGCCCTTAACATCTATATGCTGTAGCACATACCCCAACCTATGGGCATTGAATCACAAGCAGGATATTTGACGCATTCAGCGCACCCCAAAATTAATAGAGATTGTCTTCATGTCTAGAGATCAAAGACTAGACCCCATACTAAATACAGACCACAGACCAGACCTCCCTAATAAATACAGACCAGACTTCCCTAATAACACAGACGACAGACCAGACCCCCTAAATAAATACAGACCACAGACCAGACCTCCTAAATAAATGCAGACCACAGACCAGACCTCCTAAATAAATACAGACCCCAGACCAGACCTCCTAAATAAATACAGACCACAGACCAGACCTCCCTAATAAATACAGACCAGACCTCCCTAATAAATACAGACCAGACCTCCTTAATAAATACAGACCAGACCTCCTTAATAAATACAGACCAGACCTCCCTAATAAATACAGACCACAGACCAGACCTCCTAAATAAATGCAGACCCCAGACCAGACCTCCTAAATAAATACAGACCACAGACCAGACCTCCCAAATAAATACAGACCACAGACCAGACCTCCCAAATAAATACAGACCACAGACCAGACCTCCCAAATAAATACAGACCACAGACCAGACCTCCCAAATAAATACAGACCACAGACCAGACCTCCCAAATAAATACAGTCCGCAGACCTTTCCTACCTAATAAATACAGACCACAGACCAGACCTCCTAAATAAATACAGACCACAGACCAGACCTCCCAAATAAATACAGACCACAGACCAGACCTCCCTAATAAATACAGACCAGACCTCCCTAATAAATACAGACCAGACCTCCCTAATAAATACAGACCAGACCTCCCTAATAAATACAGACCAGAGCTCCCTAATAAATACAGACCACAGACCAGACCTCCCTAATAAATACAGACCAGACCTCCCTAATAAATACAGACCACAGACTAGACTCCCTAAATAAATACAGACCACAGACCAGACCTCCTAAATAAATGCAGACCCCAGACCAGACCTCCTAAATAAATACAGACCAGACCTCCCTAATAAATACAGACCAGACCTCCTTAATAAATACAGACCAGACCTCCCAAATAAATACAGATCACAGACCAGACCTCCCTAATAAATACCGACCACAGACCAGACCTCATTAATGGCTTATTACCTTTTCATTGATTAGCTTAAAACATGCAGGCAATGGTTATGTCACTCTATGCTGTGTTTCTTATCTTAAACAAAGGAGCTTTTTTACATTACTAACTTTAACACTTTAGAACTTTGTAGCCTTGTGCACTACAGTTTACAAACTTCCTGCACTCATGTCACTGTAACATGCCCAGCACTATAAGATGACTTATCCTTCTATCCCCCAACATCATCAGGAGGATCCCATACACATTAGAGGAAGAGTGTCAAGCTCCTTTTCACCATGGGCCACATTACCATTAAAGGGGTTTTCTGACCATGAAGTTTCACAGAGCCACAGCCAGCTTTAGAATCACACATGCTGTTCAAGCTGCGGACGAGTCTATAGCAGTGACTGACACATCAGCTCTGCTATTCCAAGCTATACCTGTTAAACCGACAGGAGTGCAAGAGATTTATAAAATGTAGCACTCAGGCTGCAGGGTCCTTAAGAGTGTTTACTTAGTTAAAAGAGAAGTTTTCAAAGTCCGTTACTATAGATAAGACTCTGTAGGAGGTGACTCGCCATGGTCGAAGTGAGTGAGTGAGGGCAGCTTAAAGTAATGAGAGGTAAGGGAGAGCAGGGAGAGATGGTCGTAACCAGAAAAACTCGTGTGTTCTAATAGGAGATGAAATCTTCTTTATGTCCTGACCAAAGAAAGCAAAAGTCTTTAACTGTCCCTACATGTTAGAAGCTAATCATTGTAGTTAGAAAAACCCCTTTAAGGCTCTTGGAGGGGGGCTATGGTGCTTTGGTAGGTCTGTTTGTGTCACCACCTGTGAGCTGTGTGGAATTTCCAATCAATGATGGCACCCGCTCCCTATGTTGGCGACGCCACCTCTGCCAAACGCCAAAGTTTCTGGGTAAAGTAGAGAGCCATAACTTCTGCGTTCAGATGTTGACCATCTCTGTTTGCTGTGTCTAAGCCACATAAAATGACGCGACGGGCTTTGAGTTTGACACATGTGCATTAGAGTTGACCAGACTGGTCAAAATTGGCACAGTTGTAAGACTATTGCATAATGTGCATGGAAGCCTAAAAGGGGTTGTCTCACCATGCTGTTTCACATAGACACAGCCAGCTTCAGACTCACACTTCCTGGTCATGCTCTGGGTGGTTCTACAGTAGTGACTGGCATATCGGCTCTGCTATTCCGAACTATTCCTATTATAATGACATAAGTTCAGGAGGTTCATAGTCTGTAGAACACAAGGCTATAGAGCTCTAAATTGTTAACGTTTGTCATTAACTTAAAGGGGTTGTCTCACTACATGGATTCATCTTACCTCAGTCCCGTTTTCTTGGTTTCACTTTGAATTCAGGGGCGGGTTTACTGGCCTCTACTAGGCTGCAGTAGAAGCTAGGTCTGTTGCTATAGCAACCAGTGCAGGCAGTCTATCATGAGAGAGTAATCAGGTCTGTAGCTATAGTGACCTGAGGAGCTGATGCAGCCCATACATGAGGGGATATCCAGGAATA
This sequence comes from Phyllomedusa bahiana, assembly GCA_025379985.1. Taxonomy (NCBI): domain Eukaryota; kingdom Metazoa; phylum Chordata; class Amphibia; order Anura; family Hylidae; genus Phyllomedusa; species Phyllomedusa bahiana. Next base: position 254,620 of record JAODAL010000518.1, on the reverse strand, counting down.
GGTAGGACACTGTTAATGGACACATATTGCAAAGTGACCTGTTTTTTGCCAGATCTTTAAAATAAAAACCAGTGAGACAACCCCTTTAAATAAAAAAGCTCCTGTGCTAGAGATGATACTCAGCAGCAAGTGACTGACCATGGTCAGCAGAGCTGCTTGGAGCATTCAGATTAGAGAAAGAGCAGGTGGTTGATAACTGAGAAAAACGTATGTACACAAGCAGTAGATAAAATCTCCTTTAACTCCTGAACAAAGCAAAATCAAAACAGCATATTTGGTAATAGTATTCATTTTCCTTTCCCTAGATTTATCATTGTAGTGAAAAAGCCCCTTTAAAGGTGTTGTGCCACGAAGTAAAATTGACGTGGGAAGTTTGAAAATTAAATAATAAACATTTTCACCATTCATCATTATAAAAATTCTGCACCGTTTTTGTTTTAGCTGATCCTTTAGTGATCCATTGTTTACAGCTCGTCTCCAGGGGATACGACCAGGGCTGAGAGCTCCTCACTCCTGGTCAGACATGCTCAGACATCACCTCTCGTCTCAGGCAGCTACTTAGTGTTCAAACCCCGGGTCCTGACACTCTACTCCCGTCCTCTGTACTCCTTAGTAATTAGTCAAACAGTGCAAATTAAAAAAAAAAAAAAAAAAACTCAATCAGGTCTGTGCATTGATAAGAGGAAAAAAAAATCCACAGATTAAGTTCCTGCACAAGGACCCTTGTGCTGTAAAGCAAAAATGTTTCCTCTGAGCTACAATGTAGCTACTTATAATTCTATACATAAACAGACCTTTCTTTGACTACAGAGAGGAAAGGCCTGGTGATGTCATCCTGCTGGGTCACATGATATGCAATTCAAACAAATCACACACGCCCCCTTCTGAGCACACAGAGCTGGATGCAGGAGGTATGAAATGAGATCGTGGCAAAACCCCTTTAAGCAAATGGGGCTTTATTTCTGCTTTAGTTCCCCTGTGTTGGCACTGCAGTCTATTTGAACACTTTCTGCCACGTTCCTTCTCCAAACACTGGGTTTCAGTTTTTTGTTGGAGAAGCCTTCTAACAAAAAGATTGTCCAAATCTGAAAACCACTTTGGAGCAATCTCTGCTGAATAATATCACTACATCAGACTGTACTCCATTAGGCTATTACATCAATTCATAAGAAATGTTTTAAAGGCAATACACAAGGCTATACCTAACATGGAAAACTGGAGGTGACGAGAGAATGGAAGCCGTCAGGGACCACACAGGCTCCGCTCATCTGCCAGGAAAAGCCTATGATCTAATTTCAGCTTTGTCATGTACTTAAGAACAGCATTGTCCACTTAAAAGCACCTTACGAAGAAGATGAACAGAAGATGGAGAAGGAGGGGGGAGATGCGAACACTATTAGCATGGCAGTAAATGATGGCGACTACAAGGTATCAAGTGATGGAATTCTCCAACAAATTAAATCATTCGTATCAATGCAACGACCAGTTGTTTTCTGACCTTTCATGGTGCAATGGTGTCAACACTGGGAACAATGGAGGATGGTATTTCCTTAGAAATCTGCCATCAGATGTTCTAAACCTTAAAGGGGTTTTGCCACGATGTAATGTTGACGTGGGTTCCTCCAAAATGGGTATTTAATCACTTGTCTAAATATATGTGATTACAAAAATTGCAGCCTGAGAGAGCTACAGGCTGCCTTACCTGCCCTTAGTTACTTAAAAGCTTCTATTAGATACGACCTGACAGGAGCTGCTGGCCGGGCTTGCTCAGATCACACTTCTTATCTGATGAGACTGAGCTGCAGAAGCTTTCAAGGCACCGGGTAGAAATATGTTGTGTTTTGTATACAGAATCCACTAGTTGTAATGTGATGATCTGAGTAGATCCCTGCTTTATCTGATGACAGAGAACATGAAGAAGCTTTCAAGCTGCTGTGGAGAAAAGATTTTGTCTTTTGTATACAGAATCCACTAGTTGTAGTGTGATTATCTGAGTAGATCCCTGCTTTATCTGATGACAGGGAATATGAAGCAGCTTTCAAGCTGCTGTGGAGAAAAGGTGTTGTCTTTTGTATATAGAATCCACTAATTGTAGTTTGATTATTTGAGTGTACATTTCACACGATCCCTTATGCAGGGTCTGTGCTCTGGCTGTGTGTGTCTCTCTCTTAGCTCAGCCTGGCTTGTTTACATTAGCTTCTTAGCAGATAAGGCTGGTCCTGGCAAAACCCCTTTAAGGAAACCAGGGCTCACATCTCCATAGTGATCGGTTTAATTTTTTCTTGTTTGGTAGAGATTTTTTTAGGACCTTTTGTGCAATGCTTGTGCTATACTGTTCCTTTGGGATATACTTTCAGAGTAGAAGGCTGGATAGTGGGGCGTCTGTGCATATTGTGTTTTTAGACTTTGCAAAGGCGTTTGACACTGTCCCGCATAAGCGTTTGTTGGGTAAATTAGAATCCATTGGGTTAGAGATAACAGTGTGTATTTGGATTAAAAACTGGCTGCTGGATCGTACTCAAAGAGTGGTGGTAAATGACTCCTACTCTGAGTGGTCCCCGGTTGTGAGTGGTGGCCGCAGGGCTCAGTATTGGGTCCTCTTTTATTAACCCCTTAAGGACCCAGCCTGTTTTGACCTTCCTGACACAGCCCTATTTTTGAAATCTGACATGTGTCAATTTATGTGAGAATAACTTTTTGACACTTTTACCTATCCATGTGATTCAGAGATTGTTTTCTCGTGACACATTGTGCTTTAACAAATTAATTAGGCTGTGCACATCCATATATTTTAAAAAACGTAAGCATAGGTGCACACTGAAAAGGCAATAGCATACATCTAACACAAATATCAGTGGCACACTAAAAACTAAGTGAAACATCAAGGTATATAGGAATTTTTTGAAAATGCATTACTGCTAAGGAAAATATGAAAAACCTGGGATTCTTAGTTTACAGTTTTTGATCAAGAATTGTTTAAGCTCACCTCCCAAAAGCGTCAAGGGGATCCCAGCACAGGTGAGTCCCTAACACTAACATGTTACCTCACTAGGAGTCCATTCAGACTACAACATCTCAGGAAGTGATAGGAACCTGCTACTGAATTATCCTGCACTGGTTTAATTCCAACTAAACCTCAAACACATATGTAGATATATAGAATTCTTGCTATTGCTATTGAACATTGATTCAGCCTTATTGACACTTGGGATCAAATTCTGGATCAATAGGGGGTAGCAAAATGACCTATCCCCTCCCTTTCATCCACATCTCCTCACCCTTGAGTGACCTTGATAGACATATATCTTCTTTAATCTGTGTTAACTACACTACTCCTAAAAAGTTTGGGATTACAAGAAGTGGACGTCCTTTGGCTCCATCACACACTGATGACCGCATCATTGTAAACATTGCCCTGCGGAACCGGATGATGAATGCCGCACAACTACAGGCTCGTTTAAAGGGGTTTTGTCATGAAGTAAAATTGATGTGGGAAGCTTGCAAATGAAATAACAAACATTTTCAGCATTTTCAGCATTCATTATTATAAAAAATTCTGCACCGTTTTTGTCTTAGCTGCTCCTTTAGTGATCCATTGTTTACAGCTCGTCTCCAGGGATACGACCAGGGCTGAGAGCTCCTTAGTCCTGGTCAGACATGCTCAGACATCACCTCTCCTCTCAGGCAGCTACTGAGTGTTCAAACCCCAGATGCTGTCATTCTACTCTTGTCCTCTGTACTCCTTAGTGATTAGTCAAACAGTGCAAATAAATAAAAAAAGAAACCTCAATCAGGTCTGTGCATTGATAAAGAGAAAAAAATACAGGTTTGGTTCCTGCAGGGATTTGAACCTAGGACCCTTGTGTCTGGAGGCAAAAACTTTACTTCTCAGCTACTCACAATGCTTTACTTTAAATATACCTTTCTTTGACTACAGAGAGGAAAGGCCTGGTGATGTCATCCTGCTGGGTCATGATATGCAATTCAAACAAATCACACGCCCCTTTTGTGCATATAGAGCTGGATACAGGAGGTATGAAATGAGATTGTGGCAAAACCCCTAAAAGGGGGGGTGAAAGGCAATCAATGAACGTCACATGGTTTGCAGGAGGTAGGGGGAAAAGTAAGACAAGGCTCTGTAGCCTTGTCTTCCTTTCCCCCACACCATGTGACGTTCACTGCTCACATGACTTCAGTGAATGTTTTGTCATTACTCAGTGGGTGTGCTTTGATGCCAGTCTCAGTTCAGGAACACTCCCCTGTTGTGGGTGTGACCTGAGCAGAGAACGATCTGGCTGCATTCACTCTTTCCAGCCTGTAGTTTGCATATGCAGTATATTATACTATATGCTGGCAGAACTTCAGAGCTGGGGGATTGTTTACTGCTGTCATGAAAATGATGACTGCAGCCCTGTACAGTTTACACATTGACTCATGAGTCCTAGCTATCATCATTATTATTAGAGCTAGTACAGAGCTGGGAGGATTACACACTTATGTTAGCACAGTGTCTAGCAGTGACAACCGTGGAGGGAAGTCCTATATTACAATGCAGTCTGGGACTTGTAGCAAAGGGCTACTGGAGAACTACAGACATCCCACAAGCAGGAAGTTTTACTGCAAAAAGTGGATCTTCTGATAGATGAAAAAGGAGGCAAAAGAAATGAAACACATGAAGGTAGTGGAATATCTTTACTTTTTAATATAAATGCTGTCTATAGTGTTCTATGAAATCTTTACACTCCCGGATATCCCCTTTCATTTTTTTTTTTTCTGTTTTTAAACAGACTCCACCCCCAAGCACAATTAATTTTTATTGTCACTAGCATACAACCCCTTTCATACACAATATGGCTGCTTTCAGATACACCCAGATTAGCATCTGTATTACGGCCTTGCAGGGCTTATATCCTCATAGGATCCTGTGGCTGTGTTAAACTGGCCGTAGCTGTATATTGTTATTTTATCCTTCATTTCTTTTTATACCTTTATTAGACTCTACAATACAGCACAAGTCATTTCCGCCTTCTTCTGGTTTCCAACCAAAGTGCTATGGCTCTATATGTTGGCTGTATATTGGTTGGGTGGTGGCTGTCACACTTCCATGCATGGAAACCCCATCAGTGTTATTTTTCCTAGCACGCTTATTCCAGTATGTGTGATGCCATATACCATGCTGTGCTCAGAAAAGCTTTTAATTCTCTTAAAGTGCACCTACAGGAATAATCCTTTACACAACTTTGTATAGAAGATTTTGCTACTTCTAGAGTCAAGTACAAGGTGTGAAATGTCTTTAACTCCTTAACGACCAACCACCGACTTATGCTGTACGCTGGTGCAGCTTGTTAGTCTACAGCGATTTTTTGGGCGTCACTGCAGACATCGGAATTTTCCGCTCTGCGCTGAGATCGGGCTGTTTTCACACAGCCTGATCCCAGCACAGCTCCTGCGAGCATCGGGGAGCGGGGGAAACCTCTGCTCCCCGGTGCTTTAACCCTTTGATCACTGCGGATTGTCACCGCAGTGCAATCAAAGGGTTTCCCTGCTCTGTCGGGTGATCGGGACACCCGGTGACCCGACAGAGCCCGGGGAATGGCTGCACAGTCAGCCCTGGGGACCTAGAGTAGCCCCAGGGCTGTCTGTGTAACAAGCCAGTGATCAGGCCAGCCTGTGTGCTGTTCTGATCACTGCCTGTGTCATACGGACACAGGTTATAATGTATTAGCATATATGAATATGCTAATACATTACTAAATGTAAAAAAAAAAAAATTAAAATAGTTCTCCCTTCCGGGGATTTAAAAAAAAAAAAAAAAAAAAAAGCAAAAAACATAAAAACTGTACATAAAAATGAATTAAAAAAAAAATAAAATAAATATTTAATAAAAAATAATTGTGCATATATTACACACAAAAAAAACCTACACATATTAGATAGCTACACAACCGTAATCACCTGTAGAATTAATCTAATAAGTTATAAAGTGTGAAATGTGCCTCACAACAAATTTTATGAAGTGGCAAAATAATGATAATAATCTTTATTTATATAGCAACAACAAACTCTGCAGCACTTTACAATTTAGAGGGTATAAGTACAGACAAAAAAACAAACATTGCACAGTAAAAAGCTACTAACAGAGCAGACACAATGGGCCTTATGTATTAAAACTGTCTGGCAGTAAGACTGTCCTTGTTGCCCATAGAAACCAATCAAAGCTCAGCTTTTATTTTTCCAGAGCACTATATGAAATGGAAAGCTAAGCTCTGATTAATTGCTATGGGCAACTGAAGTGCTAGTGAAATATGTGACTATTTGATGTCATAATTTCCATTTCTTGTATATTAAACTCATTATAATTTCCAATGTTGTATCACAAGTTATAATCACACAGGCTTGTATACCTCTGTATATCTCTCAAGCCTACAGACTTCACTTAATGTACGACCTAAGGGGGGCCGCATCGTCTGGTTTCTGAGTGATTCTGTATTTTCTTATCTTCGTCTCAGGGAGCTGGCCCCTCCATGATACAAGATGAGGTCATACAAAAGAACTTTGTATTCTAAGTGGACACAATACGTAGGTTGTGTCTGCCTGTTTTTTTTTTTTTTAAGACATATAAGAACCAGAAAGGCTTTGGTGAAATTAGGAGCTGGTACCCAGTGCTGAGGACACTCTTGCTGGTGTTGGTCCCTTGAGTTCCCTGTTTTCGCCATTAAGCTTCTCATGGCTGAAGTTAAAAAAAAAAAAAAACAGGTGATGTAAGCTCCGAGGTGAAGTTTGTAAGTATTTGACCTTTGTAAATACATATTTAGCAAAACTGTCCCCAATGTCAACTATTTTCTGTAACCAGTTTATTCTCTTACTTATATGTTATATTTGATCATAATTGATTGATTTCTGTGTTAAGTAAAATTGTGTTGTACCCTAACTGATTGGCCTTCTTTAAAGCTGTACCTAGAACCTATATTGAAAAACGTGGCAAAACAGCAACACAGATAGACTTACTGCTAGACATAAAGCCTAAGGTGTGAGGGCTTACAATCTATGACTTAAAGGGCAATACCCCTTGAAGTCCTACCTAGCCATGACCGCCACTGCTGCCGACAAAGTTGTAATTTGTGTTGGTACCATATTTTTATACCTATACAGTGGTATTTAAGTCCCTATATTGTCTATGTTTATAATGCAGGAAAAAAGCGATTCCACTGTAGTGTTGTTGTTTTTTTGTTTTTTTTAATTAACAGCGTACACCAGACCTTCACAACTTGGCAGGATGTGGGAGCCGGAATGCCCCCGGCCTGGGAGGTACCACCCCATAACCAGTTGGCACTGCCCATTTTGCCAGGCCATATGTTGTGCAGGCCTGGCACAAATTGATAAACATAATGTTTTGAATGTGCCTGGTCAGACCTCACTTCACTCCTTTGCCCATAATTTATAGCTGAGACTGCACTTTTGGCCATGATGCTGTTCTGAATCTGGGTTTTCTCTATCCAGTCTGATCACTGGCTTTGGTCAATTCTCGCTGGACTGTGATTGACAGGTTTCCTGCCACACCCGTTTGCTGCTGTTGGCCTTGTGCTGGGCTGCAGGTGATTAGGCTGAGTGTGATTGACAGCTGCCTTTGCCACTCAGTCCGTGTTTTGTGTGGCTGAATGTCAAAGGGACGGCCCAATCCTGCTCTGGACCAGGACTCTGGACTACTTATAGATTATTTGGGCTTTGGTACTTTGCCTGTGATAGTCTATTTTGGCTTGAGCTGGTGTGCCTTTTCCTACTGTCTCGCCTGGTTTCTGATTCATGTGACTTTCCTCCCAACCTTCCTTTTGCCTGACTATTTGGTACTGCATTGCTCTCTCTGTACCGCGCTGTACTGTAGAGACGCTACTAGACCGCCAACCACTGCATGTACTTCAGTAATACAGAGGTTTTAAAAGTAAAATAGTCATGATAATTGACTGGATTGGTGTCTGGGACATTGTATCTTGAAACCACACTCAACATGCAATGAAAGATGCATTGTATGTTGAAAATATTGTATTCTGAGGCCATTGTACCTTGAGGGATCACTGTACAGTTGAAAAAAAATGGCAGTGCAGAAATCCTCTTTCTCCCTGCCCCAAAATTTCTTATGTCTTTGATAATGTGGGTGCATAAAGATGTCAGGAGGCCAAAATAGGGAGCACAATGACGCTACTGCATTGTGCTGCCTGTGCTTACAGAGTGTACCTGGTCGGTCAGTCCTCTATAGAGAGGACAGTACAGATCACAGGCAGTCCCAGGAAGAACTTATCGAAACGCAGTTTGGTAAGTATTTTTTCTTTTTCTTTTAGGGACACAAGAGGTACTAATAGAGAAAAGGTTGTAATTATAGAAAGAAGGGGCAATATTCGATAAAAGGGAGTACATAGGGGACGACATTAGAAGAAGGACAGGGAGCATTACTAGAGAGAATACGGCACAGAATAAGCACTCTTAGGCCCCATTCACACGACTTATTCACGCCGGATTTGCGAGCCGGAGTGCGCTCGCAATTCCGGCGTGAATAAGGGGCGGGACACGGGCGGGACGGGAGCGCGGCGGGGGAGCAGCCCATCGGCCCCATAGACAATGCATTATCCGCGCCGTAAATAATGTGCATGTCACTTTCTCCCAGCCCGGCGGATTCGCCGAGCGGGGAGGAGCGACGGAATCCACTGTTCTCTATGAGAGCAGTGGATTACTGTAATTACTGCGACGGATTGGCGCCGTACTGCAGCGCAAATCCGGCGCGCAGTACGGCGCCAATCCGCGCCGAAATAAGCCGTGTGAACACGGCCTTAGGGTATGTTCACACGATGTACTGTGGCGCGTACATTACATTGTCTCTTTCCGGCAGCCCGCCGGCCCCTTTGACATTCATTACTCGCGGCGTGTATAATTGACATGTCACTTATGAGAACTATGGATTACTGTAATTTCAGCACGCATCTCGCCCATATTAGAGCGCAAATACACGGCAAAATGCACTCCAAAATTACGCCGTGTGAATATACCCTTAGTGATGAAGGAGAACTATTAGAGAAGTAATTATGTCTGTCTGTGCCAGATGGAGAAGAAAAGGGAAAGTGAACGCCTTTAGTCAGAGAAGATGTCACCTGTAAGTCCCTGGACGTCATTGTTTATCTTGCCTCTGTGTTGTATTTGCTTATATGGTCTGCTGTTTTATGGCAACCTGAAGTGGTATCTATCACTACCTGGTCACTATATAGTGGTAGTATTGGTTATATTGGTTCCTATAGCGGTAGCATACTTTTGTGCCTTACTGTAACAGCTGGTATACCCTTGACTCGCACTATGTGATTAGATGTTGTTGTTCTTTACTTATGGTTTCTTTCTATTGTTGACGGGGTTTATTTCAGAGAGTGGTAAGATGTATGACAAAGAAATGTAAAATTCACTACTGTACTTTGCTATTTTTATTCAATATAAAGGGGGAGATATTGTATGCAGTCTGGTAAAGTTTTTTGTGCCAGGGCCTTTTTAAGCCCCAATATGGCCCTAACTTTTACCGCACTCCTATTTAATGGTTCATCCCAGTTCCTTCAAATGCTTGTTGGGCCAATGGTCAACCCATAAAAAAGACTTTTAAGTCTAAGGTCCCACAGTCCTAGAGTCCTTCAATGGAATCTAGCTTATCTGCCCTAAGTATTATGATTGAAACACAACGATTCCTTGTGATGCGGTCAAAGGGGACCAACTCCCTCCTTATTTATTCTCTTTGAATACTAGAGTCAGCTAAGATCTCGGCAATTTTTCAATGACTTCCATTTTGCTTCACCCAGTTCATGGAATCTATCCACCTTCCATAACTGTTCCCATAAGCTACATCTGCTAACGGGAAGCAACTATAGTTTAGGTTCCTCACAGCTGATCTACAATCGGAGTGATTGGTTAATGTTAGAGAATTGCTAGTCAAACAGTTCTTCTAAGTGGTATATCACTTTAAAGAGTTAAACCAGTGGTAGACTTAACCACGGAGCTCCAACAAGCATTTTGCAAATCCATTACTGTTCGAAGTCCTCCTCTTCTCATTCTCCTTGGAAATGGCTTGTGTGGAGCAAATATCAACCACAGCCCTTAAGTAATGTGTTAAACTCCATATGCAATAGGTCATGAAGAATATGCAAGTCTAGCAGTCAAGAATTGTTACACTGAAGTGGAGCATTAACAGATTCAGTTTGTTATTAGTGTGTGGGAGCCTGATACAGTAGACTCGAATAATATAGGGTTACCTAGTTACCGTTCCACCTTGGTCAATGTGCATTATGTTTAGATACTAACGTGAACAAATGGTCTCTTTGTCATGTTGGGCAGATCTCACACACGTTTAATATAGACATTCCCATTCCTCTTGCCAGGAGTTTTAAGTCATTTTATGAAGTGGTACTGCATTTGGACTTGAATTATGGAACGAGTTTGTGAATGTTCTGCTTACAGAATGGAAAATTTAGAGTCATGGCAGCAAGAACCTACTCATTTCTAAAGGGCTGCATGTAATACAGTAAAACATACCTTGCGGCCCATAAAACCTGTCTATTGCAGTTAGCCCTTTGAGGTTGAAAATATATTGTTGGTGGTTTACACTTTTCCCTTCATTTAGACTTGGGATTTCATTTCTGATTGCATATCGGAAAATGCCGTCAGCTCGCAGGTACAAAATAACATGTGGACACCACACGGGACCCATTCAGGGTGGACTGTTGTGAGCTCATTTTTGAAAAGACGAAAATGGCATCTCACTGCTGCCATAATATTTCTTGAACTTCTGATAGAAGTAGACTTCTATTGGTTGCATATATCAGTAAAGAAGCATAAGGAACCAGCATCCCAATAAAGGCAACATCTACCTTCGTAGGGTTGAAGAAACTGAAAACGTAAGATAAACAAAGGCCTTAATAGGCTTAAATTTAGAAATAATTCCATACGATATGATCTAAGCATCTTGAAGGACTCTCAAGTGCCTAGATCAGTGTTTCTCAACTCCAGTCCTCAAGACCCACCAATAAGTCATGTTTTCAGGATCTCCCACTGAATGCACTGACAATAATTATATCACCTGTGCAATACTGAGGAAATCCTGAAAACTTGACCTGTTAGTGGGTCTTGAGGACTGGAGTTGAGAAACACTGGCCTAGATGAAGCCTAAGCAAACAGTGAAATAGTCTAAAAAATGTGCTTCAGCGTTGTAGCTAAACTTTCCTTTACAAAGGGCAAATACTAGGTTTAGTGCACTATTCCTTTACCTATTGTAACGGGTTGTGCCGCGGTCCGGTCCACGGACCGCAGTCGCACCCGCGTCCCCCGGGTGCCGCCGCGTGTTCTACTGTCACCCGTGGTCGCATCCGTCCCGTCTCCTCACCTGACCGCGCTCCCGTTCGGTCCGCGTCCCCTGCTGGCCGGAATGCGCATGCGCGCCCCCTAGCACGCGCTCGTTCATGTAGATTTAAAGGGACAGTGCGCCGGTAATTGGCTAATTGCCGGGCGCTGTCTCTATTTAAGTTTTGGACCCACGTCACTTCCCCGCTGGATCTTTGTTGCCCTGTGTCTTTGAGAAAGCGTTCCTGATAGTATATTTGCCTTGCCGTGTACCAGACCTTGCTACGTTTCTCGACTCCGAACCTCTGCCGCCTGCCCTGACCTTACCGCCTGTCCACGACCACGAACCATTGCCACCTGCCCTGACCATACTGCCTGCTCACCACTACGATTCTTGGATTACGTTTTTGTACCTCGCTGCACCTCGGCTGCCGCCGCAAGCAAGTCACGTCGGGGGTAACGACCTGGTAGCCTCACGCCGCAGCAAGTCCATCCCGCTTTGCGGCGGGCTCTGGTGAAAACCGGGGGCTACTTAGATTCCGTTCCCTGGCGTGGCTTACTCCATCGCTTGCGGTGGTCCAGCGGATCCACTACCAAGTCCGTTACAGCTATATACCTAACGAAAAGTAGAGTAGCTAATTAGTGACTCCCCAGACATCCAAGTTGAGGAAACATACTCCAATATCTCAACCCAACTACCTATGTAGCCTCAGTTGAGTTCAAACCCATGCCGCGGTGTTATCTTCCACCAAGGTGCCCATATTTTGCATGTAAGAGAATGTTTACCTCTGGAATATTTGGCCCACATGGCCTTCGTAGACTACAGTATGTGGTCTTCCTTGGAAACGTCCATGTGGAGGCTCAGCTGCAACTCGGGGCCAAAGCCTCACGCCACTACTCTGTGCTCCTCCTCTTAGACCTGTCCTCTGCCTTTGACACTGTCGACCATTCCCTCCTGCTACAAATCCTCTCCTCCCTCGGCATCATGGACTTGGCTCTTTCCTGGATCTCCTCGTACCTCACCGATCGGACTTTCAGCGTTTCTCACTCTCGCTCCACCTCCTCCCCCCCGGCCACTCTCTGTTGGTGTCCCTCAGGGGTCAGTCCTGGGTCCTTTACTCTTCTCTCTCTACACTCTTGGTCTGGGTCAGCTCATAGCCTCACATGGCTTTCATTACCACCTGTATGCTGACGATACCCAACTCTACATCTCCGGCCCAGATGTTACCTCTCTGCTCTCCCGGATCCCAGACTGTCTATCGTCCATTTCCTCCTCCTTCTCATCACGTCTCCTAAAACTAAATGTGGAGAAAACAGAACTCATCATCTTTCCACCATCCAACTCTACCCTGCCCTGATCTCTCTATCTCAGTCAATGGCTCTACACTTCACCTGTTCCACAAGTCCGCTGCCTTGGGTAATCCTCGACTCCGCTCTATCTTTCAAACCACATATCCAAACCCTTACCTCTGCCTGCTGCCTCCACCTGAAAAATATCTCTCGCATCCGTTCGTTCCTCAACTTCGACACTACAAAAATGCTGGTCCATGCCCTTGTCATCTCCCGCTTAGACTACTGCAATATCCTTCTCTGTGGCCTTCCATCTAGCACTCTTGCTCCCCTTCAAACAATTCTCAACTCTGCTGCCCGTCTTATCCACCTCTCTCTCCGCTACTCCTCTGCCTCTCCCCTCTGTCAATCTCTTCACTGGCTCCCCATTGCCCAGCGAATTCATTTCAAGTTGCTAACCCTGACCTACAAGGCTCTCCATGACCTCTCCCCGCCTTACTCTCCCGATACCTCGCCTCACGCAATCTCCGCTCCTCACAGGACCTGCTCCTCTGCTGTCCTCTTATCAGCTCCTCGCATAACTGTCTCCAAGACTTCTCTCGTGCTTCCCCCACCCCCTGGAACTCACTGCCCCAACACATCAGACTGTCCTCCACTTTCACCAGCTTCAAAAGCAATCTGAAAACCCATTTCTTCAGGCTTGCCTATAACCTACAATAACCCTGCTGCCACTACACCCTCCACAAACATGTCTGCCCCTACCTTCTGTCTCTTTCCCCCTCCTTGTAGATTGTAAGCCTTCGTGGGTAGGGTCCTCTCTCCCTCTGTCGTGCCAATTGTCATTCATCACTTATCACTGTACTCGTTTGACATATGTATGTAACCCCCTCAAATGTTCAGCGCCCTGGAACCACTGTCGCTTTAAAATAAATAATAATAATAATCATCTTTTCCATTGGGCACACTAGGTAGTTGCCCGGGGACCTTAGAAGTATAGGGGCCCCAAGTGGTGTCTGAAGGTTGAGTATCTTGTTGGAGACTCCCCAGAGATCCAAGTCCAGGCCACATACTCCAACATCTCAACCCTACTAGCTGTTTAGCCTCAGTTGAGTTCAAACTCCGGCCTCAGTGTTATCTACCACCAAGGTGCCCATATTTTGCATGTAAGAGAATGTTTACCTCTGGAATATTTGGCCCACATGGCCTTCGTAAACTACCTGGTCTTCCTTGGAAATGTCCATGTACAATAAGGTTCTTCGTTAGCTTTACTATACTTACTTTGCAGGTCTAGAACTTGTATCTTCAAAAAGATTAGGTGGTTTATATTTGACCATTTTGACGGAAGCTGTAGAAGGTAGACCCCCTCTTTAATGGGAGCATTGTGGAACCAATGTCAACTTCTTAATTTTTAAAAATATTTTTAATTACTTTTTGCTCAGACCTTCTCATGTGGTTATTTCAGAATGAGTTTTAACACGTCTGGCATCACATCGCCTTCTACAAGATACCCAGCTTCATAATTGTTGTAACCATTAAAAAAAGGTGAGATGTCTATTCATGTGTATTTTTTCCAAGTAAGTTAAATGGGCTGTCACTAGTTAAATGCATATTTCTGTAATGTTGTGTGTTTTATTGTCATAGTTTTTTTTTTCTGCTTTGGCTCATGTAGACAGCTTTTGAAAACGAACTCAATTTATCTTTAGTGCATATCCAGTTAGGATATGGACAGCTATTCTCCAGGAATGATTGCTATGCGGCAGGAATGCCTGCTTCCCCTAACTTGCCTCCTATACTGAGGATCCATCTTAAACACATTGTACTCAAAATTCTCCCCATAACTCTTCATAGTATATCTTAAGACCATAGACCTTTTTTTATAGATTGCAAAATAAGCATAATCCACATAGGCATTATGTATATAATTTTGTGCAGAACGTCACTCTAATTGTCTGGTTCCTCCGATACCCAGATGAAGAACCAATCTGGATGTCACAATTACTGCATATGAGGTACTTGGTCATATAAATTTTGTCACCTGAACTAATTTGATAGATTCCCTACATCAGGCCAGCACAACATAGGGCCAGCCGGATGAATGCAGCCTGCCAAAGGATTTCTGATGGCTTGCAAACCGGTCCACAAAGAGATGGGGAATTGCACACACCGTGCCCCAAAATGGGCATCACCAGTCAATGTGGGGGCCTTTCTGGGTGGTTTTGGCACTACCTTCTGTCAACTTCTTCAGATTTAATCTAGATATAGTCTACTATGATTAGAACCAAAATTCTTGTGTATTGGGGTAGTAACAACAGAAAGCTAATACAAAAATATTCTGTGAAGGTAGCATGAGATATAGTAAGATGAAGGCAAACTAACTAAAGTTTTCAATAGAGGTAAGCTAGAACTGAAATGTGGCACCACTCTGTAGACCAGAGCAATAGAGGGGGTCAGAAATTGTGGTTAAGGCAAAGTGGTTATATAGCCGGATTGCAACAGTTCAAAACAAAAAGTTAATAGCCAGATTACAGTAACAGCCAAATTAAGATCAGAGGACTCACAAAATAACTTGCAAACAGGCCAGTAAGACCAGCAAATAACTAGTAGCCATGAGCTTCGATTGGCCAAACATTGCATGCCTACCCACCGTGATTTAAAGGGGTTTTCTCGCTACAAAGATCATATCTCAGATTATGGGGACAGTAAAAATAAGCACTTTTGTAATTTGGGTTGCATTACCTAAATCACTTAGTATAGTAGATATGAGCTTTTCTGTGCATCGGTTTTCCATTTCTGCTGCTGCTAGTCGGGACAAGTCCCCTTTTCTGTGATTGGTAGTTGGGACACGCCCCCAGACGGATTCCGTCCTGGCCCCCCGCCCTCCCCCTCCCCGCACTGTGATTGGCTGGCTGACATTTCATTCAGCCGGTTGGGATACTCCCCAGACAGGAAACGTTCCGGACACGCCCCCTGCGCTGTGATTGGCTGCCTGCACACTCTGTGTTTACTCCCCTCAGCTTTTAAAACCGAAAGTAAAACCAGCTATGTGAGATGCTGCTGGCTGTATACTCATCTCCCAGCTCTAAGGGGAATGATCTGGCTAATTACTGACTGTTTAACTCCTAGATCCCCTCATATAACACAGTCTTATGTCCTGTGTTCTCTCCATATAACACAGTCACACAGTCTTCTGACTGATAACAGAGGGGGGGGGCAGTGTGCATTCCTCACATGTGTTTCATCAGTTCAGGCTTGTGTGTATAACTGGTTATAGCACAGCAAGGAGCTTGTGGAGCCTGAAGCTGAAGGCTCTGCAGACATAAGAGAACACTGCAGGAGGCTGCAGATCTGACAACCTTCCCCTTCTACTGTAAATACAGAATGATGTCACAGCTCTTCAGTGAGGAGAGACACGCCTCCTGGCTGGAGACACGCCTCCTGGCTGGAGACACGCCTCCTGGCTGGAAACACGCCTCCTGGCAGGAGAGACACACCTGCTGAGAGGTGAGACTTGGCCCTGGATTTCAAATTCAATCTCATAGAAGTAGCTGAAGAGCACGAACACTTCAACCAATAAAACCCTTTTAAGATTCGGGACAACCAGAGGGAGAAGATGTCAAACTGGAACCAAGATGTAAGAGTTCATTACATCTTGGTTCTTGGAGTCTTTTGCAATCTCCAACAACCCAAATGTTACGCTAGGTGTCTGCTGGGGCAATGTTGTGTTAGTGTCTACCCTCCCACCAGGAGCTTACCTGAGCAGTGGGGATCAGGGAGTTGTAATGGCTGAAATGAGCAGTTCCAAGTCTGGTAATATCTTCATATACTAAACTGATCAAGATTACCTATTAAAAGTATATGGCAAGATTAGTACAGTTTTAATAATTTATATGAAAAAAAATTGGCTCATCAAGACCTAAAAGCTAAAATAAAATCAAATGTTTTTGTCTGGACACAAAACCCATGATAGAATTCAATAGATAAGAATAGCTGCCAACTCGACAAAGTTTCTCCAAATTTTGATCTTCTTTAATTTTTATCTCTGATCTACTTCCATGTCAGCAGTTACGCAATTTAAAGGTACATTATCCAATTCCTCTTTTAAAGGGAATGTGTCCTCAAAAATGAGTCATTTGTTTAAGTCCCATTTTTATGTTAAACAGATTTTTTAGGAATTTTTGGTTGTTTTCATTTTTTTGATGTCTTAAGTCTTGCCGTTTTCACTTTGGCCACTAGGCCTTGTTTGCACTTCTTTAACAGCAGTCAGAGAGATGCTTTACAGCAGCTTCATGCACATTGGAGGCTTAAGACTGACTAAGTCCCATTCACTTCTATAGGAGTCATGCTCTGTGACCTGGGAAGAAATCAGTGTGCAGGGAGGTGAAAGGGTGAACTGTGACATCTCCTCTTGTGACTGGTGGGTCCTGTGTTATCTATTCACAGTGGTGTCTCCTTTCAGTTTGACCCGCTTTGTGCTGATAATGAGCAGACAACTGAGAATCTTTCTGTACAGAACAGGAAGTGTGAGACTATTATTATGCTTAGTGGCCAAAGTGAAAACTGCAGAACTTACAAATTATTAAAAAATATTGAAAGTGATATGGAAAATTAAAAAAATATGTAACGGAAAATTCTTAAAAAATGTGTTGAACATAAAAATGTGAATTAAACAATAAGTCATTTTTGATGACACATTCCCTTTAAGTACTCTGCTTTAGAAATATCCCATGTACTGTGATATCATCCTTCAGGCACTCAGACTCTAGCCAACAGGGCTTGAATGTTTTGATGTGGAGCGCTTGCATGCATGTGACACTTAGCCGAAACCGTTGCGTCCACTAATGAATCCTGAATATTCTATAAAGAGATGTTGTATGACAACTTGTTTTGTATTTAATTGCATGCGCTTGCAATTCAGACTCTTGATTGCTACACAAAAGATGCCATTAACCAAATTATTTGCTTGACTGGGAAGACACCAGTGTGAAAACTAGAAGCAACTGACCACACCAGGGCTTCGTTGCACTACAGACCTGCGTCCAATTTCTGCTCCCACAACAAAATTGTTTCTGCTCCCACAACCGTGTGATGACAGGGAAATAGAAAGAGTTGTGATGCCAGTTGACCTTCACCAAAGTCTGCCGTTGAACAACAATTTGTCTTAAGAGTGGCCTATAATTTTTTATGTTTTTTGAGGGGGGGTTCAAAAAATCAAAGTCTTGTGCTTACTGTAAGGCCACGTTCACACGGCTTATTTGGACGTGGTTTTGGCAGAGGTTTTCGGAGCGTTCCCGCTCCCAAAACCTCGCCTGAAACACGCTTCTTCAGAAGAGGTTTTAGAGGCGTTTCTCGGCGAGGTTTTGGATGAGGTTTTCGACGAGGTTTTCACCCATACAAATTAATAGCCAGGACAAAAACTGCACCAAAAACCGCGTCGAAAACAGGCTTCAAGAATTGACATGACCGCTTCCAAAGAAGCGTGTAAAAACCTTGTGGTGTGTGAACTACAACGAGGTTTTACATAGGAATCATAGGGCCTTTTTGGACGAGGAAACGCTCCGAAAACCTCGTCCAAATAAGCTGTGTGAACAAGCCCTTAGGGCACATCCCCACGGCTTAGGACAAATACCGTCCGGTTTGCCAGCCGGTATTTGTCCTGTTTTGTGCCCGTCACCCCATGGCCGCGGGGGAGGGGGAGGTTGCTTTTCTCTCCCTCCCCCTTCACATTGATAAGCACAGACTCCATCCGAAAACCGGACGGAAGAATGTGCTTGCTCAATGTGTTGCCGCCTACGGAAAACCCGTGCAGTGGGGACTGCTGCACGGGTTTTCCGTAGAGCACAATTGTGCTCGTTTTCGGCCGGATTTTCAGGTGGTCTGAAAAACTGCAAACCCGCCGAAAACCCGTGCCGTGGGAACATGCCCTTAGAGTGTAATCGAGCCCTTGGACCTTCTACAAATGTTATCTATTATCTCAAAGTGTGTCAGAAGGAATCATCCCATGAAATCTGCATACAGGTTTGTCCATCCTTAGCGTTTGTCCTCATGTCAAAGGAGGAAATGCTGGTCGGATTCTGAATCCTAAAACCTCGTTGTCCATCGAGTATTTGAACAGTATTTTACACAAGAACCTGAGGAATTTTAACTCATTCATTTATTTCTCTTGTGTTTTATTGTGTCTTTTGCTTACTTCCGACGGATTTTGATGCGGTTTTCGTATTTGTATCTGGTTTTTGCATCATCGAGTACTATTACACTTTTGGAAGTGAATCCGCGCCAAGAAACGCGCACCAACCTTTCTGGTCATTTTTGATGCCATCCCATTGACTTCAGTAGTACATTTTCTGCCATTTCCTGAGTGAAATGCAGCACAAGATTAAGCTTGCTTTACGTTTTTTGAAAAAACAGCGGTTTTAAAATCTAAATTCAGAAAATCCGAGTCGCGTGGACTACAATGAGGATTTTCAGTGGAGGTCTATGTGGATGGTTTTAGTTTTTGACAGTTTTTAAAATTTAAATCTGTGTGGATTTGGATAGATGTTTGGATGGACCATTAGGAAATCGTGATATGGAATTTGTTCGTAGCTTCTTACAAAAAGTTAGGTGCTGTTGCACAGAAATCTATATTGAACTTGAGGCAGTGTGCAGGGGCTGCACAGTGGAGCAGGAGCCAGACACGCCTGGCGCAGTTAATGAGTACCTGGAAGGGGTCAGCCTCAGTTAGGGGTCCTTGGAGTTTGTGGAAAATTGGTCTGGCAAAGGTGGGGCTCTTCAGGGTGGAATCCCTGGGAGTGAGTGAGCATTTCAGCCATCTGTATGGCTGTGGGGCCCCCGAGCCTCTGGGGGTAATAGCTCCAAGGAGGTTGTTTTGGTTATTTTCTGGATTCACCAGATCTTTAGTTCTGTCGACCCCAACCGCATTTGTGTCTGTGTTACGGTTGAGTGGGGTTGGTTGTGTTTTGACAAAGTATTTATATATATTTATAGGTTTTGTATTTTGGCAAAATGGCTGCTGTGGCAGGTGTTGTTTTGTTATTGGGGGAAAAAAAGGGAGTGGGAGGAAAGAGGGCGGGGGTTAACCAGGTGGGGGTCTAGTTTTTGGGAGCGAGCCTGCAATGCTCAGAGTCATGAGTTACACTCGGTAAAAATGGGAAACCAAGTTATGACACTTTCGTAAAAATCCGTAAAACTGCATAACATTTACACCATTGACTGCACTAACTTTTGGCAACCATGCATACAATGGCGCCCATAGCCATGGCACCTATACCATACTGTACCTCTCTGTGCCTTTGACGCATACTTTATGCTTCTGAATTCCACTTAATTGTGACACTTTCCTCATTCATCCTGCAGTATCCTTTACGGTGCTTACACACGTAATATTTTTTTAGAGCATTTTTGACATGTTATTTGGTGCTTTTTTTTTTTTTGCAGAAATACACAGCAATTAATGCTGTGCACTTCTGCAAAAAACACAGCAAAAAAAAAAACGCTCTGTGTGAAAGCACCCTTAGAGCAGCTCTGACGTATACTAATGGAAGATGCATCAGGTCTCTTGCAAAAAAAAAATCTTTCACTACATGTTTTTTTTTTTATTTTTTATACAGCATCCAACGCTATTGATTAGGGTAGCAGACTGTGCCACTCCATTCTGAAATCCACAACAGTACCCTACAAAGTGTGGTCCATATTTAGATGCGTTTTTTTTAGACTGCAGAAACTTATCCCTATAGTTTTTATGGGCTTTTCAATGCATTAAACGGATTAAGAATTGACATGTCAATTTTTTTGAACGGATCCGTTTAAAGCAATGCAGAAATATATGTAAAACACGAACGACGATAAGTATTTTACATGGAAATCTTGTTTTCAATTGGGGCAATTTGTTTGAAACCTTGTGGATCTTTTGAAACGAAGAATTTAGCAAGATCTGTGGAAAAAGGCCACCCGTTTTGATGGTTGTACCAATAATGGCGGTGTGTGTGTATATATATAATATAACCCCTAATATATAATAAGTTGAAACCAGAAGTTTCCATACACTATATAAAAAGACACATATGCATGTTTTTCTCAGAATAAACCTTCCCCGTTTTAGGTCAATTAGGGTATGTTCACACGATGTACTGCGGCGTGTACAGTTCGCGCCGCAGTACATCGTGCGTCTTAGCAGCTCGTGCTGATCAGCGCGTATTTCCTCCAGCCCCATAGATATGCATTACTTTTGCGCTGCGAATAAGTGACATGTCACTTATCTCCCCGTGCGTACAATATGAGAGGAGGCGTAATTCAGAGTTCTCTATGATAACTATGGATTACCTTAATTTCGGCGCGCATCTAGCCCGTATTAGAGCGCAAATATACGGCGAAATACAAATACGTGCCGAAAGTACACCATGTCAACATAGCCTAAGGAACCAAAATCATTTATATCGGCCCAAGGCCGGAATCATGAGAGAGAGAATTCTTAAGGCATTTTTATTACTTTCTGCAACGTCAATAGTTTTCATACACTAGGTTTACTCTGCCTTTAAACAATTTGGTACAGCCTATATGTTGATGTCATGTCTCTGGAAGCTTCTGATAGGTTTATTGGCAACATCTGAGTTAATTAGAGACACAGCTGTGGATGTATTTTAATGCACATCAGAAACACACTGCTTTTTTGTGTAACATAATGGGAAAGTCTAATGAAATCAGCCAAGATATCAGGAAGAGAATTGTGGACTTGTGTAAGAAGCGGGGCGAGGGAAAGCTACCCACTCAGATTCTTTGAATTGCAGGGAGAGACGATGTGGGACTCTGTGTACCGGCGTTCAAATAAAGACAAACGACAACACTTGCTGACCGGGAGAACTGAGGCTTTACTTTGTTTCTTCCTCCGACAACGACACTTACAGAACAAGCCTGTCGCTCACATAGAGATTCACACAGCTCAGGAACCATGCACTCGCCCAGCAGTACCCGAGGGGGCTTCCTCCATGCCAACCTCACTGCTCCAACCTGGCTGTCCTCATTGGCTCTTCCACTCAGCGCAGGGGCTGCCAAGTCTGTCTTGCTGTAGTTGGGGGTCCTTTCCCCTTCTCCTATGCGCTGCGGCCAGAGGGCAAAGTTCTGCCCCGGCTCCCTCCCGGCTTGCTTATGCTGTAAACAGGGAACTATGTACAAGTCCTTAAAGAACTAAGCTTTCTTCATTTTCCTTCCAGCTGAGTCTGCCTCCCCGCATTCCAACCAGAATGGGGTGTCCTGCTCCTATCTGCCTCCTCGGTGCCGACTCTCCAACAGACTAACAGACCCTGATCTCCTACATTTCTCACTATTTAACTAAATCCCCCCTGCTGACAGCTAACCCCCCTTCTACTCTTCACAGAGATTCAGCTCCCTATTGGCTGGGGGGTATTACACCGCTGTTACTAGGCAGACTAAATGGGGGCAGAACCTACTTATTAACTTCTTACTTAGCATAACTTTCCTATGATTTCTACACTTAAGTCTGTACAGCACACTTTACACTATTTCCCTGAATAAAGATATTTAACACTTTTACACATCTCACACTTGCACAAGTCTGGTTCATCCTTGGGTGCAGTTTCTAGGTACCTGAAGTTGCCTCGTTCATCTGTACAAACCATTATACACAAGTACAAACAAGATGGGAATGTCCAGCCATCATACCGCTCAGGAAGGAGATGGGTTCTGTGTCTCAGAGATGAATATGCTTTGGTCTGGCATGTGCATAGCAACCCAAGAGCAAAAGACCTTGTGAAGATGCTGGCGGAAGTTGATAAGATTGTGTCATTATCCACATTGAACCGAGTTCTATATCAAATGGGCTGAAAGGTCACTCTGCCAGGAAGAAGCCATTACTCCGAAAGAAACATATAATAGTCATTGTTACGTTTGGAGGAAAAAGGGAGAAGCTTGGAAGCCTAAGAACACCATCCCAACTATGAAACATGGGAGTGGCAGCATTATGTTGTGGGGTTGTTTTGCTGCAGGAGGGACTAGTGCACTTCACAAAATAGATGGCATCACGAGGAAAGAAGATTATGTGGCAATACTGGGCCAACATCTCAAGAAATCAGTCAGGAAGTTAAAGTTTGGGTGGAAGTTGGTCTTCCAAGTGGACAATGACCAAAACATCCTGCCAAACGTTTTACAAAATGGCTCAAGGATAATCAAGTCAATGTTTTGGAATGGCCATCACAAAGCCCTGATCTCAATCTCATTAAAAATGTATGAGCAAAGCTGAAAAGGCAGGTGCGAGCAAGATGACCTACAAACATGGCTCAGTTACACCAGTTATATCAAGAGGAATGGGCCGAAATTCCTACCAACTATTGTGAGAAGCTTGTGGAAGGATATTCCAAATGTTTGACCCAAGTCATACAATTTAAGGGCAATGCTGCCAAATACTAATGAAATGTATGGAAACTTTTTACTTTGCAGAAAGTAACAAAAATGCCTTTAAAAAATTCTCTTTTCATATTCTGGCATTTAGAAAATAAAATAATTTGGGTTCCCTAATTGACCTAAAAGGGGGAAAGGGTTTTATTTTGATTTCATTAGATTAAAAAAAAAGCGAGGGGTTTTTTTTATACAGTGGAAGGGGTGTAGCATGTAGGTATGTATATTTTATATAGTGTGTATATTATATATGGTGTGTGTTGTGTGTGGTGTGTGTTTAAATATTTTTTTAAAAAATTCTGTAGATAAAATATAAATATGTCTTAAAAATCATGTCGTAATTTTAATTATATATATATATATGATGTGCGTGTGTGTATTATAAATACATACACACTACAAAAACCAACAACGATTTATGGAGCAATTTATATTTTCATCTCGGTAGTCTAAATATATATATATATATATATATATATTAATTTCTCCAGTATAAACCTGTATATATCCATATTCATCTGCAGAATAAATCTGTATACACATACATACATAAACAACAAATAAACATACAAAAAATAAAACATATTCCTCTTCGGTGTATTTCACGCCGGGTTTCTCAAAATCATTGTCGGTTCTATGGGAAAATACTCTTGAAGTAGATTTATAGAGACACATTCGCTTTCTCAGTTCTCCTGAAGCAGTGCATGAATTTTGGACTAAGTATATTTGAGCTGTCACTTAGAGCCGTGTGCAGTTTGTCAGGGGCTATATTGGTGGTGGTCTCGTGAAGGCCTTAATTAGTGCAGAATGCAGACCTCTGTACTGCTGCCAGCCTGGATGAAAATCATTTTGGAAAACAGCCCAGAGAGAAGAATTTGTCATAGGGCAGAGCGGTTCCAAATGTAATAACCCAGCGAGCGGCGTAGACAAATTGTTTCTCTTAGCTGATGTGTTTGAACTAGTATTTACCTGTCTTATCTCATACTAAAACATTTCAAACCGGTAGAGCCTGACAACATTGTAGGATTATGACTTCACTTTACCCCTCAGGGGGGCGCCACATAACATGCCACCTTTAAATGATGGCAGCAGGGGCCCGGGGTCCCCCCAGAGAAAAGCTAATGCCCCCCACCGTTTTACTTATATCAACTCTGGGCCTCATGTATCAAAACTGCCCAGCAGTAAGACTGGTTGTTGCCCATATCAGCCAATCAGAGCTCATAGCAACCAATCAGAGCCTATAGCAGCCAATCAGAGCTTCTAGCAACCAATCGGAGCTCATAGCAACTAATCAGAGCTCATAGCAACCAATCAGAGCTCAGCTTTTATTTCTTATATGTTTGGAGAAAACAAAGCTGTGTTTTTGGTTTTGCTGTGAGCTTTGATTGGTTGCTATGAGCTCTGATTAGTTGCTGGGAAAACATGGACAGTCTTGCTTCTACACAGTTTTGATACTAAGGACCATGTGTAAAGTCATCTGTGGGTATTATGCACAGCAAATAAAATTTTTGTTCCGTTTTCAGCCTTTTTTGTTTAGAGATTTTGGGGAACATTTTTACTTTAAAATTTGCCAAAATTTTTAAAACACAATTTCCCCCAAAAATCTTAAATAATATTTACTATGTGTTTTGGACAGTTTCTACACAGGTCTGTGCTTCGTCCGACAAAAGGGCTGTGGCTTACCATGCAACTCTGTGCGATTAAAGTTTTGCCACTATGGTGGATTCGTTTGAGGGTCTCACAAATCTACCATATAGAGAGGGAAATTGTTTCCGGCATCACTATACGCCGCTAATGCGGGCAGTGGTGTCGGTGTGGAAGACTTTCATTCACCTTGCCCCCAGCAGCGCCTATTCCCCCCCCCCCCTTTCCCCCAAAAAACGGACCTGTTCCCACCCCACTGCGCCAATTCTTTACCCAACCTAAAAAAAAGGACACAGAGAAAAAGGTTGGATAAAAAGGGCCCACGGGGGCCGTTTTTTTAACTTTAAATCCAAATATACAAAACATCCAACTGTAGGTTGCCCCGCATACCTCTGTCCCATAAAAACCCAAGGATACCCCAAAAACCTTTCCGTAACCAGGGGCTGAGGTCCTTGGAGCAAACTTGGTTGGCGGAAAGCCCGATGTTGATTCCTTTCCCTTGCCCTCAGCTGTACCCCCGACTCAAGGGCACCAAAAGCCCCTCAGGTGGCTCCACTCTCCACCAGCTCTCAAGGACCGCCCTGCGGGCCCCCCGCCTTCGCCAGGTTTCCCTCAAAGGCCACCAAAAAAGGGGAGCAGATTCATTGCCCCCCCCCACGTTTCCACAAACTCCAAGGCCCCCACACCGCCCCCGCGAGCTGAATGACCCTCAAGCATGCGACGCACCCCACAGCCAAACCTTCTTCCGCCCAGAATGCCAAGGGACCACAAATCCAACCCAAAGGGCGTTCAAGTGAACCCCATCCCCCCTCCAAAATCCCCTTCCCCAACCCCAATCCCGTGGCGCACGAACAGGCCCACCTTTCCCGCACCACGAAGGCCGCAACCCCCAATTAAGCGTAATGCGACCCTTTTAATACCCACCAAGACCGCGCGTTGCGCCAACCCCTGGGGGAAAACCGTACCCGACCACCCCGTGATTAAACCCGGATACCATCCCCAAAAACCTCAGCAAATCGGAACAGAGCCCCTGAATCAACTCACGCAAGGGGAATAGACCACAAATCGTTACCCCCCGATGCAGCACTACAATATTGGGGACGACCCCAGCTTGCAAACCCCGTCAACTCCGGAGGACATTCCGCCCCTCAACCCTCGGATCCCAAGGCCGAATCACCCCAAGCTGTGGGCACTCCCATCTGCGCCCGCCCCCGCAAACCCGCCGCTCCGCCCCCCCAGTGCACGAAGAGTGGCCAAAAATCCCCCCAAGCAGCCCCCGGGGGGTTTAAAAAAAACAAAACAAAACACCCGAATAAAAACACAAGAAAAGAACCCCCAAGGGGAGAAAAAAACCCGGTGCTGGTACCTTTCCCCCCTCAAAACCCCCCAGGATCCCCCCCAAGGCCACCCCCGGCCTACCGAAAACTAGCCCCTGATCCACCAGGTGGGGAGGATATTCCGGAACCTCTCCGGTCTCATTCCCTACCCGTCTCACCGCATCCGGCCCACCCCCCCAGGGGCCGCCTCCGTTGCTCCCCAATCCAAAAAAGAAGGGGAGCAAATTCCGCGGGTCCAGACCCAGCGCCCCCACACAGCGCCTCAAAACTGCCGTAAACTGGAACCGGGAAAAAAAATGCCCACCCGCGTGTCTCAACAGCGGCCACCTCCCCCCAACGCCCCTCCACTTTGTAAGCCATTAACCTCTGGGGGGCACACAACGAGCCCTGGACCGCCCCCCAGCCGGACCCTCCGTCCCCTCCCGTCTGGTCAGTTTTTGATCCTGTCCAAAATCCAACCCCCCCCCCCCCCAACGTCCATTCCTACCAAACAAGCCCCCACCACTGCCCTAGACGGGCATCCAGCTCACCGTCCAAGGCCCCAAAAAAAGCCAGCAAAAAAAGGCCAGCGGAACGGGGGACCCCTCCAATGAAAGAGGGGACAACCAAAGGGGCGCAAGCCCCAATCACTTCCAAAATCAAAAAAATGATCGGGCCCTATTTTGGGCCCCCGACCCCCCCTCCGACCCCCCCTCAACGCTTTGGTGATGAGAAAATTTTGACATCCCTCAAAAACCCCGCAACGAAAAAAAAATGCCAAAGGCCCCGATCAAAACGTAAACCCCTGGGAAACCGCCAACCCCTCTTCACAAAAACTGACCCAAAAACCATACGAGCCTGCTGTCCACCCGGACCCCCTCCACCCCGGGGGCCCCCCAAACCCAGTCTCCCACAACTCCCAAGGGGCCCTGTACGCCCTCCAGGTAGGGCCCGCTGCGGCCCAAAAACAACCTGTCAGCCCACGTTCCACAAATGGGGGGGGAAATTTAATCCGCTGCCCGCCGCGCCCGGGACCCAAAAGTCCAAAGCGATCCCACTGAAACGAGACAAGGAATCCGCAATGTTTTTGAATCCGGGAAAAAACCCACCACCCAAGATTAAATTTCCCAAAACCCCGCAACACAAGTCCCAAAAGCAAAGAACCACCGGCAGGGACAGCGACTGCGGGTTAATGGCTTGCACCACCCGAGGTGTCACAAGAAACGACCCTTCCATTTTCTACTTTCTGACCCCATAAATAAACTGCCCCAAATGGGGAACAACTCCAAAAGTGCCAAATTCCTAACCAAAACCCCGGTCACCCACCCCTCAGGCCACCCCCTACACCCCCTCCCCGGGGCAATGCTCCAAAACCAACCCCCCCAGCGCATCCGTTAAACTCCACCTCTCCATTGGCCTACCGGTTCCAAAATTAACGACCGTCCATATACTTCTCAAAAAAAGGGCCCCCCATACCCCAAATCCTCCCTAATCCTTTAAAAGGGATTAGTAGTGGAGTTGGACCCCGGGTGGCTGCACCCCCCTGCAAAACACCCACCCATCGGGATAATTTACAAGGGGAAAATTCAACTTCCCCAATAAAGACTGCAATCTGTAAAGGAAATTCTTTAAAGGGGAGGGGGCCCGGGCTTTCGGGCCCCTGGTCCGCCAACTTTTCTTCCGGGAAACGACATCCATACAAGGAACGATACAAATCCCCAAAAAAAATGAGGCATGTAGCTGGGGGGGAACGTCCTTTTTCTGGCGCCAATGGCACCCCGAACTGTCTGCGACCCACTCATGGCCCCCCAAACCACCGAAAAAATCCGGGACAAAAAACAAGAAGTATCTAAATCATGGATCCTGACAAAACGCCGGAAAAATCCGCACCCTCCCCTCCAAAAATGAAAATAAAACCCCGAAATCGAAAGGGGATCGAACAGCCCATTGGAACACCGATCCACAAAACCCCCCCCCCCAAAAAAAACCCAGCAACTGAACACTTGCCGGGGAACGGTAGCAAAGGGGAAACGCCGACTCAATGTCCCGGTTTTTGTCATCAACGCTCCCCCCCCCCCCCCACCGTAACTCCAAACCCTTCATCAAAAAAAGGTGTATTCCACCCGAACAATGACCGGGTCAAACCCCCATTGAACCCCAAGACCCCCCAGGAAGGGACAGTTTTATGAATCAGGGAAAATTTGTTTTGGTCCTTCTTCGGCACCACCCCCAGGGGTGAAAAAAATAAGTCCCGGGAACGGAAGAGCGAGAATGGCCCGCCATCCTACCTAGGCCACTTTCGTTCTAACTTTTCAGTTACCACTGCCGGATGAACCAAAAACCGACCGAAATTTTTGGTGGTGAAAGGGACCCTCGTTTTCCCTGGAGCAGGGGTTGAAAACCCCAGTAAAAAACCCTTTCCCCCAAAAAATGTGCCCCTCCTGTTTAGGAAATCTGTTTAGTCTCCCCCATTGCCCCCTTCACCGGGGTCCCCCCCTGCGGATTGTTAGGGTCCTTCCCCTTTCCTTTTCGCAGGGATCTTGAGGCTCCATGAGACCCCGGGCCCGCCAACCAGCAACTTTTTTAAATTTACAATTCTTGAACCCCACTGTCCCTCATTGAACAGCCCCGCAAATCCCTGCCTTGTTCCCCCCTCCTGCCCCGAAAAAATGCTCCCTTCCGCTGGCCCCCATGAAAGGATGCCGTACCGAGTCGGGGCCATACCCCCCAGCCAAGGGCCAAGTCCTTCTGGTCCCACCGTTTTTTTGACGGGCGGGTTGCCCTTCCCTTTTACGAAATTGTTCGTCATCCCAACCATGCCTGCCCGCCTAGACCCTCTGGGCCTCCCCCAAAGGAATCTAAATAACGAAAAGGCCCCGGGAGTTCTCCTGCCTTCCCCGATGACACTCGCCAAAAAAGGCAAACGCCTGAACCAATTTCAAACTTTGGGGAATCAATCGCACCAAGCTTTCCTCTCCTCCTTCTTGCTCTCGCTCTCTTTTCCCTTTTTCCAAATAAAATTTTTCCCCGTGGCAGCAATGAAAATATCTCCACTATTCACCTGCCAAAATTTTTCCCTGACCCCCCTTTTTCAAAACCCCCAACGGACCCCCGAACTACATACACCTCCCCTTTTGCTCTTCGTCCCAAACCCCACAGAATCCCCCCGTCCTTTTCCGTTTTTGCCCTACATCACGCCGCGTTTCGCCCCCGCGCCATACCGCCGCCTGCCGCCCCCCGGCCAAACCCAGCCCCGTCCCCACACCAATAGCCATTGAAGGCACCAGGCCGCCGCCGGAACCCCGGCCCCCCGGGCCCACCCCGGGAATGGGGAAAGGGCCAACCAAACCCCCATACCCCTACAGCTCCCGCCAAACCCGCTACCCCCAAATCCCCCCCCCATGGGACCGGGCCCTCCCTGACCCGGGGCTACCCCCCCGACCCTGCGATGTGGCAAAAAAGACGGGGAAAAAATAGAACCAAACTCACCAGCTGCCGGGCTGTGACCCTGCCGTCGCATCCCGGACCCGAAGAAAACCCCCGCCCCTGAACGCCCCACCGGACACCCCGGGGGACATTTTCGAGGGGGGGCACCTGCCTGGAAAAACCACCGATCCTTCCCCGACGACGAACCCTGCGGGGGGGCGCCCCAGGGGTAATGTCCCCTGCCACCGATGAATAGCGATGACAAGACCAGCGAATGCTGTCTGCTCAAGGACCCGTCACCGACCTCCCAACCTCCCACGCCGCGTTGCACTCCACCGCGACGGTGGCAGCTCCACCGACCGGAACATCGCCAGAGGGACTGGGTCACCAAGGATACCACCGAGGAAAGCACCCCCGCAAGGGGCCCACATCACTATCAGGGCCCTGCTGTGCGCTGCAGGACCGTTGCTGTGCGGGTTCCCCCAGACCGCTGGCAATGACCTAGCCGCTGACCCCGGGCCCGGGCCCCGGGGGGTCCCCAGAGGGGTCCTGCGGCGACCCGGGGCCCCGTGTCATGCAGGGCTAAGGCGACAGGGGGACGTGCCCCGCGCCGGGGACCGGGGGGGGAGGGGGAGGGGAAGCAGCCACTAAGACCCCCCGCCCGCTCCCCTTTTCCCAAGGACTTCCCGACCTGATGGGGCCGCCATGAGGGGCCCATGATTGCCCGCGGCCCCCCTCGGCTCCTCCGCCCTCCCCAGGTCCCATACTGTTCCTCAGGGGACAAGCGCAGCAGCCCTTCTGCTTCTGCCGCCGGGGCTATTCCCCTGCTCCGTGAGGGGGGGGTTTTTTAAAACCCCACCCCCCCCCCTTGGGGTGGGCGGGGGCCAATGAGAGGGGCGGGGGGGGGCCCGCGAGGGGGCCCAGGGTCGGGGCCGGGTCATCGGGGGGCCTCCCTATCCCCCGGGCCCCCCATGGCCGGCCCCTTTCTTTTGGCCCCAGCGGAGAGGACAGCGTCTGGCCTCCCATTGTTCCCCTTGGTTAACAGGAAATTACCGGAATAATGATCTACCACATATAGATTTTGGGCCATCATGGAGTGAAATATTCACACACTTATAGAGATGGGTTCCTTTTTGATGTTTCAGAGCTGCAGTCCCAATTTGACTTCCCAAGGGGGTCTTTTATGGTACTTGCAGTTCGACATGGGCACCCACAATTGGGTGGTTTTGGGGTCTGTCTTGAACAAAATGCCAACTCTCCGCTTTTTTGGAGGGTTCCCGGGAATGGTGGTCCCCCCTCCCCCGCCACCCCGGCAGTGTTGGCGAACCTCCCGCCGCCAGCAGGCAGCGGGGATTCTTTAAATGACCGCGGGGCCGGAGTAGCATCAGGACGCTACTCTGGCGCCGCCGGGCCGTTCCTATAGGTGGGTGAAGAGGCCGCCGCTCATCCGCCCTGCGAGTCTCACTGTGTGTTCCCCTCCTCCCCTTTTCCCCCGAGTAAGATCGGTCGCAGGGGGGCGCTGGGCGGTCGGGGGGGGGGATGTCGGGCTGGGCGGGGTTTCTTAGAGCCTGGTGAGGTAGTGGCTTTTATTATTTTATTTTTTTTAGTATAGGGGGGGGCACAGTCTGGCTAAGGGGGCAATACCTCTACAAAGGGGGGTCTATTGGCACAAAGGGGGTCTATTGGCTAAAAGGGGGCTCTACTGGCCAAAGGGGGGGTCTACCTGGACAAAGGGGGGTCACCTGGGTACAATGGGGGCATATTTTCGGGGGCCCACCCAAGGGGGGACTGCCTGGGGGAAAGGGGGAATTTGCTTGGCTACAAGGGGGATCTGCCTCCTGAAGAGGCACTACCGGTTATAGGGGGACTACCTGGCTATAAGGGCACTACCTGGCTTTCTTCCAAAGCCGTTATGCAGTTAGGTGGATTGGGTGTGGCTTTTTGAAGGGGCGTGACACACCAACAAGATGGGCTTTTCCACTTTCAAAAGTTGGCAAGTATGGTCTTGAATATGGGTACCTAGAAGCTATTTTAAGGCGGACTACCCTTAAAAAAACAGTTTCGTCTTTTTATAGAGCTATTATGGACTGTCAGGTCTCCCCACTGGCTATTTCCCTTGAGAGGTGGCAAAGGGACATCCCGTCTTTATCAACTGAGGCGCTGTCTGAACTAAAGACTTCCTGGCGTCTGTCGGTTTTAAGCTCTAGAGATCAACTTATCCAAATTAAGTTGCTCCACAGGGTCTACCTTACACCAGTCCGATTACATCAGATGCATTGCCTACCCTCCACAGTTTGTTCCCGATGTGGGGCAGAAAGGGGAACGTTAATCCATATGGTATGAGATAACCCGGTTTTGCAGGAGTATTGGCGGGGTATACACAGTTTTTTTAAATACGAAACTGGGCTTCCCCAATGTGTGCTCACCTGAGATAGGACTACTCGGAATAGTGGAAGATTTGATTCCAAGTAAGGCAGACCGAACCCTCTACCTATTATTGCTTTTTTATGCTAGGAAAACCATTCTATTAAACTGGAAACCGCCCAAGGTCCTATCACTGGAACAGTGGAAGCAGCTGATTAATGCCGAACTCCCCAAATACAAGATTACATATGCCACCAAGGGCGTCCCCAAACGCTTCCATACGGTTTGGAGTAACTGGATGGCAGCTCAGACTGTGTGATTGGAGTGATTGGTATGGTGTGGATGTGTGACACAGAGGCAATATATGATGGACGATATCTGGAGAAGAGTCTCAGCAAGACCTGGCGTATATCTCTTATTGTTTCTTTACCAATGTTTTCTTGCAACAATATTATACCTAGTCCAAATACTGTAATATGACTCATATGTTGTCTTTTTCAAGTAATACTGTGGAATAGTATGTAAACATTAATTTTGATGATTATTATATGTGGAACCGTATGTATCTGAGACCAAATTTAACCGCAATGCCTCAGTGTACTGTGTGAAACTTATGTTCGTTATGTTAAAATTGGAAAATTCTATAAATAAAACCTTTAACCCCTTAACGACCCTGGGCGTATGAGTATGTCCCAGGGCCGCTAAGGGTCTTTGCAGGGGGATCGCTCGACGATCCCACTGCATAGCCGCCGGGTGTTATTGGCTGATCGCCGCTAACACCCGGCAGTAACAGCGCCGGCGGGTGGCGTCGCCCGCTGGCGCTGTTTAACCCGTCAGACACCGCGGCAAAGATGACAGCGGCGCCTGAATGAATGACGATCGGTGCCGTGCACCGATCGTTAGGTTCATCAGCACCAGCGCAGCATAGCTGCAGCGATCCGACGACCAGACACGGTGGTGGGGAGCCCTGTGAACGCTCCCGTCACTGCCATGTCCCGGTTTGCCCCACTTCCAGCCGTAGACAGGAAGTGGGGAAACAGTCATCTTTGTACACCCTAATGCATTGCCTATGCAATGCATTAGGCTGTATTAACAATCACGCCCCCTAGTGGTCAAGCACCCTAGGGGGACTCAATGTGAAAAAAAAAATAAAGTTTTAAAGTACCAAAAAAAAAAGTATTCAAAGTTCAAATCACCCCCCTTTCCCTATTTTACAAATAAAATCATTAAAATAATAAAAAAGTTACACATATTTGGTATCGCCGCATCCGAAAAAGTCCAATCTATAAAAATATAACATCATTTATCCCGTACGCTGAACACCATAGAAGAAAAAAGTTCTAAACGCCAAAATAGCGTTTTTTGGTCATTTTACGTCACTCAAAAAAATGGAATAAAAGTGATCAAAAAAGTTGCATGCATTCCAAACTGCTAGCGATAAAAAGTACACTTCAGCCTGCAAAAAATGCCCCCTCGCTGATGTCCGTAGGTGTTAGTACAAAAAAGTTATTGGAAAAGCCCTTCCCCTTCATAGAGACATGTTCATATTCCATCCGAAAACTGGACAGAAGAATGTGCATGCACAATGTTTTTTGGGCGGAAAATCCGTGCAGTAGGGAGTGCTGCACAGGTTTTCCATAGAATCCCGGTGTGTTCATTTGTGGCCGGTTCTTCAGACGGTCTGCAAAACCGCAAACTGTCTGAAAAACCAGCCGCCAACTGGTGCCGTAGGGACATGCACTTAGGGTGCTTTCACACGGTGCAGTTTTGTGGTGTTTTTGGTGCTTTTTTTCACTTGCAGTAGTGTTTATCAATTAAACTGCCTTTATTACCAGCAAACTTCTTTCAATATTCTTAAATTGTCCGGCTGTTTTAGGGTATGTTCACAAGGCATATTGTGGCGCGTTGGCCAGCTCATACTTCTAAAGCACTTCTTTCTCCTGGCATTCAATACACGTCAGGGAAGACTGAGGATAATCATAGCTCTCTATAAGAGCTATGATTACTGTAGTTACAGGACGTATTTTGGGGCATCTTACAGCGTAATTACACCCCAAAATTATGTCCAGAAGACGCCATGTGAACATAGCCTTAGAAGTACGCGGTGGCCAGGCTCTGTGCTGACTCCCTCAGGGTATGTTCAAGCGGCAGCCCGCCGACCCCCGTGCTTTGGAAATACGCGCTGATCAGCGCGTTCTCCTAAAACACCCGGCGTATTACGGCACGTACTATACTATATGATTTTTTTTTATCATTAGCTTTAGGGGGCATATTACCTGTCTACAGGGGGCTACTACATGGATACAGGGGGCTACACCCTGGCTACAGGGGGCTAATACATGGCTACAGGGGGCAATTACATGCCTACAGGGGGCTACTACATGGCTACAGGGGGCTAATATCTGGCTTCAGGGGGCTACTACTTGGTTACTGGAGCTACCACATGGCTACAGGGGGCTACTATCTGGCTACAGGAGCTACTGTATGGCTTCAGGGGGCAATTACCTGGCTACAGGGGACTACTACATGGCTACAGTGGGCAATTACCTGCCTAAAGGGGGCTACTACATGGCTACACGGGGCTACTATCTGGCTACAGGGGGCTACTACATAGCTACAGGGGGCAATTTTACCTACCTAATTGAGGACTGCCTACCTAGATTGGCAGTGCACCTACTGCACTTTCACTGTTTGGGACACAAGGGGGTCATTATTACCATTTGGAGTGCTGTAGATGGGGAGTTTGTACAAAGGTAGGGATTGGCAGAGAAGTGCTGATAAATTGAGGAGTCTAAGATATTTGTTTTGTAAATTCTACAGTGAAGAGTCGTGGCCGGGAGAAGACGCCATGGCGGTCTGGAACAGATAGAGAAGAAGAACACCTCCTCAGAGACGTCTCCTGTAAGTCCCTGGATGTAACTTTACTGTTATCGCTTATATGTCTGCAGAGCCTGTGTACAGCTGGTATCCACTACTGTATGGTCACTGTATGCCGGTAATATTGTTTATAGTATAATGGTTTATATTCAGTAATGGTATTGTGTATTATTCAGTCAGTATGTGGTGGTGATGTGTATTCATGGTGTGATGGTATAATTCATTCACTATGTGGTGGTGATACATGGTCACGGCGTGGTGGTATTCGGTCACTATGTGTTGGTGATATGTAGGATAGGATGTAATATATGGAGGATATTGGTAATATTAGCCTGGGATTCTGGTTTTGTGTGGCATTGTTATTTGGTAACTGTAGGACTATTATTTAGTAGTTTTGTTGATGGTGATGCACTGTGTCGCATCATGGTACATTATGTTACCAGGGGGGGAGGAATATCTTCACCCAGCCCCGAGTGCAATTTAGCCTAGGAACAGCCCTGCCTGTCGTCATCCCTGCTATCAGCCAAAACAGAGCAGAGAGAAGGGGAGAGCAGGACGGTAGCCAGAGAAACCTGTGTGCACTTAGAGCTGATAAATCGTAACTTATCTCCTCAACAAAGCCAATAAACGCAAGCAATATGGTCGACGTGAATGAACGGGGCTGAGCCAGAAGTCTTTTCAGCCTGAAAACTGGCGCAGCCTTGTTCGCTATATTTTAACCAGGTGCACTCCAATGTCAGGCGCATTATAAAGCGCCCGCGGCACTTTGTAATGCACCTGAGTTCGGGGGGAGTGCTGGAGGCGTGCCGCACTACAACCATATGAAGCTACACATTTATAGCTATAGTACGGCAAATCCAGGTACATTACTGCTGGAATAGGTAGAGCACTTTAAAGGTGTTTTACCTGAGCCAGAAGTTTCACTTTGTAGTTAGAAAGCGCAAAATCTATGACCTGCAGTAGAACAGGTTCATAGATTCAGGCGCATTATACACTACTAATGGTGCCTGGGCGGTACAAATCATGCATGTCGCCCTATATTTGGAAAATCTATTCAATTACTGGTCCCTACATGCTTGAAGCTAATCTTTGTAGTGAGACAACCGCTTTAGGGCCACATGTATGAAAACTGTCTAGGTCTAAAATTCACTTTGTTGCCCATTGCAACCAATCAGATTGCCCCTTTCATTTTTCTAGAGCACTATATGAAATCAAAGAGGCGCTCTGATTGGTTGCAATGGGCAACAGAGGGAGTTTTAGACCTAGACAGTTTTCATACATGTGTATATTTATTCTGGGATAAGGAGTCCACTGGGCAGTCTTAAAAGTCATTGACAGCCTTCATTATATGTACTAATCACTAAAACCGCCTATTGGACTCCTTAATCCAGAATTTGCAGGAATTTAAATGAATAAACTCCAGGTTTTAGTGAATCTTTCTCACAGAACTATATATCAATCTGCTTAGATCCTTCTGCTCTATAACATGCCACCTGCAGATCAGATAGTTCAATGTGTCAGGTTCCCTTTAAAGGGGATTTGCTGAGAGATAGATTCTTACCCCTCTCTTGTTAGCACAGGCAGAATGTCAACAAATCACGCTGAGTCATGAAGCTGCAGGGGAGAGAGGGAGGGGGAGTGAGGAGTGAGGAATCCAAGGGAGCATCTCAAAACTTAAGTGAAATAATAAACAGTACAACAGTGGATTGTCAATACAACAAGACACAGCCTCAGACTACACTGTCAGAAGCCTTATCTGCTAAGATGCTAATGTAAAGTAAACAAATCACGGAGCTGAAAGAGAGAGAGACACACACAGCCAGAGCACAGAGCTGCATAAGGGATCTTGTGACATGTACACTGAAATAAAAAAAACTATAACTTGTGGATTCTATATACAAAAGAGAACACCTATTCTACACAGCAGCTTGAAAGCTTCTTCATGTTCCCTGTCATCAGATAAAGCAGGTATCTAATCACTCTACAACTAGTTTATTCTGTATAGAAGAGAAAACATATTGCTACCCGGTGCCTTAAAAACTTCTGCAGCTCAGTCTCATCAGATAAGAAGCTCTCTCTGCGCAAGCCCATCCAGCTCTTGTCAGGCCGTATCTAATAGACTCTTTGAAGTAACCAAGGGCATGTAAGGAAGGCTGTAGCTCTCTCAGACTGCAATTTTTGTAATCACATATATTTAGAAAAGTGATTAAAAACCCATTTTGGAGGATCTCACGTCAACATTACATTGTGGCAAAACCCCTTTAAGCCTTCCATTGTCCTGAAATAATAAGAAAAAAAAGGTTCTCGCCCGCCATTGCTGTTCTAGTTTTCTCTGACAATCCCCATCAATGATGTCACATTTCTCACTCATATGACCTTGAGCCAGTCACAGGACTCAGTGGTCACGTTCCTATATATAAGTTTAGGCCAGTGATTATTGGGGTTACCTACCAGGGGGAATGATTGCGTTTCTTTGTTTTTGATTTTTATTTCAGGACCATAGTGGGGAATTAGCCAACATTTTTAAAATCATGGAAAAGAAGAGGGGAGGGGTTTGTTTGGGGCCCTCATTTCCTGACCAGAATAGATAATAGTTATAAAGAGCATCTCTCTCCTTGGAGGACTTGTCCTGTCCCTCATCACACAGACCTTTAATGGATATGAATGGACACTGTGTAATACTTAATTTCCCCTGTGGTGGCGCTGCATAGAAATTGAACAGTTACTGATAGGTTTCCATAGATTACAGCTGTTCACGGGGGGTCCCAGTGAACACCTGATTTATTGTCAGGAGCTCCTCTTAAGGTTATGCTCACACGGCTTATTTGCGGGGCGCAATTACGCCGTGTGGACGGGGGCGGGAGCGGGGGGCCGGCACCTCGCTGGCCCATAGACTTTCATTACCAGCAGCGCGTATACGCCGCTAGTAATTCACATGTCACTTATCTCCCCCCGTGGCATATTTGCCGAGCAGGGAGAGGAGACGTAATCCATAGTTCTCTATGAGAACTGTGGATTACCGTAATGACTGGGACGTATTCCAGCCGTAATTCGCACACTACGGCGTGTAATTACAGACTGAAATATGTCCCATTTTGAGCCGTGTGAACATTGCCTAAGAGCTTGTCTCCACAGCACAGGTTGTGCTGACCGACCTCAATGCTCCGCCATAGACTTCAATAGAAAATCCGTGCAGCAGTCCCCAATGCATGGATTTTCCGTCGGATTTTTTGTACACCGCTGGCGTTCCTAAAAACATGTTCTTTCTTCCGCCTGGATTTTGGGCATGTGGGTGCGAAGGGGGATGGCTTGAATCGCGGACTAAAGCCAAAAAAAGACTAAATACTGACCGGGAAATCTAACCAGCATTTGGTCTTTGCCGTGTAAACCCACCCTAACAAGTAGGGATTGATTAAAGCAGAGAACTCCTTTAAATCCAATTTACTAGATGAAATCAATGGAAGCTCAACTTGGGCCACAATCGTTCCTGAGATTGTGGCTTCCCAGTGCATACTTGGTCTGTTTTTCCTTAGGGCATGTCCCTACGGCACCGGTTTGCAGCCGGTTTTTCAGACGGTTTGAGGTTTTACAAACCGTCTGAATAACCGGCCGCAAACTAACACTCTGGGCTTCTATGGAAAACCCGTGCAGCAGTCCCCACTGCACGGGTTTTACGCCCGGCGGTTTTGGAAAAAGCCGGCCGCCCGAAAAACATTGTGCTTATTCATTTTTCGTCCGGGTTTCAGACGGTTTATGAACAGTGTGAAGGGAGAGGGCTGTTCTCCGGATAAACCGACCGGCATTTGTCCTCTGCTGTGGGGATGAGCCGTTATTATGTTTGTGTTAATGGTTGATTTAACGCCACAGGATAACCCCCTTAAAGGAGCACTCCAGACACAGGCACTTTATTATATTTAGAGCAGGGTCAGAGGGGGCACAGCTTGACAAGGACTCTCTTTGTCATTCTTTGAGTCCCTGTTTTATGCTCCACCCTCTCTGTCCCAGCACTGGGCATAACCTAGTGCATTAGTAAGTTTTTTCTAAATTATTATTATTTTAATTTTTGCTCTTTTTTAATCTTGTTTTCCTCGCCTGGCATTCCCCCAATGGTCCTGATACTTCTCATTAGTCTTTTGCTGCCAGCATTGTCACTAATTCTCTGCACTTCTAACACACAAAGGTATGCCGACACCCAAATATTTACACAGCGCGTCTGCACCTACTGGACAAAGATGGCTGTTCTGGAAAATAGAAACCGATATGCGACCATGAATCTTTAAGAAAGATTCAGTTTAATATAACCTGATGTGATTGAAAAAATACAGTGCTTGGAAAACTAACATCAAGATGCAGGGAAAGTGAGAAATGCGTGGGTGAACTGTGCACCATGGAACCCTGGAGTTAATGTGATTGGTAGAAGCTGCTAATAATCCTAATCTTATGGTATAAATGGATAAAAATAATAACCAATGTCTGTGATATTTGTATAAACATCACAGTCTCGTGTCACAACAGGATGGTTATACAGAGATGGGTGGCTCTACCTGGGGGCTGCGTATCTCTTCCTGTGGAAGCGGTCGGTCATAGATTGCTTTTGCAAGTTTTTTCTCCTGTGTCAGTCACTGATTGACAAGTAGTGCTCCATCAGCAGCGGCAATGTGTTGTACAGTTCTGTATGAAAACTACTGCATATTACACACCTCAGCTGCTGCAGAACATCATAATACACCTCAGCTGCTGCAGAGCCTCATAATACACCTCAGCTGCTGCAGAACATTATAATACACCTCAGCTGCTGCAGAGCCTCATAATACACCTCAGCTGCTGCAGAACCTCATAATACACCTCAGCTGCTGCAGAACATCATAATACACCTCAGCTGCTGCAGAGCCTCATAATACACCTCAGCTGCTGCAGAACCTCATAATACACCTCAGCTGCTGCAGAACCTCATAATACACCTCAGCTGCTGCAGAACCTCATAATACACCTCAGCTGCTGCAGAACCTCATAATACACCTCAGCTGCTGCAGAACCTCATAATACACCTCAGCTACTGCAGAACCTCATAATAAACCTCAGCTACTGCAGAACACCATAATACAGCTCAGTTACTGCAGAACCTCATAATACACCTCGGCTGCTGCAGAACCTCATAATACACCTCAGCTGCTGCAAAACCTCATAACACACCTCAGCTTCTGAAGGATCTCGTAATACACCTCAGCTGCTGCTGAGGCTCGTGCTACACCTCAGCTGCTGCAGAACCCCATAATACATCTCAGCTGCTGCTGAACCTCATAATTCACCTCAGCTGCTGCAGAACCTCATAATACACCTCAGCTGCTGCAGAACCTCATAATACACCTCAATTACTGCAGAACCTCATAATAAACCTCAGCTACTGCAGAACACCATAATATAGTCATGGCCAAAAGTTTTGAGAATGACACAAATCTTCTATTTTCACATGATCTGTTGCCCTCTGGTTTTTATGTGTGTTTGTCAGATGTTTTTATCACATACAGAAATACAAGTGCAATCATATTATGATTAACAAAAGCTTTTATTGACAGTTAGAATGAGTTAATGCAGCAAGTCAATATTTGCAGTGTTGACCCTTCTTCTTCAGGACCTCTGCAATTCTCCCTGGCATGCTCTCAATCAACTTCTGGACCAAATCCTGACTGATAGCAGTCCAGTCTTGCACAATCAATGCTAGCATTTTGTCACAATTTGTAGGTATTTGTTTGTCCACCCGTCTCTTGATGATTGACCACAAGTTCTCAATGGGATTAAGATCTGGGGAGTTTCCAGGCCATGGACCCAAAATCTCTGTTTTGTTCCCTGAGCCATTTAGTTATCACCTTTGCTTTATGTCAATGTGCACCAACAGTCTGCACAAGGCAATCAAGATCACCAAACTGCGCGTGGACGGTTGGGAGACGTTGCTCTTGGAGGACATTCTGGTACCATTCTTATTCATGGATGTGTTTTTAGACAAGACTGTTAGAGAGCCGATTCCCTTGGCTGAGAAGCAACCCCACACATGAATGGTTTCTGGATGCTTTACAGTTGGCATGAGACCAGACTGGTGGTATCGCTCACCTTGTCTTCTCCGAACAAGCTGTTTTCCAGATGTTCTAAAACATTCGGAAAGGGGATTCATCAGAGAAAATGACTTTACCCCAGTCCTCAGCAGTCCACTCCCTGTACCTTTGGCAGAATATCAGTCTGTCCCTGATGTTTTTTCTGGAGAGAAGTGGCTTCTTGGCTGCCCTCCTTGACACCAGACCTTGCTCCATGAGTCTCCGCCTCACAGTGCGTGCAGATGCACTCACACCTGCCTGCTGCCATTCCTGAGCAAGCTCTGCACTGCTGGTAGCCCGATTCCGAAGCTGAAACACTTTTAGAGACGGTCCTGGCGCTTGCTGGTCTTTCTTGGGCGCCCTGGAGCCTTTTGGCAACAATGGAACCTCTCTCCTTGAATTCCTTGATGATGCGATAGATTGTTGACTGAGGTGCAATCTTTCTAGCTGCGATACTCTTCCCTGTTAGGCCAGTTTTGTGCAGTGCAATGATGACTGCACATGTTTCTTTAGAGATAACCATGGTTAACAGAAGAGAAACAATGATGCCAAGCACCAGCCTC
This sequence comes from Phyllomedusa bahiana, assembly GCA_025379985.1. Classification (NCBI taxonomy): domain Eukaryota; kingdom Metazoa; phylum Chordata; class Amphibia; order Anura; family Hylidae; genus Phyllomedusa; species Phyllomedusa bahiana. Next base: position 213,283 of record JAODAL010000518.1, on the reverse strand, counting down.
CTTTTAAAGTGTCCAGTGGTGTGATTCTTACTTAATCATGACAGATTGATCTCCAGACCTGTCCTCATCAACACCCACATCTGTGTTAATGGAGCATCACTGAAACGATGTTAGCTGGTCCTTTTAAGGCAGGCCTGCAATGAAGTTGAAATGTGTTTTGGGGGAAAAAGTTCATTTTCTAGGCAACTATTGACTTTGCAATGAATTGCTGTTAAGCTGATCACTCTTTATAACATTCTGGAGTATATGCAAATTGCCATTATAAAACCTGATGCAGTAGACTTTGTAAAAATTAACATTTGTATCATTCTCAAAATTTTTGGCCATGACTGTACACCTCAGTTACTGCAGAACCTCATAATACACCTCAGCTGCTGCAGAACCTCATAATACACCTCAGCTGCTGCAAAACCTCATAACACACCTCAGCTACTGCATAATCTCATAATACACCTCAGCTGCTGCAGAACCTCATAATACACCTCAACTGCTGCAGAACCTCATAATACACCTCAACTGCTGCAGAACCTCATAATACACCTCAGTTACTGCAGAACCTCATAATACACCTCAGCTTCTGCAGTACCGCATAAGACACCTCAGTTACTGCAGAACCTCATAATACACCTCATCTGCTGCAGAACCTCATAATACACCTCAGCTGCTGCAAAACCTCATAACACACCTCAGCTACTGCAGAATCTCGTAATACACCTCAGCTGCTGCAGAACCTCATAATACACCTCAGCTACTGCAGAACCTCATAATACACCTCAGCTGCTGCAGAACCTCATAATACACCTCAGTTACTGCAGAACCTCATAATACACTTCAGCTGTTGCAGAACCTCATAATACACCTCAGCCGCTGCAGAACCTCATAATACTACTGCAGAACCTAATAATACACCTCAGCTACTGCAGAACCTTATAATACATCTCAGCTGCTGCTGAACCTCATAATACACCTCCGCTAATGCAGAACCTCATAATTCATACCTCAGCTGTTGCAGAACAAATAAGGCTATGTCTGAACAGCGCTGGATTTTGGTTGGTTTTCAGCAGATTCAGTATTTTAAATTCGACCGCACCCGGTGCTGTGTAGCTCTCAATAGAAAATCCGTGCTGTAGTCTACACAGCACAGATTTTTTACTGAGGGTTTCTAAAACCTAAAACCGTCCAGCGGAATATGGAACATGTATATTCCACCAGACCGCCGTCAGATTCCCGGACTCTCAATGTATTGCGTCGCCGGGAATCTGAAATCCAACCACTCTGTGATATATAGGGTTATATATAGTTACATAGTATGGTTGAAAAATTACATGTGTCCATCAAGTTCAACCAAGGGTGATAAAATGTGGTTGAAGGTAGAGAGACAAGCTCAGCCTCCACACTGGTGAATACCCTGAAACCAGGGGTTTCAGTAAGGAGACATGAAACGAGTTGGGAATTCTCATAGTAAGAGGGAGCCAGATTTTGTAGGACACCGGGTTGATGCGGCCGATGACCTCAAAGGGTCCCAGGAAACGGGGTCCCAGTTTGTGAGAAGACATCTTAAGGCGGACAGCCGAGAGCCACACCTTGTCACCTGGGGAGAAAACCGGAGGAGGGATTCTTCTTTTGTCCGCTTGAGTCTTCATGCGCTCAGAAGCGCGGAGCAGAGACTGGCGGTTCTGGGACCAGATGGCCTCCATGTCTTGAACCAGTGCGTCCGCCGCCGGGACCCGGGAGGCGGTTGCAAGAGGGAGAGTAGGGCGGGGATGCAGGCCATTCACAATGTAGAAGGGGGAGACCCCCGCGGCCTCAGACTCCAAGGAGTTATAAGAGAACTCCGCCCATGGCAGCAAGTTGGACCAATCATCTTGCCGTGCCGAGACGAAATGGCGAAGGTAACATCCCAAGACCTGGTTGACCCTCTCCACCTGGCCGTTCGTCTGTGGGTGGTAGGCAGAAGAGAAGTCGAGCTTCACCTGAAGTTGGTTACACAGGGCTCGCCAAAACCTGGAGACAAACTAAACTCCCCGGTCTGAGACAATTTGCTGAGGGAGTCCATGTAGACGGAACACATGAAGGAAGAATAGCTCCGCCAGACGGGAGGCAGACGGCAGGCCTGGCAACGGGACGAAATGCGCCATCTTGGAGAAGCGATCAGTGATCACCCAAATGATGGTGTTGCCAGACGACGGAGGAAGATCAGTTATGAAGTCCATGGAAATGTTGGTCCAAGGTTGAGTTGGGATGGGTAGTGGCTGTAGTAGGCCTGCCGGCTTGTGGCGTCTTGTTGCGGGCACAGGAGTCACAAGATGAAACGAAGTCCTTAACATTCTTTTCAAGTTCTGGCCACCAATAGAACCGGGATATCAGGTGGAAGGTTCTTCGGGCGCCGGGATGACCGGCCACCAAAGAGCAATGTCCCCATTTTAAGATACGTCTGCGGAGAGCAGGGCGCACATAAGTCCTTCCAGGAGGAACCTTCCGGAGGTCCACTGGAGCTGCCGAGATAAGACGTTCTGGAGGAATTATGTGTTCAGGAGTAGTATCTTCACCCACCACGTCGGAGGCACGGGAGAGGGCGTCAGCTCTCACATTCTTCTCTGCAGGCCTGAAGTGGATCTGGAAATCGAACCGGGAGAAGAAGAGCGACCACCTAGCCTGGCGTGGGTTAAGTCGCTGAGCCGTCTGAAGATATTGGAGGTTTTTGTGGTCCGAGTAGATACGGATGGGGAAACGGGCACCCTCCAGCAGATAACGCCACTCCTCCAGGGCCAGTTTTATGGCCAGTAGCTCCCGGTCGCCAATCGTGTAATTCCTCTCGGCCGACGAGAACGTCTTGGAAAAGAAGCCGCACGTTACAGTCTTACCCGTGGGCCCTTTTTGCGTAAGAACTGCTCCGGCTCCCACAGACGAGGCATCCACTTCCAGCGTGAAGGGTTTCGCGGGATCCGGACGTGCAAGGATAGATGCCGTAGAGAAGGCGGACTTGAGCCTCGAAAACGCCTCTTCGGCCTCGACGGGCCAGCTGCGTGGATTGGCTTGTTTCTTGGTAAGGGCCACTATCGGAGCCACCAGCGTAGAGAAGTGAGGGATGAATTGGCGGTAGTAGTTACAGAAGCCCAAGAAACGCTGTATAGCCCGCAGACCGACTGGGCGTGGCCACTGCAACACGGCTGACAGTTTTGCTGGATCCATCCGTAGGCCTTGGTCAGAAATGACGTAACCCAGGAACGGGAGGCTAGTCTGATGGAAGAGGCACTTCCCTAGCTTGGCATACAGATGGTTCTCCCGGAGACGCTTCAACACCTGGCGAACATGACTGCGGTGGGTCTCGAGGTCGGGAGAGTACACCAGGATGTCATCAAGGTAAACCACCACGCAGGAGTAGAGGAGGTCTCTGAAGACGTCATTCACGAGCTCCTGAAAGACGGCAGGCGCATTACACAGTCCGAAGGGCATCACCAGGTACTCAAAGTGCCCATCCCTGGTGTTGAAGGCCGTCTTCCATTCATCGCCCTTGCGGATTCGGACCAAGTTGTAGGCCCCTCTCAAATCCAACTTGGAGAAGATCTTGGCGCCCTGCAGGCGGTCAAACAGTTCTGTGATCAACGGCAATGGGTAACGGTTTTTCACCGTGATCTTGTTCAGACCCCGGTAGTCTATGCAGGGCCGTAAGGTACCGTCCTTCTTCTTCACGAAAAAGAACCCCGCACCCGCGGGAGACGAGGACTTTCGGATGAACCCCTTCCTGAGATTCTCCTGGATGTACTCAGACATGGCTTGGGTCTCAGGAACCGACAGTGGGTAGACTCGGCCCCGGGGAGGACTGGTACCCGGCAATAAGTCGATCGGGCAATCGTATGGACGATGCGGAGGAAGACTCTCGGCTTGTCTCTCGGAGAACACATCGGCGTACTCCAGATATTCGGGCGGCAGCCCGGGCAACGGCTCCTGAAGGGTCGAGCGAGAGCAGGAAAGCACCGGGCGAGGTGCCACCAAACAACGCCCCCGACAGTTGGGACCCCAACGAATCACCTCTCCAGATGTCCAGTCCAGAATGGGAGAGTGGAGCCGCAGCCATGGGAGTCCGAGGAGGACCGCCGACGAAGAGCGAGGCAACACATAGAAGGAGATCTCTTCTTTATGCAGCGCCCCCACGTGGAGGGACAGAGGCTTGGTGACAAACTGGATGGTGTCGCTAAGCAGCTCCCCGCTGACGGATGAGATGACAAGCGGTTTTTCCAAGCGGACCATCGGAAACTCCGATACTGCCTCACTAGAGACTGGTGGATGAAGTTCCCGGCCGAGCCCGAATCCAGAAACGCCGGAACCTGGAACGAGGTACCAGTCTCTGAGACGACCTGCACGGGCATCAACAGACGTGGAGAGGAGGAGTTTGCACCTAGGAATGCCTCTCCCACAGATCCTAGGTGCGGGAGTTTCCCGCAGGCTTGGGGCGCCTGGGACAATTCCTCCGGTAATGCTCTGGGCTGCCACAGTAGAGGCACAAGTTCCTTTGCTAACGCTGGGCCAACTCTTGCTCAGAGAGACGAGCCCGATCAACCTGCATGGGCTCCTCGGTGGGTGTTGGCGGCTGTGGCGCAGGAGGCCTCTGGAACACCGGTGCCAGACGAGGAAACCGGCGAGGTTGGGCTGATTGACGTTTCATATAGTTTCATAGTTTGTAAGGCTAAAAAAAGACAAGTCGTCCATCTAGTTCAGCCTGTTGTGCTAAGGTGTTGATCCAGAGGAAGGCAAAAACCCCCAATGAGGTAGAAGCCAATTGTCCTCATTTTAGGGAAAAAATTCCTTCCTGACTCCAATCTGGCAATCAGAAAAAATCCCTGGATCAATGACCCCTCTCCTGAATCCTAGTCACTATAACTTGTTATATTATTACGCTCCAGAAATGCATCCAAACCCTTTTTGAACTTGGTTATTGAATTCACCATGACCAGTCCCTCTGGCAGAGAATTCCATAGTCTCACTGCTCTTACAGTAAAGAATCCCTTTCTATGTTTATGTAGAAACTTTCGTTCCTCAAGACGTAAAGGATGCCCCCTTGTTCTAGATACAGCCCTGTGTATAAATAAATCTTGGGAGAGATCTCTATATTGACCTTTGATGTATTTAAACATATTTATTATGTCCCCCCGAAGCCTTCTTTTCTCTAAACTAAATAACCCTAATCTTGCCAATCTTTCTGTGTACTGTAGTCCACCCAGTCCTTTTATTATTTTTGTTGCCTGCCTTTGTACCTGTTCAAGCTCTACAATGTCTTTCCTGTGCACTGGTGCCCAAAACTGTACACAATATTCCATGTGTGGTCTAACCAGTGACTTGTATAATGGGAGAATAATGGTCTCATCATGTGCATCTATGCCCCTTTTAATGCACCCCATGATCCTATTTGCTTTGGCTGCTGCTGCCTGACACTGGCTGCTACAATTAAGTTTACTGTCCACCAGGATTCCCAAGTCCTTCTCCATGTCACTTTTACCCAGTGTTTTTCCATTTAACATGTAATCATATAATGGATTTCTCTTCCCCATGTGCATAACCTTGCATTTATCAGTGTTAAACCTCATCTGCCATTTCCCTGCCCAGGCCTCCAACTTATCCAGATCCCTTTGTGATAACATATTATCCTCTATTGTGTTGATTACTTTACAGAGCTTAGTATCGTCTGCAAAGATCGATATTCTACTGTGTATTCCCTTCTTCCCTTCTTGCCGAAGTTCCTCCTCCCGTTCAATGAAGCGTACGTCGATGCGGGTCGCTAACCGGATCAGGTCACTGAGGGAAGACGGGAGGTCTCTAGCGGCCAAGACGTCCTTAACTCGGCTTGAGAGCCCTTTCTTGAAGGTGGCGCACAGAGCGGCCTCGTTCCATGACAGTTCAGAGGCCAGAGTGCGGAATTGCACCGCGTAGTCTCCTACAGACAGATCCCCCTGGCTGGTTCCTCGAAGACATTACGGAACTCACTGAGGAACGACTGAAGATCCGCCGTCACTGGATCGTTCCTGTCCCACAGAGGTGTAGCCCATGCCAGGGCCTTCCCGGAGAGGAGGCTGACCACGAAAGCCACTTTCGCACGTTCGGACAGGAACTGATCCGCCATCAGCTCCACGTGCATAGAGCATTGGGTGATGAACCCCCTGCAGAGTTTCGGGTCTCCGTTGAACTTAGCTGGGAGCGACAGCCGAAGCTTGGGACCCCTCAGGGCCACAGGAACCGTAGAGGCAGGGACAACCACTGGAGATGGTGAGGGTTGCTGCTGCTGGACGGTGACGAGTTGCTGCAACATGGTGGATAGCTGGGTAAGTTGCTGCGCCTGTTGACCGAGTTGCTGTGACTGGCGAGCAACAACGGTCGTCAGATCCGCCAGGCTGGGTAACGGCACCTTGGCGGGATCCATGGCCGGATCCTACTGTAACGGTCTGGAGGTGGATCCACTGGACCACCGCAGGCGATGGCGTAAGCCCACACCAGGGAGTGGAATCTAAGTAGGTCCCGGTATTCACCAGAGCCCGCCGCAAAGCGGGATGGTCTTGCTGCGGCGGGAGTCTACCAGGTCACTTCCACTGGCGGGGCTTGCCTGCGGTAGCGGCCAAGGGTAAGCGAGGTACGGAATCGACAGGCAGGCTCGTAGTCTGGGTCAGGATGGATGTCAGGACACGTGGCTCTGGTTCGTGACCGTAGACAGGATGAAAGTCAGGGCTGGCGGCAATGTTCTTGGTCGGTACACTTAAGCTCGAGGTTTGGTACACGGTAGACAGGAATAGACAATGCTAGGAAAGCTTTCTCCAACTGGAAACACAACAAGGATCCGGCGAGGGCCGCCAGGAAGAGGCCAGACTTAAATAGGAGCAGTGCCCGGCAATGACCAATTACCGGCGCACTGCCCCTTTAAATTTCAAACTGCCGGGGGAGGCGGGGACAGGCTGAGCAGGAGCGTGGCCGGGCAAGTGAACGCCGACGGGGAGGTGAGCGGACCCCGCACCCGACGTGCGGTAAACAAGACTTAATACTTGGTGGCAAAATCCTTGTTGGCAAGCACAGCAGTCAGATGTTTTATGTAGTTGATGATGAGGTTTGCGCAGATGTCAGGAAGAATTTTGGTCCACTCCTCTTTGCAGATCAACTCTAAATCAAGAGTTTGAGGCTGTCGCTTAGCAACTTGGAGCTTCACCTCCCTCCATAAGTTTTCTATGGGATTAAGGTCTGGAGACTGGCTAGGTCACTCCATGACCCTAATGTGCTTCTTTTTGAACCACTTCTTTGTTATCTAGGCTGTATGTTTTAGGTCATTGTCTTGCTGGAAGACCCAGCCACGACCCATTTTTAATGTACCAATGGTTTACTTGATGACTGTGCTCCCAGCTGCCTTGAGATCATTAACAAGTTCCCCCTCCCCCACATGTAGTTTTAGGCTGATCTCTTCCTCATAATCAAGAATACCCCACTAGGTGGGATTTTGCTTGGTGCTCCAGATCTATGTCGATTGACAGTCATTTTGTATTTCTTCCATTTTCTTACTATTGCACCAACAGTTGTCTCCTTCTCACACAGTGTCTTACTCAGGCATCCTCAAACTGCGGCCCTCCAGCTGTTGGAAAACTACAACTCCCATGATTCCCACTGTTATAGATTATATAAATGCATGATGGGAGATGTAGTTTCCCAACAGCTGGAGGGCCGCAGTTTGAGGATGCCTGGTCTTACTTATGGTTTTGTAGCCCATTCCAGCTTTGTGCAGGTCTATGATCTTGTCCCTGACATCCTTAGAAAGCTCTTTGGTCTTGCCCATGTTGTAGAGGTTAGAGTTTGACTGATTGAGTATGTGGACAGGAGTCTTTTATAAAGGTGAGTATTTAAGATAGTTGTCTGTAATGCAGGTAACAAGTCGATTAGGAGCATCTGGTCTGTAGGAGCCAGAACTCTTGATGGTTGGTATTGGATCAAATACTTATTTCTCTCAGCAAAATGAAAATACATTTATTTAATTTATACAATGTAATTTTTTGGGGATTTTATTATGGATATTATATCTCTCAATCTTAAAATTAACCTACCCTTAAAATTATAGACTGTTCATGTCTTTGTCAGTGAGCAAACTCACACAATCAGCAAGGAATCAAATAATTATTTCCTTCACTGTATAACTTGCTGCATGATGTACATCTTATAGCATAAACGGCGTGGTGTGTTTCACAACTAATATAGTAGTGTATTTTGTGTTGTTTTTTGTTCAGTGGTATTGGAAAAGTCCAGTTTTTTTTTTAGCATATTAGCATAAGTTACAGCAACTGAAGATCTTTAACATAAAAAGCAATCCTTGTAGTGAGACAACCCCTTTAAGACTCTCAGGCTGGCGGGGCTTGTTAGCCTTCTCTGGGGTAACCTCTGATTCTGTAGCATGCACTAGTGGATCATTTAATAGGAAGGCTGCCTAATATTTTTTTTTCTTCCATAAAGAACCAGATTGCTTTGGGGTTAGGAGGGGCAGGCCGTCCCCAGGTAATCCAGTGTTTCCTAATGGTGCTTTTGCTCTGCTGCCTCTTCTGAATGACTCCTTCAACTTCACTCTCGCAACTGAGCTTGACGAGAACTTCTTGGTGGGAGGTCACCAAACTTGTGCTTTTTGGCACCCATTCCTGTATCTTGGTGGACTTTCTTGTTGTTTCTCTTGCTTTTCTTATTTGGTGGGAAAAATGACGGCAAGATAGTGGCGACGGCAATTTTTCATGTAGTTCTGCTGCTTGCCAGGCTAAATAATGGCTGAAAGTTGGCTGTAACTGAAACTTCTGCACACATAAACAGTCTCAATAACAATGAAGATGATAGAGGTAGAGGATGCCTTTTGTATGAGCTTCTTACTTTTCAAGATTGTTTTTTTTAAAATATGTATAGTTCTCTTGCAGTATTTCTTCCTGGCTTACATAGCACATACTTGGTAGGACACACATAGAAGTTCATCCTGTTCATGACGCTATTTTGTAGCGTCCCAGGGTAGCAGAGGAGAGGATGGGAGTTGTAGTGGTCACGATGACTCTGACCCAAAGTTCTCATGCTTCCCTTGGGAATAATACAGTGAAAATGGGGTCTGCAGGTGTAGGAGTGGATGGAGTTCCTCCTTAATCCCTTGGGACACACTCCGTGGTTGTTTCCCTAGACTGCTCTGTTGTTGGTGGAGGTGTCTGTTGTGTAGTGCAGAATGAAGGACAGGAGACAGAAAATGGAGAGGCAACAAATAACTTCTTTACTTCCCAGCAAGGTTTTGTACACAAAGTAAGGCAGCTTACAAACATGTCTCTTCTCACATCGTCACACAGTCTGCAGAAGAGGGCGTCAATTCCAATAAAGTCTCGTACATAAGTCTTCCAGATATTTATGAGGAGTTCTCCTTTAGCCCAAGTGATCTGGGTATCTTCTGTAAATTTCTTTAATATGAATAAGTATGGGGCCAGGTCTGAGCTGCATGCTGGTTACCAACAGACATGAGATCTGTCTGGGACTGGTTCACCTCATGAGACCAGGGATTCTAGGCTCCTTCAGCTGACAGGACTGCACTTTCTTCTAAATTTCTTAGCTTTTGTTGACCCTACTTTAAGGCTGAGAAGAAAAGGTAGTACTGGCCCCTTAGCTGGTATAGGGTCAGTAATGCTTCCATCCAGATGAATAGATAACAGTAACAAGCCAGTAATGGGCAACTGCTATGGATGCAGCGATACCAAATACGTGTACTTATTTTTTATTTTTGAAGCGATCTGTACTTTTAAAGCGGAAAGGGTTACGTGATTTACTTTGTTTCTTGTGTTTGTGTTATATACTTTTTTCATTAATTTTTGCACTTTCTTTACTTCTATACATGAATGTATTGTAGCTGTCAATCACTATGCCCAGCTGTGCGTTGTGATATCACAGGCAACCCAAAAGCAATTGGCACCCTGTCGATCATGCAGCAGTGTGCAGATGGAAACAAAGGGAGATCCCTCTCTCTCTTTCCCTTAGATGCCTCGGTTGTGATTGACAGCGGCATCTAAGGAGTTAATCGTCCATGACCGGAGACATCTAAGGCATTTATGGCATATTGAAAGATATGCTATAAAGGTCTGATGCAGGGACCCACAGCTATCTAAAGAACAGGGTCCTCATTTGTACCATGTCCATATGTGCGGTCCTTTTCATTCATTTCAATGGCAGTTCCGAGTACAGCTGAGCACACTTGGAACCCCCATTCTCTAGGAAGGTGGGATCCATACCGATCAGACATTTTTGGAATATCCTGTTGATATGCCATAAATATCTGCGATAGGGATACCCCTCTAAGGCATGATTAAAGCCAATTTGATGCCATGGGCAACACGGCCAGTTTTTCTACTGGAGATTATTACGGGTAATAGGGTGTATGATAGATAGATAGATAGATAGATAGATATGAGACTGAGCTAGAGACACAATTCTGGTGTGAAGTTTAGGGGTAAGTGCCTCAGTATTGCTTTACCTCAGCCCAAGTGTTTTATATAGCAGGCTAATTTAGGCATAGTTGCCAACTTTTGAAATTGAAAAAGCAGGAGATTGTAGAGGGCGGCGCGGCAAAAATTTGCATGGACACGCCCATTTGTCGGTGTGCCACGCCCCTTCAAAAGCCACACCCACTCCACCTAACTGCATAACGGCTTTGGAAGAAAGCCAGGTTAGATGCCCTTATAGCCAGGTAGTAGCCCCCCATAACCAGGTAGTGCCCCTTACAGGCAGGTAGTTGCCCCATTGTAGCCATTTAGATGCCCCCTCTGTAGCCAGGTAGATGCCCCTCTGTAGCCAGGTAGATGCCCCCTCTGTAGCCAGGTAGAGCCAAATTTGTAGCCAGGTAGATGCCCCCTTGTTAGCCAGGTAGATGCCCCCCTTTGTTGCCAGGTAGTGCCCCCTTTGTGGCCAGGTAGATGCCCCCTTTGTTGCCAGGTAGTGCCCCCTTTGTTAGCCAGGTAGATGCCCCCATTGTTAGCCAGGTAGATGCCCCTTTGTTGCCAGGTAGTGCCCCCTTTGTTAGCCAGGTAGTGCCCCCTTGTTAGCCAGGTAGACCCCCCATTGTTAGCCAGGTAGTGCCCCCCCATTGTAGCCAGGTAGACCCCCCCCATTGTAGCCAGGTAGTGCCCCCTTGTTGCCAGGTATCCCCCCCCATTGCAGCCAGGTAGTGCCCCTTCTGTTGCCAGGTAGACCCCCCCCCCATTGCAGCCAGTAGTGCCCCTCTGTTGCCAGATAGACCCCCCCCCCATTGTAGCCAGGTAGAGCCCGCTCTGTAGCCAGGTAGAGCCAAATTTGTAGCCAGGTAGATGCCCCCCTTTGTTAGCCGGTAGATGACCCCTTTGTTGCCAGGTAGATGCCCCATTTGTTGCCAGGTAGATGCCCCATTTGTTAGCCAGGTAGATGCCCCATTTGTTAGCCAGGTAGTGCCCCCATTTGTTAGCCAGGTAGTGCCCCCCCATTGAGCCAGGTAGTGCCCCCCCATTGTAGCCAGGTAGTGCCCCCTTTGTTGCCAGGTAGACCCCCCCCCCCATTGTAGCCAGGTAGTGCCCCCTCTGTTGCCAGGTAGACCCCCCCATTGTAGCCAGGTAGTGCCCCCTTTGTTGCCAGGTAGACCCCCCCCATTGTAGCCAGGTAGAGCCCCCCTATAATATAAATAAATAATAAAACCACTTCCTCCACCAGGCTCTGCAGCTCAGGACATCTCCGGGCCGACTGAGTAGTCTCAGCGTCGCAGGGGAGTGACCGCAGCCGGAGTCACACCCCCTGTGACGCTGATCTGTATGTACATACAGGGGGAGAAGGGAGGAGGGGAACAATCCCTCCTGCCTCCTCCCTGCACAGCTGACTGACTGTGCGGCTGCGGCCGCACATGTCAGTGAAACTCGCCAGGCGGGTAAGCACCCGCCTGTATGAGCGGCCCGGCGGCGCCAGAGTAGCGTACTAGCGCTACTCTTGCGGCGCGGTCCCCCAGCTGCCTGCTGGAGGCGGGAGGAAAGCCAACTCTGCCGGGGGGGCGGGGGGGGACCCCCCGCCAAAAGCGGGAGAGTTGGCATGTATGAATTTAGGATGTCTCTGCCAAAATCTGTCTGCAGTCAACAATGTAGGGTATCTGGAATATCACAATAATTGTTATAAATCCTTTAAAGCTGAATCTAAGTTAGCAGCTGAAATGATGTTCCCAAGTTGTAAACAATTAGATCATAAAGGTTTTATTTTAAGGGTCTTTCAAGCGGTAGTGTTCTACTTTGAAGGGCTAAAAATATGTAGCCCCTCTGAATTAAGCCAATGGGTTCTTACTAGGCCAGAGAGCAGTAAAACAGTAGATAAAGGTAAAATTTACCCTGTTACAACCAGCTTTGTGACATTTTTCTACAGTAGCCATAGGGAGAATCCTTCAGTGCTCCCTCAACAGGGATAATTGGTCAATCTAACTTCTTCTTTTATTTTTTTTGGACAATTTGTTTAAAATTTATAGACAGCAAATGTATAATACCATAACCAAGCTGTTATAAAGCATAAATAATGTAAGTTACATACTGTTTGTCTACAGCTCCGATACATATAAATGAACTGTAAAACCATGAAAATCGGTATCGAACTCCTCCTGCTTAAAGTGGTTTTGCCATGAAGCAAAATCTCCTTGTGAGGCCAACCTGAGTGATGGGGAGATGGCCGTGCTTGTGCCACTATCATATTTATGGGGTTCTGAATATTGCCATGAACGCTCTCTTGAGTATATTTATAACTGCGATAGAAAAGAATGGGGAGAACTGCACAAGCCTGACCTTCTACCCATTCTCTGAGGCCGGCTCATTTCGAGCCTCGGAAAGGGATTTCGCTTCATGGTAAAACCACTTTAAAAATCATAAGAGTCCCCTATTTTATGTACTGTGCAAAAATGTATGGATTGTTGACAAACCTGCAATAAGTACCCCCATAAAAGTGACAACCAGTTGTCCCATAATAAACTTTTCAAACATGGAATCTCTGGGAGTCTATTGGAAACGAGAGATTTTCTGGACTTCTTGTAAAATTGTCAAGTCTCCTTGGTGCCATGTGTTGAATAAATCACACTTGCTAATCTGAAACATTTGAATCTCCGAGATTTACACCCCACCCCTGGACCACCCCTGAATCCATCCAAACACCCCACAAACGACCCAGTTTACATAAGCGCCAGCCCTTTTCACTCAGTTTTCAGAATTGTCTTAGACAAATTGGAAGGATGGGCAAGAATGGACGATGGGCAATACTTTTGGCTGGTTCACATCTGTGTTGGAGTTTAGATGTGGAAACTCTGTAGCATAAGCGGCACCTGATCTGTAAAATAATGGATACCAATTGTGCCCAATGTGTTTTGTTGTGGTGGCCGTGATTTTAACAGGAAAAATAATTCTGCATGCTGCACTATGTTTCCATAATTTTTGACAGAGTCTAAACCGGAGGCTTCGAACAAGACCTCTGACCCAGATGTCAACTGAACCTTACCTTTACTCGTTCCTGGTGTCTGGAAGACAAGAGGAGTCCAGGAGATGTCTGATCCTGAGTCTGTATTCGTTTAGATGGTCTTATCTGAGGTGTGTAGTAGTCTAGAGATCTAATTTGGGGTATATATTTGTTAAGGAGGGACAGCTCTTGGTCTGTGTTTAGGGGTCTGGTCTGGGATTGGTTGAGGTGTGACTAAAGTGTTATTTGCAGTACTAGTGATGTAAATACCTTAGGTTGCAGATATGCCCTATATATACAGAAGGTACTTTTTTTTTAGTTGTACCACTTAAGTGACATAAGGGAGATTTCATGAAATTAAGTATTATCAAAAGTTTGCAAGCTTCAGCATAAAACATGAGTTATACCCAAAGACGAAACTTCAGGCTCTAGTGGACTCAATGCAAGAATTGTCCTTCAACTATCATATAGTTCGTGAATCCTTGTATGGGACAGAGAAACTTTTTGGGTCCCCGTCGGCTTCTGGGCCTGGGTTAAACTCCATTGTGAAGCCCGGACATAATTTTCATGGTGGGAATGGGACGTGCTTTCAAGCCTCAGCTTCCTCCTCTTTCATTTCCTGCTCCCAGTTAGGGCAACGTAGATTTCTTAATAATTCCATTTAAAGGGAATATCTATTGCCTTTTTTTTAACTAATTAAAACCAGATACTGGTACATATTCTTTTCTTCTTAGCCATTTTTATTTTCTGATTGTAGAGTTTTTTATTCTGTTGCCTGTATATGATTATGGGGGCGGACATCTTGCCTGAGCCTATTTTAACAGCATTTAGAGAGAAGCTTTACCGCAGATACATGAGCAAGAAGCAGACCTATTGACTTCTTTAGGAGAGCTTCATAGGCATGCTCTGTGACCTGGGAAGAAGTCCATGTGCACGGAGGAGGAGAGAGGAAGCTGTGCCATCTTCTATTGTGACTGGTGGATCCTGTGTTATCTATACACACTGTTGTCATCTTTCAGTATAATCCTGTCTGTGCTGATAATGAGGAGACTGCTGAAAATCTTTCTCTACAGAACAAGAAGTGTCAGACTATCATTAGGCCTAGTGACCAAACTGAAAGCTGCAGGATTTCAGGATTTATTAAAAAAATATTGATGGCGATATGAAAAATATGTTGAACATAAAAAATGTGTCCCACTATAGGTCATTTTCTGATGATGAAGTCCTGTGAAGACTAAGGCCTTGTTCACACGGCTTATTTGGGCGCTGATTGGAGCTGATTTGGGCGCTGCAGTACAGCTCCAATCCGTTCCAGTAACTACGGTAATCCACAGTTCTCATAGAGAACTATGGATTCCGTCTCCTCTCCCCGCTCGGCGAATACGCCGCAGGGGGAGAAAGTGACGTGAATTATTTACGCCGTGTACGCGCCGTAGATAGTGACAGTCTATGGCATACTTGCCAACTCTCCCGTTTTTGGCGGGGGAGTCCCGCTATTTGGGGTCCCCCCGCCATCCCGGCAGAGTTGGCGAACCTCCCGCCGCCAGCAGGCAGCGGGGGTTCTTTAAATGGGCCGCGCTACTCTGGCGCCGCCGGTCCGTTCTCACGGGCGGGTGAAGCGGCCGCAGCTGCCGCTTCACCCGCCCGGAGTCTCGCTGTGCAGGGAGGAGCCAGGAGGGATCGCTCCCTCCTCCCTTCTCCCCCTGTATGTACAGCGTCAGTGTGCGCCGTACATACAGGTCAGCGGCGCAGGGGGTGTGACGCGCGGCTGCACTCAGTCCCCCTGTGCCGCTGAGGAGATCGGTCGGGAGCTGGCAGCGCTGCAGGAGCCTGGTGAGGTGAGTGGCTTTTATGATTTTATTTTTATTTGCTGTACCTGGCTACAATGTACCTGGCTACAATGGGTGCACTACCTGGCTACAATGGGGGCACTACCTGGCAACAGAGGGGCAACTACCTGGCTACAATGGGGGCACTACCTGGCAACAATGGGGGCACTACCTGGCAACAGAGGGGGCAACTACCTGGCTACAATGGGGGCACTACCTGGCAACAGAGGGGGCAACTACCTGGCTACAATGGGGGCACTACCTGGCAACAGAGGGGACACTACCTGGCAACAGAGGGGGCAACTACCTGGCAACAGAGGGGGCAACTACCTGGCTACAATGGGGGCACTACCTGGCAACAGAGGGGGCAACTACCTGGCAACAGAGGGGGCAACTACCTGGCATACAAGGGGGCAAATACCTGGCAAACAAAGGGGGCACTACCTGGCAAACAAAGGGGGGCACCTACCTGGCAACAAAAGGGGGGCACCTACCTGGCAACAAAGGGGGGCACTACTACGGCATTACCCAAAATTGGCTCTACCTGGCTACAGAGGGGGCATCTACTTGGCTACAAGGGGGCATCTACCTGCCTGTAAGGGGCACTACCTGGTTATGGGGGGTTACTACCTGGCTATAAGGGCATCTACCTGGCTTTCTTCCAAAGCCGTTATGCAGTTAAGTGGAGGGTGTGTGGCTTTTTCAAGGGGCGGGCATACGAAAAGGGATGGGGTGTCCTTTGCAAATTTTTACTGCTACGCGCGGCGCCCACTAAAATCTCCTGCTTTTTCTTTTTCAAAAGTTGGCAACTATGGTCTATGGGCCCCGCAATTATGTCGGCAATAAGCCGTCTGAACATTGCCTAAGGGGGACATGTCTGAAAAATGTCTTGGTCTAAGACTTTTCTTGTTGCCCACAGCAACCAATCAGAGCTCATAGCAACCAATCAGAGCGTCCCTTTCATTTCATATAGTGCCCTGAAAAAATTAAAGGAACGCTCTGATTGGTTGCTGTGGGCAACAAGAAAAGTCTGAGACCAAGACAGTTTTCAAACATGTCCCCCTAAGTGCAGGATAAGCATGTTATAACTAGGAGAATCAGAGGAGCTTAGTCCAACAAAATATGAAAGGAAGTTAAACTGGTTACTAATATACTGTGCCCGAAAATCTATTTTGTTAATTGAAATCCTTCGATATAGAGCTCTGTCTTTCATTGGGTCAATTTAATCAATTCAGATTTAATTCTATATAAATTTACCTCTACAGCTAGAGATAAGCCAGATCGCTGGGGTTAAATCTGGGTCTGTGGGTGAATGCACAAACGTCTACAGTTTATTTGCTTGGGTGTCATCATATCATATGCCTTCCATATTTTCCAAACAAAAAAACCCACAAGAAATAGAAAGTCCTTTCTATCTAAGGAGATGAATATCCCCTAAAGGAGATGAATATCTTCCTATTCACATCAGTGATGCTCCAGTGGTAATATGGGACACTGGCAGTATAAGGGATATGATGTAATATGATGGATATCAGGAGTGTGGATATTGCAAGTGATTCTAAGTAATGCTGGAAGTACTTTATATAATCTGGTTACACATTTTCTGTATGTTGGCACCTTAATTAGTATCTGGTTATTTATACATTTAGGTTGTTGGAGGTATAATCTTTAAAACCCTTTTTGTGACCCTGACGAATCCCAATATCTGGGGAAGAAACGCTTTCGTCTTTTTGTTCATCCTGGGGGTATATAGGATACTGTAGCTATTTTTGAATGTATATCTCTGTGAATATGTATAGATACTGCTAGGGTATACTAGGGTATTTTGTGAGTAGGCTAGGTTCCGGTTGGGGTCGTCCTTATTGGGACGGGTACCCTTTATGTTGGATAGGTAGGGTTTTAGTGTAGGATAGAGGGTAAGTATAGGGTTTTGTAGTATTTGATATTTTAATGAAATATATTAAAAGTTATATTTTAGGTCAAGTATTTTCTATTTCTTGTGTTTTTTTTTTGGTTTCTAAGTACTATGAAAATACTGGCATAAGTGATTATTAGGATTCCCAGTCCTGTATCTAATTTTGGGGTGTTGTTTTTCTTCCATATTTTCCCCCTTTTTTGGGGGTTACATGTGGTATGAATGGAATGGGATACCCCGTCGTGGATATTACTTTCAAGCTGAAATAAGGCAGTGTACTCTGTTGATGCTTGTGATATTTTTTTTTTATTTCTACTGATTATATCTAACACTGCTTTCATCCTGATCAATCTATGTACTGTGGGCTTGTTGTTCCAATAGTTGGATTGGTGACCCTATTTTGTGCTTGTAATGTATTTACTGTCTTTGAAAACCATAAGACTATGAAAAAAACTTAAAGAATTGGAATAGAAGGCAGATAAATGCTTCCAAATGCCATTATGCCCCCAAAAGAGTATCAGACACAGGCGTCTGTTAACAGAGACCTCTACAGAGCCCTCAATACAGTTTTTTAAAATTGTCTGAAATAAATTGAAAACCCAAATAAGTATCCTGACGAGGCTGTCTTCACAAGATAAATGTTGAATATTCATTGAGAAAATGCCAGTATTATTGTTGTATTTTACTATTGATGTTTTTTTATTTTTTTATTTCCAGCAATCTACAAATTAATGCTCATTATCTACAACGTCACAAAGAAGCATCGGGACTTTTATGATGTTTTCGGAGACTGACCTGACACGAGACTTTGTATGAGACGTTCAGCAAATAAAAGTTTAGTCACGTAGAGGTGACAAAGAGAACATTAGGTTGGTGATTATTTTGGAACGGTTAAATCCAGGTCAGATAATCAGTAACGTGGGAATCTTTGTTCTTTGGCCCAATCATGTCTAGGGTTGTGGATTTTGAGGGGACGGATGCATTGTTTTTTTTTAATTTTCCCCAATAAAAACCCCTAACACAAACGGGATGTTGGGGTTTGGAAACCAAAAGACATGTAAAAAGCCCCAGGGCCCCTAAAACCATAAATTTTGGGTTTAAATAAAGAGCTTCCAGGTAGGATTACTTTTGCATTTTTGGCCAAAACTTTCTTTTTTAAAAGGCCCTGTAAAATTTTTTTGAAATGAACTGTGGGTTTTTTTAAATTTAGACAAACTTTTTATTTTTCCACGAGCTTTGGTTTATTTAGAGGGGGGGTCATAGGTCTTGCTGGGACCTCAAGAGATCAGCTGTAATCTGAGGGAGAGCCTGTAGGCAACGGGGTGTTCAAGGTGGACAATCACTTTGGTTTGTTGGAGTCCACTGATGAGGAAAAGAAGATTTTTGATTATGTGGACCCAATCGTGTCCCCCTCTAATGATAAAAGATAAGAAAAAACCCCCTGGGAACACCTCTTGCTGTTTCTGGCTTTTGTTTGCTGAAAAAAAGGGGGGGGGGGAAATTGGGGACCCCTCCGTGTTTGCATCACAAGACAGTCCCCTTTGGGAAATTTAACCCAAGAGAATTTTTTCCAAATTAAGGGACGCCGGGCCATAGTCCGTTGCCTGACCCAGAGCTTTTTAGCCATGTGCAGTTGCCCCGTGGTTTTGCTCTAATACCAAATAAAAAACACAACAAGGAAAATTTTTTTTTTAAACAAAAATTTTCTTTTTTCTCAGAGCACAAAATTGTTTAGTTACTGTTGGGGTTTTGTAAAACCAGCCTTTTGGGCCCTGGGAAAAAGTGGCCCCAAAATAGTCTTTGTATAAAGCAAAAAAAACTACTTCTGTGGGTGGATCTCCAGACTATTGTTCACAAATATTTTTTTGGGGGGCCCTTGTTCCCAAGGAGTTTACATTTCGTGTTACAACGACTTTAGGGATCCGTTTTGGGGGGCCCCCTCTGCCCGGCCCCAAAAAACCCGAACAAAACAGCTTAGCAGAGAGATTATCGAAAAGCTCGCTGTGAAAAAACCGGTAAAGCGGCCGTTTCACATGGGGATTTTCCGTCCGTGAAAAAAGCCCCCAAAACCTTTTATTTATTCTATTTATTTTTTTAAATTCCCAACATTTTTGTTTCCCCCAAACAAAATACAGAGATTGCTTATCCCCCAATATTGGCCCCCCGCCCCCTTTGCAGAAAACCCCCTATCAATATTTTTTTTGGAAATTTTTGGGGAAACCCCGGAGGAATACCCTTGCAAACTCCATGCAGATGTCCTTGGTGAGATTGAAACCAAAGACCCCAGTTTGTAGGATGACAGTGCTAACCACTGAGCTACTTTTTTAGCCTTCATAATTTTCTGTTTGAAAAAGGCCCAAAGTCTTACTTTAATTGCCCTCTATTGTCTTGTGCTCTTCTGATGTTTTATGGTTTGATGTCTGCATTTAGTGTAGCCATTTTGGGTTAGATTTTTATATATTTCAGGGCCTTAAAAACCCCCAAGCTCCCCCCCCTGATGCTTTTTACGACTAAAATCATCACTCGTGGGACTGAACCCTCAATTTATATAAAATTTATTGACCCCCCTTAAACCCTTAAACCCCTATGAAACCCCATTAAACTTCCTCTCAAAAATGAATTTAATGTAATTGAGCATTGTAGTATATGTGTTGTAAAAATTTTTTTTTTTATAAAAACCTACACACGTACGGCCAAAAGATTCCAAAACCCCCTTAAACTCTTCCATATTTCAAATGTTACAGCCTCAAAGGGAAAAATGGATTTTTTTTAAAAATTTTTAGGGCCATAGTTGCCAACTTTTGAAAATGAAAAAGCGGAGAAAAATTTAGGGGGCCCGGGGCGGGCTGGCAAAAATTTGCTTGGACAAGCCCCATTTTAAACCGGTGTGCCACGCCCCTTCAAAAAGCCCAAAACCTACCCCAAAACCTTTTAACTCAAAAACGGCTTTGGTTTTTACCTTTTAGCCAGGGGTAGAGCCAAATTTGTAGCCAGGTGGGTGCCCCCCATTGTTTGCCGGGAAATGCCCCCATTTTTTTCCCGGGTAGTGCCCCCATTGTTTCCCGGGTTTGTTTCCCCCCAAAATTGTTTGCCAGGTAGTGCCCCCCCCTGTTGGCCGGGTTTGATGCCCCCATTGTTTTCCCAGGTATTTCCCCCCTCTGTTGCCGGTAGACCCCCATTGTTTCCCAAAGGTAGTTCCCCCCAATTGTTTGCCAGGTAGATGCCCCCATTGTTTGCCAGGTAGTGCCCCCAAAATTTTAAAGCCAGGTATTTCCCCCCAATTGTTGGGCCGGGTAGTGCCTCCATTTTTGGGCCAGGTAGACCCCCCATTTTCCCAAAAGGTAGTGCCCCCTTTGTACCCAGGGGAGTACCCCCCTTTTTTATAGCCAGGTAGTGCCCCCCCAAAATTTAATGGGAAAAGGTAGTGACCCCCCATTTGTTGCCAGGTTGTCCCCCCCCATTGTGGCCGGGTTTGTGCCCCCCATTGTAGCCAGGTAGTGCCACCTTTTTAAACCCAAGGTAGTGCCCTCTCTTTTCCCCCCAGGTTAGTGCCCCCCATTGTTAGCCGGGTTTAGTCCCCCCTCTTTTTCCCCCGGTATTGCCAAAATTGTACCCAAAGGTAGCCCCCAAACCCCCAATTGAAAGCCAGGTAAAACCCCCCCATTGTAGCCGGGACAGTCCCCCTTTAAAAAAACTAATAAAAAAAAAATAATAAAATTTCCCATTCCCTGACCAGGTCCTGCAGAGCGGCCACCCCTTCCAAACCCGATCTCCTCAGCGTCCAGGGGAAGGGGTGAAAGCCCGCGTTTTAAATTTCCCCCTGTGAGGGTGAAAATGTTTTGTACGGCGAAACAGGGGGCCCCGGGGACATACAGGGGGAGGAGGCAGGGGGGGAGCGTTTCCCTTCTGCCTCCCCCCTGTTTCCCCCGGGGTTTCCCGGGCGGGTAAAACCCCCGGGCGCAGCGCCCCCCTTTCCCCCCGCCTTTGGGAACGGACCGGGCGGCGCCGAGTAGCGCACCAGCCCCTTACCCGGCGCTGCGGTCTTTTTAAAGGGGGACCCCCCCCGCCTGCTGGCGGCGGGAAAGGAAAAGTCCCAAACTCCCCCGGGAAGGGCGGGGGGGGCCCAAAAAAAATTTGGCCGGGCCCCCCCCAAAAAATAAGGGGTGGGGGGTTGGGGATGTATGTTTTTTAATGTGTTTGGGGCAAAAAAAACCCCCGTTCGGCCCCCCAATTACACTGACAAAGAAAAAAAGGGTAACAATGTTTAAAATTTTTTTTTTAGTTTCGGGTTTCCCAAAATTTCTCAAATCCACTCCCAGCGTTGTCCCCTAAATTTTACCCTATTTTATGGGACCATGTTTTGGCTTTTCAAAACAAAAATTTTTGCCCTTGCAACATTTAAAAAACCCTTTTTAAGGGGCCCCTTTGGGACGTATGAGTACGTCCCAGGTTGGGTTTAAGGGGCCCTTTTGAGGAGGATCGTCCACCCGACTCCCCCTCCCCCGCCAGCCACTGGATGGCAGGTTTAACCTCTGGGTTTTAAAAAAATTGGTGGCGGCCCAAAAAAATTGGCCTGGGAAATTTAAAAATTAAAAATTGAAAGACCCCGGTGAAGCGAAAATCTGTTCTTCAGGGCAACCCCAAGGGCATCGCCGCAGCCCAATCCCTTTGAAAAGCGATCTGACCCCTTGCAGGGCCCACCCGGGGAAAAAGCCTTTTTTGGAAGGCTCCCCGCCAAAAATCCATGCCCCTGGTTTCCCCCAAATTTTTCGGCCCCCGGGCCTGGATAGTGGGGAAAACCGCCTTCTTGGTTTAAAGTCAAAATGCATTTGGTCTATACAATGTTTAGACTGTATTAACGTTTCGCGCCCACCTGGGGTTTAAGAAACCATGGGGGACTTTAAAATGTTAAAAGTAAAAAAAAAAAAAAGAAAGAAAGTATTTTAAAATTTAAAAAAAATTTTTTAAAAAGGTTTTAAAAGTTAGAAATCCGCCCCCTTTTCCCCAAATTTTTCAAATAAAAAAAATAAAAAATTTTAAAAAAGTTACCCAATTTTTTTTTTGTTTTCGCCCCCGTTAAAAAATAAAAATTTTCCCCAAATCTTTTTAAAATTTTTAACATCATTTTTCCCGTTTGGCATAAACCCCCGGGAAAAGAAAAAGGGAAAAAATCCAAACGAAAAAATTTGGTTTTCTGGTTTTTTTAGGAAAACTTAAATTTTTTTAAAATAAAAAAGTGATCAAAAATGTCGAGGGGCATTTCAAACTGCTCATTAAAAAAGAAAACCTTCAGCCCACAAAAAAATTGAATTTAAACATTTAACAAGCCGGGAAAAGGTTTTTCAAAGTCAAAAAAAATTTTAATTTGGGGTTCCCATTTAAAATTGGTTAACCCCGAAAAAATTTAAAAATTGGGAAATTGTTTGGAATTTTTTAATTTGGTAACACAAAAAAAAACCCAAAAAAAAACCCCCTTATTTTTTTTGGTATTTCGGATTGGAAGGAAAAACAACCTGTGGGAAATAAAAAAAAAAACATATTAAAATTTCCCAAAGATTTTGAAAAACAAAAAAAAGCAAAAAACACCCCAAAAAAACAGGGCCCAAAAGAAAGAAAGTTTTCTTTCACTTTTTGTCCCAAAAATTTGGGAAATTTTTTTTGCGGTTTCCCCAAGTATTTTTACAGTCCCAGTGAATAAACCCCCTTTTTGGAAAAATTCCCATCTTTTTCCCGCAAAAATAAAAAGCCTATGTGATTTTTGTAGGTGGAAAAATAAAAAAATTTTTTAATGGCCTTGGGGGGGGAAGAGGGAAAACCGAAAAGTGCCCAAAAAACCAAAAAACCGTCGGTAAAATTAAAAGGGGTTAAAGAATTTTTGTTTTCCAAAAATGCAGAATTCTTCCCAATGAAAAAAATTTGCATTGTTTAGATGAAATCAAAAATTTCAAAATTTTATTATTTTTGGTTGGGGTTGTTTTTAAAAATTAAACCTTTTTTTGCCCCTTTCAGCCCCTAAAATTTTGAATTTTTCCCCCGGGGCTTTTCCCCCAAACCATAAAGATTTCCAAGCCAAGGTCAAAAATTTTTTAATCCCCAGGCTTTCTAAAACCTTAAAAAAACAATTTTTGGGAAATTCCCAAAAGGAACAAAATTTTTTCTTTGGGAAATAAAAAATTGCGGGCTTTTTTTTCAATCACCCAAAACCCCAAAAGGGTTTTAAATTGGGTTGAGGGCCCGGGGGGGGTTTTAGGAAATCGGAACTCTTACTAAAATTTGGTTTAAATTTTTTTTATGGGCAATCCGGGGGAACAAATTTTTTTGGGGCTTGGTCCGATTGGAATTGGGAAAATTTTTTTAAACCCCACAGTTATCAAAAAAAGTGTACGATGAAAATTTTTTGGGTGGAAAAACCAAAAAAGGAAAATTTCGGGAAAAATGCAGTTACATGACAAGGAGCTGCATATCTTTAATAGTTGCAAGTCAAATTTATGTATGAGATAGCCAAGGTGGCTGTCTATAAAATGATGCCCAGTCCCCATGTTTAAAGGGTTTGCAGTGGATGGGAGATAGGGAAAGAGGAAAAGCCCAAAAGTTTAAAAAATTTTGTTTTTTACTTTTGCTTGTCAGTGTCCCAAAAGGGGAAAAATTGGTTAAAAAAATTTTAAAAATGCATGCTATTCCCAAAAATTTTTGAAAAGGGAAAAACGGGAAATTTTGGGGTTGAAAAAAATATGTTTTCAGCCCCCTTTTTCTCGGAATCCCCCTTAAAAAATACCCCAAAAATTAAAATTTTCAAAATAAAGTAAATTTTAATTAGTAATGTATGTAATTTATGAAATTTTTTTAATTACCATTTATAACTACAGTTTGTTTTGTGACGCCCTAAAATTGTTTGTTGGGAAAAACCCCATTGGGGAAAAAACTTTGAAATTAAAAAAATACGAACCAAAAAGATAGCCCCAAGGGTTTAAATTTGGGGGAAAGTGTGCTGCGGGAAAGTTTAAAGCTTGATTTTCTCATGGGGAAACCGGGCCCAATAAACATCATAAGTGGAACGGAGTATGTAAAAAATTTCAAATTTTTAAAAAATAAATGGCCTTACCCCTAAACTGACCCCCTAAAGAAAAGGAAAACACTGGGGTCATTCTGAAGAAGCTGCAAAAGACCCAAACATTCAGGTGGGAGAATCTGCCCACAGACAAAAAAAGGGCCTTGTTTAAACACGACTTTTTTGGAAGTTTCCGCTTTTGGATCCTTTTTTGGCAGCAAAGGGGAAAATCGAAAAAAGGGATTAACAATTGCCCCAGTGTGATTAAAATTGCTTTCGGGGGCCCAAAAGGCTTTCGCTGTTCTCAGGGGAGATTGGCCCTGGCTTTTCCTGGGGGCTTTTCCGGCGCTGCGCTTTTTGGGACCCCGCTTTAAAAATTTAAACATGTCAATTCTTCTTGCGTTTACGAAATTTAAAAACCCCCATAGGGAAAAAATGGAAGTGTGTTTTCTGGCCCCAGAGAGAGAGGAGAGAGAGAGGAGGAGAGATAAAAAACGCATCCGGAAAGCGGGCGTGGGAAACCCTTGAATGGATCGGAGGTGAGCGGGGTATTTTACAGAGCTAGCTCCTTTCCTCTATCATTTTAAACCCCTTTATATCAAGAGTCATCTCCTCTCCTCTATATAAAAAACCCTTTTTTTAAAAACAGAGCTTAGCCTTTTTACCCTCAAATCATTTTAACCCCTTATATCAAGAGCTCGTTTTCCCTATAATATAACCCTTATATACCCACAGAGTCTCACTCCTTGCCCCCTTATCTTTTAACCCTATTTTATCACAAAACCCCCTAAAGCTCTCTCCCTTTATTATAAAAACCCTAAATATACAGAGCTCAGCTTTTCCCCCCTCTACCCATTAAAAAAAAATTAAAAAAAAAAAAAAACCCCCCCTATATATCACAGAGTCAGCTTCTTCCTCTATCTTTAAAACCCCCTAATATAACAGAGTCAGCTTTTTTCCTTCTATAATATAACCCTATATATTCACAGGCTCAGCTCCTCTACTTTTTCCCCCCCCCCCTATTATATCCCCAGCCCAGTTCTCAACCTTTAAAATTTTAAACCCTATATACCCCACGGGTTTTTCAGCCTCTCTCCTGGGATCTATAACCCTATAAAATCCCAGAGTTTAGCTTCTCTCCCCCACCCCAAATAAACCCTTTTTAAACCCCACAGAATAAGTCCTTCCTTCTTTTTAATAAAACTTTAATATCCCAGAGCTCAGCTCCTTATCATTTTCCCCCTAAAATTTTAAACAGAGCTCAGCTCCTCTATAAATAAACCCCCCTATTATCAAGGAGCCCCGTTTCCCTTTGTTTTAATTTAAATTTTGTTATTTATCAGAAGCTCAGCTTTTCCTCTTTTAATAAAACCCCATTTATTCACAGGGCCCCTCCCTTTTCTCCTCTTTCAAAAATTAACTATATATGTCACAAAGCTCGGGCTTCTCTTTTCTTTAACACCCCTACCCTCATATGGGGACCAGTAAAACTCTTATAGATTGATTTTAAAAATTTAAAAAAAATGCAATCCCCGGGCAAGCCTAAGGAAAGGGGTTTTGGTGCTATTTCTAAAAAAAAGGACTTTTTTTGGGTCTTGTGCCTAAACCCATCCTTAAAGGGGTTTTGCCACGATTCTTTTTTTATACCCCTGCATCCAGCTCTTCCGCTTGTGTGCTAAGAAGGGGGAGGGGGCGTGTGTGATTTGTTTAAATTGCCATATCTTTGTAAACCAACCCGGGAATGTTCTCACCGGGCCCCTTTTCCCTCTCTTAGTACAAAAAGGTCGGGTTTTTTTGGAAAAAGCTTTTAGTGGGGGGAAAAGTTTTTTGGAAGAGGTTTGAAAAAAGTTTTTGGGTTTTTAAACAAGAAACAAAAATTGCCCCAAAAAAAGGTCCAAATCCGAAGGAAACCAAAAAAACCTTGATTTTCTTTTCCCTCTTTTAAAATTGGCCCACAGGCATTTTTTTTTTGGATTTTTACTTTTTTTTTTTAAATTTTGCATTTTTTTAACCTATTCACCTTAGGATTTTTTACAAAAAAGGACGGGAAATAGAGGAAAGAAACCGGGGGTTTTTTCCTTGAAAAACCCCCAGTTTGGTTTTTTTTTTGCCGGGAAAAAAGGAATGGGGGTTGGGGGTCCCCCCGGGGGAGCCATGTATTGAAAGGGGGGGGGGCCTTTTCCCGGGGGTGACCCAGCTCTCACCCCTTTGGGTCGTATCCTTGGGATGAGCTTTTAAAAATGGATCACAAAAAGGAAGCAGCAAAAAACAAAAAAAGTGCAGAAATTTTTTAATTTAATTTAAATGAATGGTAAAAACCCCCGTTTTTTAAATTTTAAATTTTGCAAGTTTCCCCACGTCAATTTTACTTCGTTGCAAACCCCTTTAAGGCTGTGTTGACACAGTGTCTTTTGTCGGGCCCCTGTAAACTACGGAAATTTCCCAAATTTTTTCCCCCCCAATTTACCGGGTATTGTTTTTTTATGGACAACAAAAAAAGGGACTTGAGGGTTCCAAAAGTAAACCAGAGGGCTCAACAGATGTTAAATACAGTATGTACATTGTATGAATATGTATGAAAAATCCGTTTAAAATTTGTTTTTCATTTTTTTGGCAAAAAAATTTAAAAACTGAGAATGGTATTTATTAAAAACCCCTTAAAGGGGCGAATGCCCGAAAAATTTGGTTTGTATTAGGCCAGTTTTAGGCGCTTTAAAATCAGTTTTAAAGGTGCCCCCGAAATTTCCGATACTTTCAAAAAAAATTGGGCCCTTTGGGCCCACCCCTTGCATAGATTCCCAAATTTTGCCCCAAAAAATGGCCCCCAAAAGTATCAAAAAAGGGGCATTGTATAAAAAAAGGGCGCTTTTTTTCAACATCGGCCCCCATGCATTTTCATTGGTGTAATGTTGGGGCGGTAACCACGTGTGCGCAAAAGGCGACCCAATCCCCTGACCATCCGGGGGTGGATCCACTTTTGATCACGCCGGGGCGAGATGTTTATTTTGGAGACCCCGCCAGGGAGCAAATTTAAAAGGGGGCCCAAAGGGGTCTTAACCGGAGCCCGCCCCCCAAAAAAGAAAGGAAAGGACTTTGTGGGGGGAACCCCCAAGGTCTTTAAACCCTTTGCCCGTGGAAAACCCTGCGGGGGACACCCCGGGGTTTCTCCAGGCACAGAAGTAGTGGTAAACAGGTACAGCAGGGAAACGTATGCAGAGCAGGTTTCAGCAGGAATAAAAGTACACATAGCAGAAATCCAGCAGGATACAGAACAGGTGCAACATCAGGACAGCGCAGGTTCTGAACAGGTGCCACGGCAAGATACAGCAGGCAACACAGGCCACCGGGACCCCTGCACCGGGAGCCCCAGAGAGACATGGCAGGCACGGACACGCCGACGTTCCAAGGCAGGGACCGCGGCGCGAACCGTGACAATTGGTAGTATATGGTATGCGTCTATTGAGGCTCATTGGCGTACGGGGGCGCATAAAATATGTAAGGCACCTCAATAGGCGCATTCCGCGACGGGGGCGCACAGTGCACCATATTTAGGCGCATTACAAAGTTTCGTTCCCGGCGTATAATGCATCTAGTTTTGGTTTACAACAGTTCATTTACAACAAGAATATGGCGTAAAAAATGGGTATGCCGCAAAATAGAACAAAAAACTGGCGTTGGCGTGTTGGGACATGTCGCCCTAAATTCGTGGTGTACCTGATCTGCTGCAGAGATTGCAACCTGCAGTATTTCGGGTGCACGATGGATGCACTTAAGATACATATCCGAAGGCACTTGTCTGAGACAAACATCTTTCAAAACCTGTGCCGTGTCGAGACATTTCTCCCAAGTGCATCCTGGCAATCTTGCTTCATTCAGTCTCATGGGAATTGAGAGGGTTAGGTCAAAAAGAGGAGGAGATCTCACTAAAAAATGATTCAGTAGGGAGGTGTGGTGGATTTTCCACCTCAGAACTAGTTCCCCTGTTTGCCTTAAAGGGGTTGTCTCGCTATATAATTTCGTCTTAGCTCAGTCCTGTTTTCTTGGTTTCATTTTTTAATTCAGGGGCGTGTCTAATGGCTTTACGGCAGGGGCGTTGCTAGGGTCCCAAAACATCCGGGGCTCGGGCCCTTAAAATTTTCTGAGTAGGGCTGGGTTCACACGGGATTTTTTGCGTCTCATTGTGAACTGAGGATGTATTTTTACAGAGAAAAACCTTTGTATGTAGGCTCAGGACAAAAATATAAGTGATTACACTGCAGTTACATTTAGTGACTTACAGGAGACGCCTCTGAAGAGTTGTTCTCTTTCTCTTCTTCTCCATTTCTGTTCCCCGTCCACAACTCTGCACTGAAAAATGTACAAAACAAACCCTCTTAGACTCCTCATTTTATCAGCATTCTCTACAATTTCCTATCTCTGTACAAAATCCCCATCTATAGTGCCCCAAATGATAATAATTACCCCCCTATAGGTAACTATTTTCCCCCTATAGCCAGGTAGTTGCCCCCTCTAGCCAGGTTGCTGCTCCCTCTAGCCAGGTTACTACCCTCTGTAGCTAGGTTACTGCCCCCTTTAGGCAGTAATATGCCCCCTGTAGCTCGTAATATGCTCCTTGTGTCAGGTTTATTAGCCCCTGTACCAGGTTACTGCCCCCTTACCAGTAATATCCCCATAACACATAATATGCCCCTGTAGCCATTTAATGCCCCTCTGTAGTCAGTGATTGCCCCCGGGTAGCCGTGATATCCCCTTGCCACATATGCCCTTGTAGCCAGTAATATTGCCCCCTGTAGCCAGTGATTCCCCCTGTAGCCATGATTCCCTCTCTGGGGCCATGATATACCCCCCTGTACCAGTAAATTTGCCCTCTGTACCATGATATGCCCTCTGTAGCCATGATATGCCCCCTCTGTAAGCCAGTGATATGCCCCTGTTAGCCAGTAAATATGCCCCGTGGGCAAGGTATATGCCCCCTGTACCGTGTATGCCCTCTTCCCAAATTATGCCCCTCTGTAGCCAGTAATATCCCCTGTAGCCAGGGGATATCCCTCCCCTTAGCAGTGAATGCACCCTGTAGCCATGATAGCCCCCTGTAGCCAGTGATATGCCCCTGTGGCATTTGGTATGCCCCCTGTAGCCAGTAATATGCCCCCCTGTATCAAGTGATATTACCCTCTTTAGCCAGTGATAGCCCCCTGTAGCCAGTGATAGCCCCTGCCTAAAAAAATAAAATTAAAAAACTACTTACCTCTCCCCGGGCCTCTCATCCGTCCGCAGCTTGAAACGGTGTACAGAGTGATGTTTTCACGCACTTACGATCGTCAATCGTCGGCAATATCCGCACCCGAAATAACCGTGTGAACAGGCCTAAAGGTTATTCCCGGTCGTGTAGATACCGAATATTTGTACTTTTTAAATGTAATTTTATGCACAACAATTTTTTTTACTTTTTTTTTTTTGTACACTTTATGTTTTTTTCCTTCTTTTTATAGTGCGCAAATTACGGGCTGAATACGTCCCAGTCATTATGGTAATCCACAGTTATCATAGAGAACTATGGATTTTTTCTCCCCTTTCCCCCAGCGGGGGATAAAGTGAATGTAATTAACTGGTAATTATAGTCTAATGGCCCCGCGAGGTGCTGGCCCTCCGTTCCCGCCCCCGTCCACACGGCTAATTGCGGGGTAATTACACCCTGCAAAATAAACCATGTGAGCATAGCCTTAAGGGTTTACTTCATTTTTCTTTACTTAATAAAGTGTTTTTATTGGGGAAATAGAGGTGTTTGTGCAGATTTTTTTATTTTATTTGTTATTTACTTTTTTTAAAGTCCCAATTTTGTGATTAGGATTGGCTGCATGCTGTAACATAACAACTTTATGTGGTCAGCCATCCTGTCCCTCCGGCCATGCAGCACTACTCATAAGTTCTATAGACTGCTTCATGGCGCTGGGGGCACAGGATGGCTGACCACATAATGTTGTTATACTGTATAACAGAGCATGTGGTCAGCCATCCTGACCCTGTCACTGCCCCATAGAGTCCCCTGTATCTTTATCAGAGGTGCTGAGCCGGGACCCAGAGGAACACAAACAAACTTCATAGACCTCGCTGACTGGTGGACACAGCGAGGTGACTGGGAGAGGGACAGCCTGGAGGTGGGAGCTGGAGACGTGGTGAGGGGGAGGAGGGAGTTAAGAAGTCTGAGCTTTTACACTTCCCGGCGGGGGAGGAGACGGACGGACGGGAGGGAGGAATGCTGCACTCTGCGCTCACTGCTCCGGAGTTATTGCCGCGCAGGCAGGACATGAGCAGAAGCAGAGACGCAGCCTGGAGCCGCCGAGATTCGGGGCACAGGCAGATTCATTCGGGGCTCATGCCCCAAATGAATCTGCCTGGCGACGCCCCTGCTTTACGGCCTACTACTGTCCTGCAGTGAAGAGTTGCTGAGGACACCAGGTTTGTAGCTATAGCGACCAGCGCTGGCAGCCTATCAAGAAAGATCAAACAGGTCTGTAGCTATAGCGACCTGAGGATGATGCAGGGCCCCTACAAGAGGGGATATCTAGGAATAGGTAGGACACTGTTAATGGACACATTTTACAAAGTGACTTGTTTTTTGCAAGATCTTTAACATAAAAAGCAAACCTTGTAGTGACACAACCCCTTTAACATAAAATAGGTTTTTTTATATTAGTTTATTTAACTGCAACATTGTTCCGAAGCATAATCTATACCATTACAGCGAGAGATTGATATGTAGTGATTATACTATATTTTAAAGTGGAACTGTATGATATTTTGTTGTATATAAGTGTTTTTAAATTGATGGTAGACCTTTTGTTTGAATTAGTGGAGCACACGTAATAGCAGGGGGGGGGGATTTATATGGAACCACGGACTTGAGAACCACACGCTATGAGTAAGTGTTTGTTCCGAAACACGTTGGCGTTTTAGTATTATGCTACTATGCTGCCATGATCCTGTTCTATGATATAAGTTCTATGGATTTTTAAATGTTTTTTTTTTGTGAAATAAAGTTTATGGATTTGTAATGACTTATTGTTTATCGCACGTATTTATGTTAAATACATTTTTTAAGAATTTTTGGTTATCTTTTTAAATAATTTTGAGGTCCTGCAGTTTTCACTTTGGCCACTAAGCCTAATAATAGTCTGACACTTCCTATTCTGTACAGAAAGGTTCTCAGTTGTCTGCTCATTATCAGCACAAAGAGGGTCAAACTGAAAGGAGACACCAGAATAGATAACACAGGATCAAAACCAGTCACAAGAGGAGATAGTCACAGTTCACTCTTTCACCTCCCTGCACAGTGATTTCTTCCCAGGTCACAGAGCATGACTAGAAAACTCTCCTATAGAAGTCAATGGGACTGAGTCAGTCTTGACTCCTATGTGCATGAAGCTACTGTAAAGCATCTCTCTGCAAATAAGGCCTAGTGGCCAAAAAGAAAACTGCAAGAATTATTAAAAAATATTGAAAGTGATATGAAAAAAAAAAACAACCAAAAATTCCTTTAAAAAAGTGTTTAACATATAAACGGGACTTAAACAATGACTCATTTTTTGATGACACATTTTCTTTAATTTAGGGCTAGGGTTATTTTTTTTGGCTTTTTAAGATTAACGTACCTCTGTTTTTACAGACATTTATTTTCTTATCTCACACAACCCCCGGAAGGCTCTTTAATTTCAATGTATTTCTTAAATCAAGATTTACTGTCTTCAGTCAGCTCCTCTGACACCAGACAAGGTTATTAAGGTGAGAAGACGCCTGCAAACACCAGAAAAGTATCTTCTATATCAGATTACAGGAGGAAGATTTGCTGATAGAGACTTCCTGAATGTCGTCCTCTGGAATGTAGAAAAGAGAGGTTAAATCGGGTAAAAAAAGGTGTTCGTTGCCATGAGGTGAAGACGAAAATTCTGGGGCCAAATCGGGGCGTATTTCATGTAGCCCACCATGTGATGCCTTGCCTTTTCTGACATATGTCATGTAGTGGTTAATGGGGCAGAAAATCAGAGTTCCTTAAAGTACTCTCTCTGTAATCAACATCCTTTGAGAGATTAGGTTACCCTTTTTATATGCATTCCCACGATGGCTGCCAGAAAAAGAGACATTGAATGTGCTGGAACGGATTCATACAAATTAGCTCCTGTATGGACGGGCTCCACCTCTGGATCATTAGAAATTGCAAACCCTCAGAAGCCCGAAAGAAGACCGGTGTTTTATTTCATGCACGTTA
The DNA here is from genome assembly GCA_025379985.1 of Phyllomedusa bahiana. NCBI lineage: Eukaryota > Metazoa > Chordata > Amphibia > Anura > Hylidae > Phyllomedusa > Phyllomedusa bahiana. Next base: position 180,752 of record JAODAL010000518.1, on the reverse strand, counting down.
TATCAGGATCGTAATAAAAAAATAATGGGGCTTTATGTATAGGACATACAGTGATATGCCGGATGAAAAAATGACGTTTCAGCAGGAAATCTGGATAGGTTTTGAAAAAAGTTTACTTAAAATGAAAAAAAAAATTGCAGCAGACATATGAAATCATTTATAACACTCCTCAACCTAATAAGGCTAGGTTATTCCGTCTATGCTGTAATTTGCTATTTTCAAGGCTGTGTCTACACCGCACTGGATTTTTTATTGAATTTTCAGCGGATTTAGTATTTTGAATGTCCCGGAAATCTGACTGTACAGCACGGGTTTTCTACTGAAGCCACTGTCCGTCTGGTTGAAGTGTTCGTGCTCTTCAGCTAATTCTATGAGATTTGAATGTGAAATCCAGGGGCAAGTCTCTTCTCTCAGCAGGCGTGTCTCTCCTGCCTGGAGGCGTGTCTCTCCTGCCTGGAGGCGAGTCTCTCCTGACTGGAGGCGAGTCTCTCCTGCCAGCAGGCGAATCTCTCCTGTCAGCAGGCGAGTCTCTCCTGTCAGCAGGCGTGTCTCTCTTCTCAGCAGGTGTGTCTCTCGTGCCAGGAGGCGTGTCTCTCGTGCCAGGAGGTGTGTCTCTCGTGCCAGAATGCGTGTCTCTCCTGTCAGGAGGCGTGTCACACTTCTCAGCAGGCGTGTCACACTTCTCAGCAGGCGTGTCACACCTCTCAGCAGGCGTGTCTCTCCTCTCAGCAGGCGTGTCTCAGCAGAGAGATCCAAGAGAAGCAACAATGAGTAGTTACCCTGAGATTTTGCTGTTAGGAGGTCATTTGAGACTTTAACTAAGGCAGTTTCCGTGGAGTGTAGGGTGCGGAAACCTGATTGCAGCGGGTCAAGAAGAGAGTTAGCAGAGAGATAGCGGATTAGGCGAGAGTAGACCAAGCGTTCCAGGAGTTTAGAGATGAAGGGCAGGTTAGAGACTGGTCGGTAGTTATCAGCACAGGACGGGTCCAGAGAGGGCTTTTTTAGTAAAGGGGTTATGATGGCGTGTTTGAAGGAAGATGGAAAGATCCCAGTGGAGAGAGAGAGGTTACAGATAGCAGTAAGGTGAGAGAGGACAGCTGGAGAAATAGACTGGACGAGGTGGGATGGAATGGGGTCAGTAGAGCAGGTGGTGGGACGAGCAGACAGGAGAAGCCTGGACACTTCTTCCTCTGTCGTCGGGTCAAGGGCTGCGAGTAGATTAGAGGACGTGCGGGGAGGGACAGGATGGGTATTATTTGGGGATTGTGATGTGATGTTTTGCCGGATATTTTCAATTTTGTCTTTGAAGTGAGTGGCCAGGTCTTCAGCACAGAGGTCAGTGACCGGAGCCTGAGCTTTAGGCCTTAGGAGGGAGTGGAAGGTGTCAAAGAGGCGTTTTGGGTTGTTGTGTAGTGTGGAGATGAGGGAGGTGAAATATTTTTGTTTGGCGCAGTGAAGGGCAGTGTGATAAGTCCTGAGCATGAATTTGTAGTGGAGAAAGTCTGCAGGTAGCTTTGACTTTCTCCACAGCCGCTCAGCACACCTGGAACATCGCTGGAGAAAACGAGTCTGAGGTGTGTGCCAAGGCTGCGGGCGTCTGACTCTGGTGGTGCGGTGTGTGAGTGGTGCCAACATGTCCAGGGTGGTTGTGAGAGTTTCATTGTAACGTTTGACAGCCTGGTCTGGACAGGAGAGGGAGGAGATTGGGGGCAGTGAGGACTGTATGGTGTCTGTGAGTTCCTGAGTATTAATGGAGCGGATATTTCTGTATGGATGATGGGCAGGTTTGTCCAGAGAAGGTTTCTTTAGAGATAACCATGGTTAACAGAAGAGAAACAATGATGCCAAGCACCAGCCTCCTTTTAAAGTGTCCAGTGGTGTGATTCTTACTTAATCATGACAGATTGATCTCCAGCCCTGTCCTCATCAACACCCACACCTGTGTTAATGGAGCAATCACTGAAACGATGTTAGCTGGTCCTTTTAAGGCAGGCCTGCAATGAAGTTGAAATGTGTTTTGGGGGAAAAAGTTCATTTTCTAGGCAACTATTGACTTTGCAATTAATTGCTGTTAAGCTGATCACTCTTTATCACATTCTGGAGTATATGGAAATTGCCATTATAAAACCTGATGCAGTAGACTTTGTAAAAATTAACATTTGTATCATTCTCAAAACTTTTGGCCATGACTGTAGAAGGGGAAGGTTGTCTGGACAGAACAGATCTGCAGCCTTCTGCAGTGTTCTCTTGTGTCTGCAGAGCCTTCATCTCCAGGCTCCACAAGTTCCTTGCTATGCTATAACCAGTGAAACACACAGCCTGAACTGATAAAACACATGTGAGGAATGCACTCTGCCCTCCTCCCCCCTCTGTTATCAGGCAGAGACTGTGTGACTGTGTTATATGGTGGAATGCACAATGCTCTCCCCCCTCATCCCCCTCTGTTATCAGGCAGGAAACTGTGTGACTATGTTATATGGAGGGAACACAGGACATAAGACTGTGTTATATGAGGGATCTATGTGTTAAACGGTCAGTAATTACCCAGATCATTCCCCTTAGAGCTGGGAGATGAGTATACTGCCAGCAGCATCTCACATAGCTGGTTTTACGTTTGGTTTTAACAGCTCAGAGGGGAGTAAACACAGAGTGTGCAGGCAGCCAATCACAGAGCAGGGGGCGTGTCTGGGGCATTTCCTGTCTGGGGGCGTATCCCAACAGGCTGAATGAAATGTCAGTCAGCCAATCACAGTGCAGGGGGCGTGTCCAAGGGCGGAATACACCCAGGGGCGTGTCCTGACTAGCCAATCACAAACAAGGGGTGTGTCTCGACTAGCAGCAGCAGAAATAGAAAACAGATGCACAGAAAAGCTCATATCTACTATACTAAGTGACTTCGGTAATGCAAACCAATTACAAAAGTGCTTATTTTTACTGTCCCCATAACCTGAGACCCTTTTTACTTTGCTCTGGAGATATAGCCTAAGAGACTAAGGGTCTGTCCACATGGCAAGTATTCGGAGTCGGTTTTTGACGTGGATTCAGATTTTCAAATCTGTCAAAAAACCAACTGTAAAACCATCTCAATTGAAAATCCGAGTTGTAATCCACACGACTCGGATTTTCTTGAGGTCAATTTCAAAACCGTCATTTTTACAAGATTCTTGGAACACGTTCAGTCTTATGCCATCAGATCCGCATCCAAAACCGCATCCATATCAATGAATGGGACTCGTTTTTTTGACTATAAATTCAACAGAAAAAAAACTACCTGAAATCGACATCGAAAACCATGTCAAAATGCTCATTGGACAACGCAATTTTAGGATTCCGATTCAGACGAGCATTTTGACGTGTTGTGTGGTCGTACCGTAATTCAGTTTCCATCATGATAATAGAAATTACTGTAGTCTGCAGCTCTGGTAACTACATTTCCCAGGATGTCTTGCCTAAGCAAGCAGGCGTGGTCAGATCACATCTATCAGAAGCTGCATTTCCTTAGAATATTTGAGCAGAGTGTGACTAGACACAGATTGAGAAGAAAGGCCTAGGAGCGGCTACAGACTGTGCCATATGCCTGGTTGCCATTAAGTTTACATAATCTTTAGTAGTGTTGCAATTCAGATTTAAGTCAAATTCGACCTGAATCCAATAATGTTTAGTTGGGAGTTTACAATTGACCATAACTGTAACCCTGACCTGAAGTTATGTTTGTTTAAGGGTGTTGGGGGGTGTTCACTTACCAGTCTGATGACCGAGCACTCCCATTGCAACCTAACTTCAAGTCCAAGGTCCTGTTCAACATTCCTTCTGGTTACTTCAACAGAGGACCAATGTAAAGGTAACCAGAAATGACACTGGACATACTTATGCTCAAGTAACCAGAAGTGATGTTGGACAGGAAGCTTAGAACAGGTAAAATAACCCCTTATTGTTCTTAAGCAATCCTAATCTTAATTTAGGGTATCATTTATGGTTCGGGATAGGGTTGGAAAACAAATTTTCATTCAGGACGTCCCAAACACAAATGTTCTCGCAAATTCGGTGAAACCTGTTTGAAACAGAAAATGGCCCCATTCTAGCAACAGTTATCGTTAGGAAATGGAAGGCAGCCTAAAGATGATTCAGTAGCAATGGCAGTAGACATGGGACTATGAAGATTTGTTGTGTTTCCAAAGTACGAACTGGACAGTGTCGGACTAGGGTGCTTGGGGTCTACCAGTGGAGTTGATTCTTGTGAGCCACCAGCGGAGTTGATTCTTGTGAGCCACCAGCGGAGTTGATTCTTGTGAGCCACCAGCGGAGTTGATTCTTGTGAGCCACCAGCGGAGTTGATTCTTGTGAGCCACCAGCGGAGTTGATTCTTGTGAGCCACCAGCGGAGTTGATTCTTGTGAGCCACCAGCGGAGTTGATTCTTGTGAGCCACACCAGCGGAGTTGAAGCTTGGGCCCACCAGTGGAGTTGAAGCTTGGGGCCCACCAGTGGAGTTGCATATTGGGGCCCACCAGTGGAGTTGCAGCTTGGGGCCAACCAGTGGATTTGATGCTGGGGTACCACCAGTGGAGTTGAAGCTTGGGGCCACCAGTGGGTTGAACTTGGGGCCACCAGTGGAGTTGTTCTGGGCCCAAAAGCGGAGTTGATTCTGGGGCCCAAGGGGAAAGTTGATTTTTGGGGCCCACAAGCGGAGTTGATTCTTGGGGCCCACAAGCGGAGTTGATTCTTGGGGCCCACAAGCGGAGTTGATTCTTGGGGCCCACAAGCGGAGTTGATTCTTGAGGTCCACAAGCGGAGTTGATTCTTGAGGCCCTCCAGTGTAATTGATTCTTGAGGCCAATCAGTAGAGTTTGCTTATTCTTAAATTGACAAGGGAGTGAGTGGTGGCCATTCATGCACAACTTTCTCTGTTATCCTCTGTAGGTGTTCTGAGCATGGAATTTCCATACAATTGTGTGGCCATCTCTGTTTCTGTGTCTGGCACAGGTCAAGCCAAATTAACTTTAATAATTATAACAAGCGTTGCAACTACATTCAGTTGTAAAAAAAAAATAATTATTCGTGTTCACCTTTCTTAAGATCTTCAATATAATTTCCTAATCATCGCTGGAGTTGATTGCTCACTGTAGTCTGACTGACTGTAGTCTGGACCACCCCTTCTGTGAGGGGAGTGTCCTAGATTATAGCACCATGCTGCTTAAAGCCACCAGTTACTGGTATTTCCATCTCTGATCAAAGGTGTGTCTTTAGGTTTCCAGTGATGAGCAAGGACTAAACTCACGGCATGGAGAATATGGCACACTATGATATTATTTAAAGGCAGAACATTAGTCAAATCTATTAGGAAGAGAGCAAATTAATTGGATTTTGGGCAAGAAATCTGGGCAAATTCAGACGCTATTTGGAGAACAGCATCCCAAAAGATAGTTAAATTTGGACACTGCCAGAAAATATGAAGAATAGATCTTTAAGAACCATAGGCTCGCCAACACATTGCCAATGTAGAAGGGTAGATCAGAGAAAGTCTGCGTGATGTATAATACCATCTGGTTAACAATTTATAATATTGTTCTCCAAAATTAGCCGAAGCTGAAGATTTGTGTACCCATTGTAGTGACCACTGATGATAATGGAATCGGATTTGGCCAGCCCATTGACATCGAACAGTATTTTCTGTTGAAAATCCAACGGAAGAATGTGCATGTTCCAAGTGCCGTGCAGATTAGCTGCTGGATTTTCTATTGAGATCTATTGAGATGGTTTACAGTCCGTTTTCAAACTGATTCGAAATCCAAAGTCGGTCATAAAAACTGACTATAAATCAACAGAACCCAACTAAAACCTACTACAGATGCGTGCTTAGTTTTAGTTTACTGACCATTCTGGTGACACGTTTAAATATATTGTACATTTTTGGGTAAATTAAAAAAGTTTTGGGTCACTTACTCCTCTATTGGGTAACCCGGAAATCCCTCTAGCTGGTCTGACGGGAGAAACGAGCAGTACCCGAGATAGGAAAACCTTGACATTCCGGGATATTACATTAGGAAGCTCCCTGAGATCGCATGATGAGGTTAAAGAGTTGTTACACCCGAGACCCTTTAATTGGTTCACCTATATTCAAATTAATTCGTATTATGCCATTCATAAGAATGAGTTAAATTTACATAGGGATCTAACCCCTTTTGAATCTTTCATCACTAGTCGTCCAAGCTCCACGCATACCATTTCTTTGATATATAAATGGGTAAATGGGGTAGTGACACCTGATCCTCCACTGTACAGGGAAAGATGGGCAGGAGAAATGGGCAGGGATTTCACGCAAGAGGAGTGGAGAAAGGCATTGTACCCTTTCGTATAGATCACTCATTCCTGTAGACTCCAGGAAATAAATTACAAAATTATGTCGCGCTGGTACAGGTCCCTGAGATGCTCACAGAGTGTACCTGAAGTTTCCAATATGTGTTGGAGATGTAATGGAGACATTGGGTCTATGACACATATTTGGTGGAGCTGCCCACTCATACAGCCATTCTGGTCTAAGGTAGTCGAAATACTTAGATTGGTTACAGGCGTGAGAGTACAGAACGACCCGGCACCGTTGCTTTTGTCCATGATTCCGCTGCCGCTTACGGTTTTGAGGGGACACGTGCTAATATACATGTTGATTGCAGCTAGGGCTCTGATCCCTAGACACTGGAGATCTAGTACTGTTCCAACCATAACGGATTGGTTCAAAGAAATCTTTGTTATACAACGAATGGAGGAAATCAGTGCGGAGCGAAATCAGACTAGCGATAGATATCTCAAGAGGTGGCAGGGGTGGCTAACATTTTGTGGATCCCCAGAGTATGTACACTTCAGGTGACTCTGTGCCTGCGGATAATCACTTGAGGAGAACCTTTGCTCTCCAGTAAAGATATGTGGCAAAATTTCGGTACCTCCGGTGGTACTATACCAAAAACGGTCCTCTCCTCCACCATACCCCGAATGCCAATTAGTATATAAGATTTAAGTGAACGGTATCTTGAGTCGATTGCTGTTCTGTTCGTTATGTCTACAGTTCTATGTTTTCCTTTTGACTATTCTTTACAAGTCGCTTGGATAAAGACCTCAGATTGCACATGAGAATCCATAAAGTTTTATGCGACCAGTGTTATCCCGGACTTAACCACGCAGCATCAATGCGAATGTGCAGTACGCACGTACTACTTACGAGCCATGTTTAAGTCTAACTACCAGGATGCTAACAAGCACTATATATGTTCTGTTACCATATAAGTCCTAGAATAACCTACTTATTCTGTGCGGAATGTATTTTATTTGTTTTTAAATAAAGCTTTGAATTAGTAAAAAAGTTTTGGGTTTTAATTACCTAGATTTCCTAATAAACGCCTCCACTAAGAAACAGGGCAATTTACATTAATAAGTAAGGAAAACACTGGACCATATGTGCTTTAAATCCATGAAGAACTACGTCTTAGTAATTGATTCCAGACTATACATTGAAAATTATATAATAAAAAAAATATTGCTGTTGGGAAAGTACCAGCCTATAGATTGTGAGAACCTAGTTAAATCCAGACAAAACATTAGGGCTTTTCTGGTTTATAAAACCCATTTTGAAATATCCTATTAGTGAATTCTAAGATAATGGGTCCTGTTTTTGGCCGTTATCTGTTAGCCAGAATGGACAGAGGCTGCAAAGCGTGTCTCTAATTCTGGAGGATTCGGCACATCAATGCATGACATGGACAGCCCATTCATTTCAATGGGCACCGTGCAATACTTTATTTCCCCTGTGGAGGTGCTGCAGGGAAATGGAACGCCTTACCGACAATGGATATATGGGTACATCATACTGCCTGTAAAATGCCATGTTTTGTGGGTGCTGGCGGTACAGTTCAGCTGACACCTGCTGCTTTCAGCAGGGATCCATGATGGCTCCGACCGCATATGTTCAAACCTTTAGAAGCTGTGGCAATCGCAGCCTCAACATCTAAATGAATAACGAATGGTTTGTCACTGATTGCCACCTACACCTCCCCTCTCCCTTGTGTGGCGAGATCGCGGGGTGCCAAGCTGTTGCCATGGCATATTAGAAGGCTAATGGAGTGTAATGTAGTGTAATGGAAGCATTAGAAAGAACATCTTGTCCTGCAAAAAAAAGTCCTCATATGTCGATATGTAGATGGAAAAGTAAAAAATAAAAAGTTATGGTTCTTGGAAGGTGGAGAGGAAAAATTGAACGAGATGGAATAATATAGGCTTTGTCAGGAAGGGGTTAACTGTGGCTTCCAGGTTCCCCTAGCTGATTGCTGGTGACCCAGCAAAACGACAACTTATTGTCAGAGGACCCTTCAATTAACAACTTCAGTGCTTTAACATTGTTCATTATCAAGGGTGGGTAAGATTTTTTGAAATATGTTATTAGAGAACTGTTTGATATGTTATTCTGCCATTCTGTGGTCAGTATTGTATATCATTACAAGCCATTGATAATGTAATTCCGAAATGCCTTTGCTTTCTGTTACTCTGCCTGTTCCTGTTACCCTGCTGTATCTGCATTTTGAACAGATGTATTACACAGAGCTGTTGAAGAGAATTTATTTTGACCTCTTTGTCATCCTCTATATGCCATCCTCTTTATGTCAACTCCGAAAGTACAGTCAATAAACTACCTGAAGCACATCTATTGCATCTTCCTCACTGGATCCCCACATGCAACTGGTGAAGCTAAGGATTGAATATAGCCAGTTCACTTTTTACATTCGCTTGTACAGAGATAATGTGAAATCATAATATTAGTAATTCACTTTGAACAATATTTTTTTATTGAAAGTTTTCCAAATGTTTTGTCAACAGACAGCACATAGTGCAAAGTAAACATTGTGCATAACTAGAATATCACAGTAATATGTTAGTACAAATAGTGTAATACAGAGAGTCATGAAATAGACATATAATCCAAATAAAAACCATATTTTACCAAGGAGATTGGAAAAGACCAACAATTGTCAATGCAAAATAATAATTAGAAAAATAAACACTTCCTACTGTATGAGGAGGAATAAGTTAAGGAAACCAGGGACGGAAAAAAAATTAAGGGAGGGAATTGTACCAGTGACCCATCTCAGAGGACCATAAAAACTAAGACCTAAAGTCTAAGTGATAAGGAGGGTCATCTTTTTAAATCAGGGTGAGCATCCAGCCAAGGTGTCCACTTTGAAAGATAGTTATAGGCTTCACCCGCCTTATAGGCTATTATTTTTTTCATAGAGACAATTAGTGGATACTACAGCTGCTGGATTTTCTATTGAGGTCTATTGAGATGGTTTACAGTCCGTTTTCAAACTGATTCCAAAGTCAGTCATAAAAACTATAAATCATTGCCGTGTAGACAGGCCCCAAGGCTATTGGGTGTTTTTGCAATCTTGTAGTTAAATGTCTTACAATTTTATATAGTGTGGCAGAGCGACTTTAGGTGGTCGCAGGTTTCTGCCATTAGGTGGAATACAGCAGGTATTCTGCTGCAGACGCACCATTGAGGACCTGGTCTCGGTGGGGGAAGCCAGCTATTTTGTGTCAGTAGCTGTAGGTTGCTGACACATGTACCTAGTATGGCTGACACCCAGCTATTATGGGCTGGCTTTTTCCAGAATGCCTACAGCATTGGGTGGGTGGCCATTCCTGCGTTCCAGGACAGACTTCTGGTAGGTCCCTGGAGGCCTATTAAAAGCATAGTACTCCAGGTGATCAGGGGGCGTGGTTGCTACCTGGATGTTTGGAGCAGCAGTGCTGAGGAGAGAGCTCTGGCCCCCAGAGGCTTGAGGGAAGCCTTTACAGAACAGTGACTGCACTGGTGTGTATTGGTGGTACTGGACGTTTGTGTATGTGTGTAGTCCGTGACCAACCAGATGGCCAAGGAGTTTTATTTGGAGTTTGTTTTCCTGTACTCAATCTATTTGAGGAATAAACCTGACTGAAGCCAGTTTCAACGTACAGCCTGGTGCCAGAGTGACATTTGTTGGCGTGCCATTAACTGTTTACCAAAAACGGCAATCCCGTGAGCTTAAGACCCTCTGGTCCAAGATGGTGGCCAAATGAGGGTGAGTCTCACAATAGTTTAAGTCCCCTTTTGGGATTTAGAAGCTTTGTTGCTAAATAGATTGAATACAGGGATGACTTCAATGGCTTTGATTTTAGGAAGTGCGTTAATTGTTTAAATTTGAGGTAAACATGCAATGGGATAAGACATTTATCTTGTAATTGGTTAAAAGAATAGTGTCCCCCGCTAAAGAGGTCCTCAACGTGTTGGATGCCCAAGGATTCCTAGTTATTTAATGTAACATGTAAAATGTTCCTCATTAAGGAAATAATTGGAATAAGACATTCCTGCGTTGCAATGATAGGGTATTTTGTATCAGTTGTTAATGATCATAGGAGAGCATAGTTTTTATGAATGGAGGTTAAAGTGTTTTAGAGTGAGTTGTTGCATAGGGGGGGAAATTCACTTTGGGACTTTTGGAATTTTGCAGTAATACCGTTCAGGTCTTGTAGTCTCTACTATAAAGTGGTCTCCAAATGGACTGGAGGTAGAATTTTAAATTTAAAGACGAGTAAGGATGCGTTCATGTAGCCATCTCTAACCCATAACTCTTCAGCTGCTGCAAAACTACAACTCCCAGCATGCCACAGATGCACAGGGCATAACATGAGCTGTTGTTTTGCAACAGCTGGAGAGTAGTGTTGATCGAACCGTTTGTAGCAAAGTTAAGTAGAACTTTTTGAATTTTTAGAACTGAAACCGAACATTTTACTGTTCGTTCAAGTAAAGTTCTAGTTCGATGTGGCATTTTCGTTTTAAGCGACTTTCTACACTTTTGGCGCCAACTAATCAGCTTTTTGCACTTTTGCCGGCCATCCAATCAGTGCAGAGCACAGAGAAGTGTCAAAAACATCATCGCTGAGGTGTAGGGCTCTCATTGGCTGCTAAAAGCACATGACCATGTTATATATATTTCACTGTACTGCCTTGTGAACGCCATTTTCAGCATTTTCCTCTCCATAGACATCAATCATTAGGGAGTTTGGTATTGCTGGCTGCATCTTTCCCACACCCAGCAGCTGTTATTTGGCGACATTTTCAGGCTCACTAACGCATAACTCTCATATACACGGATATATATTATACAGAGTGCTTGGATTTGCTAAATCATACTCAGTGCCCAAAAGTTCTGTTTTTGCAGTTTTGGGGGTTCAGTAATTGGATAACACACCGTCTCCAAATCTCCTGTGTGTCAAAGGGGCATTTGGGCGCTCTCAGAATGCAGGGTCCCGCAGCAGCTGCTACCGCTGCATCTACTATAGCTACACCCCTGCTTGCAAGCTGTCCTCATCTTTTCAGTTAGCCATTGAAAGGAATTAAGTATTTTAACCTGTGAATGTTTTTCTGTCACTCTTAGAGACAAATTTTCTTCATTAAGTTGTCCCACGTCTCCAGTTTACTGTTTTGGATGCTAATTCCAGCTTCTCCTCACCTGTATAGGTATAAAAATGAACCAGAACATCTTCTCCTATAGACTTTAATGGAGTTCGAGTTCAAATAGAACTTCGAACTGAACTCGCAAAAGTTTGAGGTTCTAATCGAACTAGAACTTTTTACTGTTCGCTCAACACTAATAGAGAGTCATCATACATACTAGAGATACGTCCGCTGAATTTACTCATGTCTAGTGGATTGGCCAACTATCTAATATGACTCTTAAATTGTAACATGCCTGATACTTTGGTTCCTTAAAGCGGTTGTCCACTTTATATTATTTTTGTTTATTATGGAAATCTTAAGAATTCATACAGTTTTCTAATATACATGTATTAACAATTCTGTACCTCTTTTATACAAATGCAGCAGGCTCATATCTAGAAATAAAAAGATGGTATTTTCACATTCCTGTAGTAATGGCTCCTATGGATCAACTGTATGGATTAAACATGGCTTCATTCCTCCTGTCGGTCAGTTAGCAGCAGGGTCACATGAGATCTATTGGGTAACTGAATAGGATTAATGGTTGAATACTTATTATTATAAATCTGGATATTCGAGAAACTTCTTCACTATGTATAGTTAGGGCGACATGTATGAACGGGATTTGCGCCCGATTTCTGGCGTATCCTGCGCCTCACCGACCCGAATCCCCTGTCGGACACAGGGATGCGATGTTAGGCGCAGCCTTCGCCACTTTCGGATGCACCTCACATGAAGGGACGTGTAATGGGCGTTCTGGGGTGGGACGCGTCGCGTTCGTATACTCCGAGGCATGTACGATCGCGGGTTGGCAAAGTGCGGCGTATTGCAGCACTTGCCAGCTCCGACAGGCAGACCTGGTTGATTCTGGTCTAAATGATCCGGCGGAGGCGAAGTGAAGCGAGAACGTAACATGAGAGGAAACATAAAGAAGATCGCAACAGAAATCTCGGCTCTCAGCTCCGTGCGGCATGGAGTATGATTCCAAAAAAATCGCTTTTAATAGGTGTAAAACATCAGAAAAAGAGCTCAAACCTTAAAAAAAAAAAAATCACTTTCCAAAAATCAAGAACGGTGCTATATCAGGAATTAGGATCTTGGAAATTGCTGGGAAATACAGTAATTCAAATTCTGTAAATTATTCTCATTGGTCGGCAGAAACCAGCCAATCAGAATAGGAGCGACAGTGACCCATTAACACATATGGAGAAGTATTGACCATTCAAATTCAAAGGCGGGACAGTTCAAAATACAGTAAAAAGGCAGAAAAGAGCTGGGGCTAGCGGGGGCTTGGCAATCCTGGCCAATCAGAATAGGAGCGACAGTGACCCATTATAACCTATGGAGAAGTATTGACCAATCAAATTCAAAGGCGGGGCAGTTCAAAATACAGTAAAAATGCAGAAAAGAGCTGATTGGTTGAGCTAGCGGGGGGTTGGCGATCCCAGCCAATCAGAGCGCGAGCTACTTGTCCCATTATAGTCTATGGGCAGATCGGGGCAATGAAATCGCGGCTCTCAGCGCCGTGCGGCATGGAGTATGATTAAAAAAAATCATTTTTATTAGGTGTAAAATATGATGTGAAAAAGAGCTGAAACCTTATATAAACATAAATCAATCAAATCCCTAACAACGCGTTTGTTGCCTTCACCGACGCTACATCAAGAATTGGGATATAGAGATTTGCCGGGAAATACAGTAATTCAAATTCTTTAAGCTCTTCTCATTGGTCGACAAAAACCAGCCAATCAGAATAGGAGCGACAGTGAGCCATTATAAGCTATGGAGAATTATTGACCATCAAATTCAAAGGAGGGACAGTTAAAAATACAGTAAAAAAGGCAGAAAAGAGCTGATTGGTTGAGCCCAGCAGCGGCAGATATGAATCCACCATATCATATGTAGTGCATCTATTTTGAGTGGAGAAAGAAGGGCGCTATAGAAGGGCGCCCTAAAAGTTATTACTGTCTATGGGAAATATTCTAGCACTGTGATTGGTTGGGGGGAAGAGGGGCTCGTCCAGCTTAGCCAATCAGCGGTTGAGCTACTTTCTCATAGAGTTCTATGGGGAAAAGAAATGCAAAGCGAGCTCTGTTTGTGATTGGCTAAGTTAAAAGAGGCGTGGTTATTTGGACCAATGGGAGAGCGAGCGACGCTCTTTTGGGTTTTCTAATGCAATCTATAACAAAACTGTACATGGCCGAAATCAAAATGATAAGACTCCCGAAGTTGTAACGATCTGTATATAAAATGAACAATAATATGGGTGTAAGGAAAAAAAAAAATTCAATAAATTAATTTTTATTTCTTTAATTTCGTTAGCCAAGGATCAATAGTATGGGGGTAACGAAAATAAAGAAATAAAAATGAATTTATTGAATTTTTTTTTTTCTTTACCCCCATATTATTGTTCATTTTATATACAGATCGTTACAACTTCGGGAGTCTTATCATTTGATTTCGGCCATGTACAGTTTTGTTATAGATTGCATTAGAAAACCCATAAGAGCGTCGCTCGCTCTCCCATTAGTCTAAATAACTGCGCCTCTTTTAACCAATCACAAACAGAGCTCGCTCTGCATTTCTTTTCCCCATAGAACTCTATGAGAAGGTAGCTTACCCGCTGATTGGCTAAGTTGGACGAGCCCTTCTTCTCCCCAACCAATCACAGTACTAGAATATTTCCCATAGACAGTAATAACTTTTAGGGCGCCCTTCTTGCTCCGCTCAAAATAGACGCACTACATATGATTGGTGGATTCATATCTCCCGCCTGGGCTCAACTAATCAGCTCTTTTCTGCCCTTTTTACTGTATTTTGAACTGTCCCGCCTTTGAATTTGATTGGTCCATACTTCTCCATAGCTTATAATGGCTCACTGTCGCTCCTATTCTGATTGGCTGGTTTTTGCCGACCAATGAGAAGAGCTTAAAGAATTTGAATTACTGTATTTCCCGGCAATTCTCTATATTCCAATTCCTAATGTAGCGCCGGTCTCAGCGACATACGCATTGTTAGAGATTTGATTGATTTATGTTTATAGAAGGTTTCAGCTCTTTTACAGAGAATGTTTTACACCTAATAAAAATGATTTATTTACTAATACTCCATGCCTCACGGCGCTGAGATTTCAGTGCCCCGATCTGTCCATAGGACTATAATGGGAGAAGTAGCTCGCGCTCCCGATTGGCTGGGATTTGCCAACCACCGCTATTTTAACCAATCAGCTCTTTTCTGTCTTTTTTACTGTATTTTGAACTGTCCCGCCTTTGAATTTCATTGGTCAATACTTCTCCATAGGTTATAATGAGTCACTGTCGTCCTATTCTGATTGGCCAGGATTTGCCAAGCCCCCGCTAACTCAACCAATCAGCTCTTTCTGCATTTTTACTGTATTTGAACTGTCCCGCCTTTGAATTTCATTGGTCAATACTTCTCCATAGGTTATAATGGGTCATGTCGCTCCTATTCAGATTGGCCAGGATTGCCAAGCCCCCGCTAGCTCAACCAATCAGCTCTTTTCTGCATTTTTACTGTAATTTTGTAACTGTCCCCGCCTTTGATTTTGATTGGTCAATACTTCTCCATAGGTTTTTAATGGGTCACTGTCGCTCCTATTCTGATTGGCCAGGATTGCCAAGCCCCCGCTAACTCAACAAATAAGAACTTTCTGCATTTTTACTGTATTTTGAACTGTCCCGCCTTTGAATTTCATTGGTCAATACTTCTCCATAGGTTATAATGGGTCACTGTCGCTCCTATTCTGATTGGCCAGGATTGCCAGCCCCCGCTAGCTCAACCAATCAGCTCTTTTCTGCTTTTTTTCTGTATTTTGAACTGTCCCGCCTTTGATTTTGATTGGTCAATACTTCTCCATAGGTTTTAATGGGTCACTGTCGCTCCTATTCTAATGGGCTGGTTTCTGCCGACCAATGAGAAGCGCTTACAGAATTTGAATTACTGTATTTCCCGGCAATTTTCAATATGCAAATTCCTGATGTAGCACCGTTCTTGATTTTTGGAAAGTGATTTTATTTATGTATTTTGTTAGTAGGTTTGAGCTCTTTTTCAGAGAATGTTTTACACCTAATAAAGGCGATTTTTTTTTTATTCATACTCCATGCCGCACGGACATGTTTAATGATTTTTCGCTCATTTCCAGCCTGTCTCGAATCGGAATACATGTTCGGCGCAGTCCCGCACTGCGCCTAAGTTCCGCACTGCGCCCCACACACTGGCGAGGCGCAGTGAACTTTTCCCCGCATGTATGAGCGCACCTCCTCGGACGGCGAATATGAGGCGCAGTCCCGCACTGCGCCTAAGTCCCCGCACTGCGCCCCACACACTGGCGAGGCGCGGTGAACTTTTCCCCACATGTATGAGCGCACCTCCTCGGACGGCGAATATTAGGCGCAGTGCGCCTCACACACTGGCGAAGTGCAGCAGACTTTACACGGCATGTATGAGCGCACCCCGGCGCCGACATACATGAGGTGCAAATTTTGCCGGAAAACTGGCGAAAACATGCTCCGACGTGGCGAGATTCATACATGTCGCCCTTAGTGTACAACTGCTGTCTCTCTAGGGGAGGACACATTGTTAATAAAGTTACAAGGGTTGTCTCACTACAAGGATTTCTGTTTATGTTAAAGATCTTGCAAAAACAAGTCACTTTGCAATATGTGTCCATTAACAGCGTCCTGCCTATTCCTAGATATCCCCTCTTGTATGGGCTGCATCAGCTCCTCAGGTCACTATAGCTACAGACCTGTTTGAGCTCTCCTAATAGGCTGCCAGTGCTGGTCGCTATAGCTACAGACTTGTTCGATCTCTACTGATAGGCTGCCAGCACTGGTTGCTATAGCTACAGACCTGGCTTCTACTGCAGCCTAGTAGAAGCCAGTAAACGCCCCTGAATTCAAAATGAAACCAAGAAAACAGGACTGAAGTAAGATGAATCAATGTAGTAAGACAACCCCTTTAAGTGTAAAAAAAAAAACCTGAAAGATAAGGAAAGAGAAGAATGTGAAATGTTTTTTCAACAGGCACCGACAGACATGATAAGACGCTGCTGGAGGTCAACCTTCTCCTCAATAACTTACCCTGACTTGGATACAAGGGGTCACATGACGTGTGGTGGTCACATGTTGTTTTGACTCCAATGGAGCCTTTACTATGGACAGATATGTGGGTTGTTCCATTTTTTTTTACTCTAAATAGTGGCTTATTGCACTGGTATAAAAGAGGCACAGGAGCAAAAAATTGAATACATGTATATTAGAAAATTGTATGATTTCCTATTCTATACCTAATAAGTAAAGACGTTATAAAGTGGACATTCCCTTTAAGAGTTTTGAGGAGTCTGGTAGTGGTGTATTCTTCTTTCTCCATTAAAAACTCATTCTTGCTTAGCAGGGCTCTGTGTTCGGGGTCTCTGGACAATTACCCATCAGCCGAATGAGCTTTTTGTCATCAGCTAAGCTGTAGGGGTGGCTTTACAATGAGGCTGCCGGTGTGATTCTTGGTGCCGCTTCTTGACAGGGGGTCTGTGCGATCAGTTGCAACACTCAGATTGTTTGCAGAAACAAAGTGTGAGCTCTATAGGAAACAGCTTGCAAATCACCTCAATCTAAGTGTTCTTACAGGAAGTTTAAAACTGATATCAATTCCAAGAATTACAAGTATTCTGACAAGAAAGTGCTGGTTTTGTTTCCTCAATACTAAGTAAGAGGTGAACCTGTTATGCGCTGAGGAAGTCCTGGTCAAATATCACTTTTTGTAAATATAAGACTTCAGTATCTCCAGCATTTGTCACAGTAGTCCCAAACATAAAGGGCTGTCTCCTCAAGACAACCTCTTGTCTAGAAACACTCATTTTGGTGGTCAGCTCTTGGAACTCCTGTAGCTATTCCTTTCCCGTGTAGTGGTTGCTGAAGGTTTGACAAGGTAATACATGGCTGAGCCAGGTCCACGACAACTGTGGCCAGAGGCATAAGCTGAAGATTTTGGGCCCCAAAGCTATCATTTACTACATATCGTACTGGGGTATTTTCAAAATGACTGTCCTATACCCGAGACGGTGCTTTTGGCCATGATTCGCTTCCGAATTGTTTGTTTTTCTTGGTGCCCGTCTGAACTCTGTCTGAGTCTTATGCCTGCTGTGTGGTGATTGACAGGTTCTCCACCACACCTGTCTGATTACTTCTGCTAGCCCTAGTGCTGGGCTGCAGATAGTTTAGATTGACATTTCCCTTACCCACTCATCTTTCTTCCCTGCCAGCCTGAGTTATCTGTGGTTGGATCTCAGAGGGACGGTCCAATCACTCCCTGGTCCGGGACTCTGACATATGTTAAATAGACCACCTAATACCTGGGACTTTGCTTGTAATAGTCTCCAAAAAAATGGGAATCTCGCAAGAGAAAAGAGAATGTTTTGTTTTGTGTCTATTAGATTAGGGACGACTGCCCAAGTAAGAGGCTTGGGATCCCTTACTGGAGCTACTAAATTGCTGTATATAAGGCTTTCCTGGTAATAGGTGGGGTTCCACCAGACTTGATGATAGAAAAGGAGCTATTCCTTCCTTCAGAAGTAGAAAGGGTTAAATAGTGAGGTTAGAAATCAGGTTTTTAAATGGTGCGTATAGAGGTTAAGAGTTATTCATAATAAAAGTTACGTTTTAGTGTTTTATAGATAGAGAACTGATAGAGTTTAAGTGTGCCTATGGCAAAATAGTAAATATGTGCTTGTAATAGTCTCCTTTTTGGCTTGAGTTGGCATTTTATATTCTCTTGTGTTGCCGGTTTTACTTATCTCTTCGCCTGTCCTTTTGAACACTGATTTTTGCCCCCTGTCTTACTGTCTGTCTTTTCCTGTCACCCTATCTTGGTCCCGGGGCCCCTTCACACTTTTTATGTGGAAGAGGGGTCTTTCACCACCTCAGACACTGTCCATGGGTATACCTTTACCTTTGCACCCACAATAACGAAGTCTGTGGCTGCAGCTTCTCTTACTTAGCAACTATGTGTTCTGGCTTATTGTAAGGGTTCTTGAAAGGTGGATCACCCTTTAAGACTCATTAAAGGGTTTTTCCCACCGTAAAATGTGATAGTTGTAGGAGGGCACATGGTGCCATTGTCAATGGACGGTATGTGTCACTGATGTCTCTGGCATCGGTGAAGTAAACACCAATAATATCTTCTGTGTCAGCAACACTAGGTTACTGACACCTGTGCATTAGTATAGAACAGCTGCCTTAAAGGGGCTGTCACGCTACAAAGATTAGCTTCAACATGTTGGGATCACTAAATAAAGATGTTTTCCAAAAATATTGCGTTTTTCATTTTTTTTGTTTGTTAAGGAGCTACAATTGATTTTATCACCTTCTGTGCTCTCTCTCTGGTTCCCAAAGTGACCGACCTGTGAAACCCCCCCCCCCCCCCTGCGTGTTTGTTCTATCTGATAGCAGGGAGTGATGTTTTACTTCAAACAGTGAGAGCTTGTTTGTTATCTGATCTTTCATACAAAAGCTAGTAATTATTACTGTTTACTTTAACTCAGAAGCTTCCTTGGTCCTGACAGCATGAGATTTATCTAATTAGCAGAAGTCTGAAGTGACAGAGAAAAGCAGCATTATTTCATTTATGCATCTTATGAAACTTTGAGATGAGACAACCCCTTTAGGTGGCTGATCCAGGCCCGGCTTTTACTGGGAGGGCCAAAGAGATGGGTGGGATGGCCATACTCCGGATCCAGGCTTTACCAGGCCTGTAAAAACTTGGGGCTAGTGAGAGACAGAGTGTGGTCCCAGGACGGAGTGTGTGTCAGTCTGCAGAGGGAAGAGCTCTGTGCTGCAGGTGTTCAGTGTGCTCTGCCATTGCGTGGAAGACTGGATCTACTACTGACGCATCCAAACTGGTGAGATCGCCAAGCACTGGCGAAGGACTTAATTGAGACTGTTAAAGCTGAAGTAAGCTGTTTCTGTTGATATCCACTGTACAAGACTTACCTCCCTGTGGATGTTTTGTGGATAAAATAAACCACATGTGTTATACCTGAGTGTTTGCCTGCCATTCTGCTTAACCTGAGGCTACCGTTTGAGCTACACCCTACAATGGTGGAGAACTGCTGGCATAGATCCCCTTGGTTAAGGCTGCAGCACAGGTCCAGTTCACAGCACACAATATGGAGGAGGTGATTAAACACCTTGTTCGGCAAATCTGTAGAAACAGCAACCCACGGCCCAATAACAGCAAACACAGCAGGAAACGAACCGCCTGCCTATCCAACAGATGGCAGTTCTTACCTGAGCCGTTAGAGGCAAAAGTGCGCCAGTTCCACCATCTGCAGATGATGGACGCCATGCCAGACGAACGGTGAGGGAGTCGCTGCAAAAGATGACTCCTGAGGACGACATGGAGGCCTTCCTGGCTGTATTTGAACGGGTTGCAGACCGTGTTAAGCTGCCTCGGGAGCAGTGGACCGAGTTGTTGGCCCCATTTCTGACTGGAGAGCCCCAAAAGGCATACTATGACCTGGCCCTGCAGGACGCCAAGGAGTATGGGAAACTCAAAGCTGAGATCCTGGCCCGGAGCACAATATAATTAACCGCCCCATCCCATCCCCTGCAGAGCAGGAGCCAAAGTCCCTACACTAACTCAGAAAAATAAAGAAGAGAAAATACAATTATCTCAATTGATCAGTTTGAGTCTGGTATCAAGTTGATTCTTTCCCTTAGTAATAATTTAGAGGGTAAGCCTGGGGTGTCTGACCATGGACCACAATTTTTTTCAAATTTAGCATCAGATTTTCTTTTCATGTAAACACTCCTTTCTAAACTCAGAACAGAGTTTACTTTATTAACAAATTCTCAAACTGTTGGGCCAGCTGAGTGAAACCAATGGAAGGCACAGATCATGTGACCCTGGTATCCAGGTAACAGTAGTGTATGGAGGAGCAGAACTTCTCCAGTATTACTACCTCCAGCAGCGTCTTATCATGTGACCACCCCCACAGGTCATGTGACCCTGGTATCCAGGTAACAGTAGGTATGGGGAAGCAGAAATTCTCCAGTATTACCATCTCCAGCAGCATCTTATCATGTGACCACCACACAGGGCATGTGACCCGGGTCTTCAGGAAACAGTAGTCTATGGAGGAGCAGACCGTCTCCAGTATTACCACCTCCCAGCAGCGTCTTATCCCTGTGACCACCACACAGGTCAAAGTGACCCTGGTATCCAGGTACAGAAGTGTATGGAGGAGCAACTTCTCCAGTATTACCACCTCCAGCAGTGTCTTATCATGTGACCACACACAACAGGTCATGAGACTCCTGGTATCCAGTAACAGTAGTGTATGGAGGAGCAGAACTCTCCAGTATTACCACCTCCAGCAGCGTCTTTATCATGTGACCACCACCAGGTCATGTGACCCTGGTATCCAGGTAAAGGCCGTGTTCACACGGCTTAATTCCGACGGATTTGTGAGCCGTATTGAGTCACACAAATCCGCCGTGAATAAGGGGCGGGGGCGGGGACGCCGATCCCGGCCCATAGACTTTGCATTATTCACGGCGCGTATTGCGCCTGGATAATGTGCATGGTCACTTTTATCCCCCCGCGGGCGATCGATTCGCCGAGCGGGGACTACGGACAATCCACTGTTCTCTATAGAGCAGTGGATTACCGTAATGCAGGGACGGGTTGGCGCCGTACTGAAGCGCAAATCCGGCGCGGAGTACGGCGCCAATCCGTGCCCAAATAAGCCGTGTGAACGAGGCCTAACAGTAGTATATGGAGGAGCAGAACTTCTCCAGTATTACCACCTCCAGCAGCGTCTTATCATGTGACCACCACACAGGTCATGTGACCCTGGTATCCAGGTAACAGTAGTATATGGAGGAGCAGAACTTCTCCAGTATTACCACCTCCAGCAGCGTCTTATGTCTGTCAGTGTCTGTGGAGAAGACGCCGCACATTCTTCTCTTTTCTTCTAATCTTTTTACTTTTGTTTTTAACAGTTAACTTTATTAAAGCCATGACAAGCCCTAGAAAGAAAGCATTTACTGTATGCAAGTAACTACACACAATGAAAAAGTTGCTAAAATATCCACACTAATAATTCCACCATTGTTACCCCATAGATGTCATGTGATCCTGTCACGAACTGACTGCCAGGAGGTCACCGTTACTTCGTGGGAGCCATTTCTGTGGACAGAAAGAGAGTCTGTACCTTTTTTTTTTTCTAAATAGGGGCCGACTGCTCTGGTATAAAAGAGGTGCAGGAGCAAAATTTTTAAATACATGTATATTAGAAAGTTGTATGATTTCCTATGATCTACACAATAATTAAGAATACTATTAAGTGGACAGCTTCTATACAACTGCAGAATATGTTGGTGCAGTCTAGTGTTGTGCTTTGGATTTAAGTCAAATTCAACCTAAAACCAAGCGCTTCTCTTTGGGTCAGCCTGAGGTTCTTTTCGATATTCTCCCCAAAATTGTCTGTAACCCTAAATCATTTTTATTTTACTGTGTTTAAATGCATTAACTGACCCATTTTCCTAGTGCTTCTGGTACCGAGTCTCTGAACCTCAGATATCACGTCGGTCTGAAGTCACGTCTGGTCCAACAAAACACTTAGGTTCCCTATATGGCACTGTACCGGTAGTGACATCCGAAAGGACTGACGTACTAGCAACATCGCTGCAAGACTGGAAGCACTGGAAAATGGAAAAGTTAACCCATAAAAATCCAGTAAAAAAAAAAAAAACTTAAAGGGGTTGTCTTACTACATTGATTCATCTTACCTCAGTCCTGTTTTCTTGGTTTCATTTTGAATTCAGGGGCGTGTTTACTGGCTTCTACTAGGCTACAGTAGAAGCCAGGTCTGTAGCTATAGCAACCAGTTCTGAAAGCCTATCAGGAGAGTTCAAACAGGTCTGTAGCTATAGCAACCAGTGCTGGCAGCCTATCAGGATAGATCAACAGGTCTGTAGCTATAGCGACCTGAGGAGCAGATGCAGCCCATACAAGAGGGGATATCTAGGAATAGGTAGGACACTGTTAATGGATATATATATTGCAAAGTGGCTTATTTTTGCAAGATTTTAATGTAAAAAGCAGAAATCCTTGTAGTGAGACAACCCCTTTAACCCCAATTCCAATTTAGGATTAGGTTATAGTTACTGTTAGTATAAGGGCTAGATTTAGGCTTGGAGTACAAAAATTTGGGTCGAAGACGTCCTAAACCTGAATTTTCTTAAAAGTTTGGCTGATCCGGCGTCAAGCCGAACAAAGACAGATTTGAGCAACACTATAGTATACAATATAAATGAATACATAAAAATTTACGTATCCTATTGAATAGAGGAAGGGTGCGTTCCCAATGCACAGGACAAATACCGGCCGGTTTGCCGGCCGTTATTCGTCCTGTTTTGCGGCCGTCCCCACGGCCGCGGTGGGGAGTGGGGGGGGGCGGCTTTTTTCCGCGATGAGCTGAGAAAGCCCTCCCCATTCACCTTGGCTAGCACAGATTACTTCCGCAAACCGTACGGAAGAATGTGCTTGCTCGATGTTTTGCAGCCGGACCGCGGGCGGAAAAACCGCCCGACAGAAAACCCGTGCAGTGGGGACATGCCCGAAGGGTAATACATATTCGTCAGTAGATTCATACAAAGAAAAAATGCTCTAGAATTCATTTGTCACAGGAAATGCTTATTCACTAATATAGACTTGTCAGGAAAGCTTTGTAGTCCTCTTTAAATCTGCTCTGCATACATGAAACTCCCTTGTCTGTAATGTACAGTATATGGACATACTCTATTGTGGCTTTTGATGTTTTCCCTGTTCAATAATTCATAAGTTGAGACATAAGCATAATAGAGCATTAGATCTGCAAGTAGTCCCAGGTCTCACGAATTAGACCATAGAAAGGGTGTGGACTATATATATTCATAACCAAGAGACTATTTTAGGTGAATTCTTGGGTAGGTAGATCAGGTTGAAAGTAATCTGTCACATAGGTTATGCCCCCCTTGCTGAGGGCAGCACAAGCTAGTGTCAGACCTGCTGTTTCCAGCGCTGTGTCCCTTATTCTGTAAGATGCAGCAGTTTTAGGGCATTTCAAGGGGTTGCTTCACTACATAGATTCACCCTACCTTGGTCCTGTTTTTTCAGTTTCGTTTTTGAATTTCGAGTTTACTGGCTTCTATTGCCCTGCAGTGACGCTGTGGACGGATGGTCACTCCTAGGAAGGGTCACCACAGTTCCATATTTTCTCCATTTGTGAATAATGGATCTCACTCTGGTTCTCTTAAGTCTTTAGAGATGGCTTTATAACCTTTTCCAGACTGATATATCTCGATTATTTTGTTTCCTGAATTTCTTTGAATCTCCCCCATGATGTCGAGCTTCTGAAGATTTTTTGGTCTACTTCACTCTGTCAGGTGGGTCCCATTTAAAGGGGTTTTGCCACAATCTCATTTCATGCCTTCTGTATCCAGCTCTTCAGCTCTGTGTGCGCAGAAGGGGGCGTGTTTGATTTGTTTGAATTGCATATCATGTGACATTACCAGGCCTGTTCTCTCTGTAGTCAGAAAGGTCTGTTTATATAAAACATTGTGAGTAGCTCAGAGAGAAAGTTTTTGACTCCAGGTCCTAGGTTCAAATCCCTGCAGGAACCAAACCTGTGTTTTTTTTTTCTCTTTATCAATGCAAAAACCTGATTGAGGTTTCTTTTTTATTTGCGCTGTTTGACTAATTACAAAGGAGTACAGAGGACGGGAGTAGAATGACAGCACCTGGGGTTGAACACTCAATAGCTGCCTGAGAAGAGAGGTGATGCCTGAGCATGTCTGGCCAGGACTGAGGAGCTCTCAGCCCTGTCGTATCCCCTGGAGATGAGCTGTAAACAATGGATCACTAAAGGAGCAACTAAAACAAAAACGGTGCAGAATTTTTAATAATCATGAATGGTGAAATTGTTTGTTATTTCATTTGCAAGCTTCCCACGTCAATTTTACTTCGTGGCAAAACCCCTTTAAGTGCTCCTTTGTTTGAGAACATGTGGCAGTAAATATTGAGGCTGGAAATTTTGAACTAGGCTATCATCTTAATGACGAGGTACATAGCAAAATATAAGGCAAATAAATCTGATTAGTGACTGTTTTCACTGATAGTGATACTTTGGTTTTGTGGAGCTAACCTCAGTTACATTGAGAACGACCATTGGTGGTAATCATTGCTAAATTCCAAAATAAACTTTGCATGTGATGAGATATCAGGTTGACACTAATGAGCGCTCCACACGTTAGGAGGTAAATGCGGAGTCATTTCATTCATTTACAACTTAACAGTCTCATTGATACCGTTTATAGTTGGGGTAGACGATAAAACCAAGTCTAAACAGTTGTTAGTAATGTTGATGAATTTTTGTTCTCAATATGAATGGTTGCCATAAACAGATACTTAGTGCACTTAACTTTTTTCACATATAAATTTAATAATATTTGCACACGTTTTACGTACAGCAAACTTTTTCTCTTCAGCACTTTTCAACACTTTATATAAGCGAGTAATCATACGGTGACAAAAGCATATTATATCCAACCTTGATGTCTTGAATTGTCTGTGAATAGCCTGCAGATCATTGCAGCTCTGAATGTGCGGTCTCCATGAGCCTCCTGCTCGCAAGCACCTGCTACGTTTCGGGGTACGCCCCCTTTGTCAAGCATCATGATGCTTGATAAAGTTTGCTGTACGTAAAACGTGTGCAAATATTATAAAATTTATATGTGAAAGAAGTTAAGTGCACTAAGTATCCGTTTATGGCAACCATTCACATTGAGGTATATTGAAGAGGATAAGGGAAAATTCTATGTTGCCTATTTCAAAGAGTAATCAAGGGACTACAATATTGCTTTAAGATGGACAAACTGATATAAGTGAATACTGATGAATTTTTGTTATCATCAGTATTCGAAGTCTGCAACGGACCACATTTTAGGATTTGCCATCTTTACATTTCACCCCAAAACAACTTGATTTTTCCAAATGGCATTTTACCATGTAAAGCCTGACCTTGAACAAAAAAAGTTCTAAATTTTCAGAATATTCTGAGCTATATATCATATTATAATACTATATTATAACTGTGACAGTCCAGGAGCTGGTCATGACCATTTTAACGTCCTGAGTGATGAAGTCCTGTGGGTAAAGACTTGATGCCTTCAACCTTGATTAGAGTTGACCCATAGATTTCCTTGAAATACATGGAGAACCCATTTACATCAATGTAGTGATGGTCATTTCTTGTACTTTCTACCAATACTGATGTACAGTGGGTTCCAAAAGTCTTTCTACCCCTAAAACAGTTCCTCATTTTTAAACGTTAAAGCAACAAACATAAATTTATTTTATTGATATTTTATATAATAGAGCAACACGATGTAGCAAGTATTGTGATTTTTAAAGAAAATGATACCTGCTCATCCAATTTTTTTGCAACTTAAAGTAGTCTGATACCCCTAAATAAAATCCAGCGTGACCAATTGTGTTTAGAAGTCACCTAATAAATAGAGTACATCTGTATGTAATTTATTCTCAGTGTAACTACAGCTGTTTTTTTTTTTTTAAAAGCCTCAGAGGTTCATTAGAGAACATTCATAAGCAACCTGAAAGCTAAGGAATCCACCAAATAGTTGAGCGATAAAGTTGTGGCAAAGTATACTGCAGGGTTAGGTTTTAGAAAAAGATTTAAAAGAAAATAGCTCAAGCTCTGAACATCTTATGGAGCACTGTTCAATCCATCGTCCATAAATGGAAGGAGTATGGCAAAACTGCTAACCTATCAAGATATGGCCGTCCAACTAAACTGAAAGTCCAGACAAGGAGAGCACTAATTAGAGAAACAGCCAAGAGGCCCAGGGTCACTGGTCATGTACCCCACAATTCTGGCCTCTATGGAAAAGTGGTAAGAAGAAAGCCATTTTTGAAAACAAGCCAGAAGATGTCCCATTTGCAGTTTGCAGAAAGATAAGTAGAGGACACAGCAAGCATATGGAAGAAGGTGCTCCAGTCAGATGAGACCAAAATTTAACTTTTTGGCCTAAATGCAAAATATTATTTGTGGAGGAAAGCCAACATTACACATCATCCTGAATACCCCGTCCCCAATGTGAAGCATGATGGTAGAAGCCTTAATGCTGGAGGGAGGCTTTGATTCTGCAGGTACTGGTAAATTGGTCTGAGTTGCTGGGAAGACTGATGGGGCTAAATACAGGGCAATCCTGGAAGAAAACCTGTTAGAGGCTGCAACGGACTTGAGACTGGGGCGTAGGTTCACCTTCCAGCAGGACGACGGCCCTAAACATACAGCCAAAACTACAATGGAAGGATTTAATTCAAAACAGATTTGTGTTACAATGGCCCAGTCACAGTCCAGACCTAAATCTCTTTGAGAATCTATGGCAGGACTTGAAAATTGCTGTTCACAAACGTGAATGAGCTAGAGCTATTGTGCCAAGAAGAATGAGCAAAAGTTCCAGCCTCTAGGTGTGCAAAACTGATCTAGACATCACCCAACAGACTGCAGCTGTCATTGCAGCTAAAGGTGGTCCTACAAAGTTTGTGCACTGCTGTTATATTAACTTTTAAAGAATAAAGCTGTATCGTTTACCATTACCGGAGCATGGAATCCTTTGTGGTGCAAGCCTCATTGTGGGACGGCATCCGGATATCCAGTTTTGGATTTATTGGATTTATTTGATTGCTTGCTGATTGTGTAAATTTGCCCACTGACATAGCCATGAACAGTCTATAATTTTAAGGTTAGGTTAATTTTAACATTGAGAGATAGAATATCCTAAATCAATTTCAGAAAATTTATTTGCATTTTGTCGAGAGAAATAAGTATTTGATGCCCTACCAACCATTAAGAGTTCTGGCTCTTACAGACCAGTTAGATGCTCCTAACCAACTCATTACCTGCATTAAAGACAACTGTCTTAAATAGTCACCTTTATAAAAGACTCCTGTCCACAGACTCAAGTTATCAGTCAGACTGTAACCCCTACAACATGGGCAAGACCAAAGAGCTTTCTAAGGGTGTGTGGGACAAGATCATAGACCTGCATAAAGCTGGAATGGGCTACAAAACCATAAGTAAGACGCTGGGTTAGAAGGAGACAACTGTTGGTGCAATAGTAAGAAAATGGAAGAAATACAAAATGACTGTCAATTGACATCGATCTGGGGCACCATGCTCCATGCACCAATCTCATCTCGTGGGGTATCCTTGATCATGAGGAAGGTGAGCGATCAGCCTAAAACTACACGGGGAGAACTTGTTAGCTGGGACCACAGTCTCCAAGAAAACCCTTAGTAACACTTCATGCCGTAATTGTTTAAAAGTCTGCAGTGCTCGCAAGGTCCCCCTGCTCAAGAAGACGCATGTGCAGGCCCATCTGAAGTTTGCCAGTGAACACCTGGATGATTCTGTGAGTGATTGGGAGAAGGTGCTCTGGTCAGATGAGACAAAAATTGAGCTCTTTGGTATTAACTAAACTCGTGTTTGGAGGAAGAGAAATGCTGCCTATGACCAAAGAACACCGTTCTCCCTGTCAAGCATGGAGGTGGAAACATTATGTTTTGGGGGTGTTTATCTATTAACGACACAAGACTATTTCACCGCATCAATGGTAGAATGGATGGAGCCATGTACCGTAAAATCCAGACAACCTCCTTCTCTCTGCCAGGACATTAAAAATGGGTCGTGGTTCGGTCTTCCAGCAAGACAATGACCCACAACATACAGCCAAGGCAACAAAGGAGTGGCTCAAAAAGAAGCACATTAAGGTCAGAGTGGCCTAGCCAGTCTCCAGACCTTAATCCTATAGAAAACTTATGGAGGGAGTTGAAGCTCTGAGTTGCAAAGCGACAGCCTCAAAATCTTAATGATTTAGAGTTGACCTGCAAAGAGGAGGGACCAAAATTCCTGACAACTACAAAAAACATCTGACTGCTGTGCTTGCCAACAAGGGTTTTGCCACCAAGTATTTAGTCTTGTTTGCCAGAGGGATCAAATATTTATTTCTCACTGCAAAATGCAAATTAATTTCTATAATTTATACAATGTGATTTTCTGGATTTTATTTTGGATATTCTGTCTCTCAAAGTTGAAATTAACCTACCCTTAAAATTATAGACTGTTCATGTTTTTGTCATTGAGCAAACTTACACAATCAGCAAGGGATCAAATAATTATTTCCTTCACTGTATGCACACCACACTTTCCAGTGTTCTATTTGGAAAAACTAAAATCATTTTCTTCACACTTTGGGCGTCATGTATGAACAGGGCTGCACCAGAAGTCTGGCGTCTTTTCAGCCCAACATCAGGCACAGCCCCATTTGCAATGGTTTAAAGCCTCCCGCACGCCAATATCAGGCGCATTACAGTGTGCCCACGTAATGCGCTAGATTTCGTGGGGTGTGTGGGCGGCAGGGCGCACTAGTACCGTACAAAGCTATAGATTTATAGCTTCAGTACGGCAATTCTAGGTGCATTACTGCTGGAACAGGTAAATCACTTTCAAAGTGGTTTAACTGAGCCAGAAATGTCGTACAAGCGCTAGAATGCACCTGATTTAGGACCTGCTGTAGAGCAGGTTCATAAATCAGGAACATTTTAGACTAATATTATGTGCATAAAAATTGGCGTTTAAACGCCAAAAATCATACATGTCGCCCTTTGTGTTGCTCTATTAAATAAAATATCAATAAAATACATTAAATTTGTGTCTGTAACGTTTAAAAATGAGGAATAGTTGACGTGCTAGGAAGAATTTTGCAATCCACTGTATACTTGTACTTTTGTTTTCATACTATGGATCAGTGTTAGGCAAGATACCATGCTTTGTTCTTTGAGGGCATTGGTGTCAACTTGCTGACTAAATGAATTTTTAGTCCGAAACTTCATTAGCAGCTTTCATAATATAGTCTCGGTGAAGTAAGGGTACGGCCACATGACATAGACAAAATAGTGGTCGGATGCTGTCTTATAAATCCGGCCAGTATTTTGTCGTCTTTTGCATGGTGTTGGGGGACAGTTCTGTCCGGTTTGTGGATTCGCCTGTCCCCTATAACCATTGAAATGCACATCTTCTGCCGAAAACCAGGTGGAAGATTGTGCATGTTCCAAGTTTTTCAGAATGTCGGCAGTTTAAGGGTATGTTCACACAGCTTATTTGGACGCGGTTTTGGATGCGGTTTTCTGAGCGTTTCCTCATCCAAAACACCTCCAAAACGTCCCCAGTTCATTTAATTGATTCCTATGTAAAACCTCGTTGTAGTTCATACACAACAAGGTTTTTACGTGCGTCTTCGGAAGCGCTGAAAAATAAGTGTCATGTCAATTCTTGAAGCATATTTTAGGCGCGTTTGTCAGTGCGTTTTTTGATGCGTTTTTGGAGTGTTTTTTGTCGAGTATTTGAACTGGCTATTAATTTGTATGGGTGAAAACCTCGTCGAAAACCTTGCCCAAAACCTCGTCCAAAAACGCGCCGAGAAACGCCTCTAAAACTTCTTCTGAAGAAGCATGTTTCAGGCGAGGTTTCGATGTTGTTTTGGGGGCGGAAACGCTCCGAAAACCACGTCAAGATCAGCCGTGTGAACATACCTAAGAATCTGTCCAGGTGAAAATCCATATACTGTAGACTTCTGAACGAATTTTCTATGAAAGTCTTTGGGGATGGTTGACAGTCAGTTTTCAGATCTGAAAACCTGACCATGTGGACGTACCCTAATGGTGAAGTTTTTAAAAAACATAGGTTACAATGCCTGAATATATAAAGGTGCAACATGTTCAACATTCTACAGAAATCTTAGCACCCAACTGGGTGATATATTGAGAAAAATGATACCCACTGGGTCAACATCATCGGAAACCCGTTAAATATCCTACTCTCAATGGGTATGTTCTAATTGTGTATACGAGAAACCGCTCCTTTATGCTAAGTATCTGAAATCAACCACCAGACGAAGGCTTCATTGGATTGTTGCCTCTTACCAACCTCCCCTTTAGCACACAAGGGTATACAAACCATGGAGGTCTATCGGCATTTGCGGCGGTTTTAGTATTTTGAAACCGCTGAATAAACGACTGTTTATCCAGCCAATAATAGAATAACGACCTGTAGTCTCCATAGGTCTTTTTTTAAGCTCATTTTCTGTCGCCAATGGATTTAGGAACATGATTCCAGGGCGCTGTACATTCAAGGGGAATTACATACATAACAAATGTAGAACAAATACAATGGTGACTGATACAGAGGGGGGAAAGGACATTGCCCACGAAGGCTTACAATCTACAAGGACGGAGGGGAGAGACAGAAGTTTGTGGGGCGGTGTGGTGGTGGTGGGGTTGTTGTAGGCTATAAGCAATCCTAAAGAGGTGGGTTTTCGGGTTGCTTTTGAAACTGGTGAAAGTTGGGGAGAGTCTGATGTTTTGGGGTAACGAGTTCCAGAGCATGGGGGAAGCACAAGAGAAGTCTTGGATACGGTTGTGTGAGGAGCTGATAAGAGGAGAGCAGAGAAGAAGGTCCTGTGAGGAGCGGAGATTGCGTGAGGGGAGAAATCTGGAGATTAGAGCTGAGATGTATGGAGGGGAGAGGTCATTGAGAGCCTTGTAGGTCAAGGTTAGTAACTTGAAATGGATTCACTGGGCAATGGGCAGCCAGTGAAGGGATTGGCAGAGGGGAGAGGCAGAGAAGTATTGAGGAGAGAGGTGGATAAGACGGGCAGCAGAGTTGAGGATGGTTTGAAGGAGAGCAAGAGTGCTAGACGGGAGGCCACAGAGAAGGGTGTTGCAGTAGTCTATGCGAGAGATGACAAGGGCATGGACTAATGTTTTTCTAGTGTCAAAGATGAGGAATGGGCGGATGCGTAAGATATTTTTCAGGTGGAGTCGGCAGGAAGACTTGCGGGACCCGTGAGAGTGTAGAGCCATTGACCGTTTTAGAAGACGGGAGGAGAAGGAGGAGGATATGGATGATAGGCAGTCTGGGATCCGGGAGAGAAGTGAGTTAATATCAGGACCGGAGATATAAAGCTGGGTGTCGTCCGCATACAGGTGGTATTGAAAGCCTTGTGAAGCTATGAGGTGACCCAGACCAGACCGTCGTTTTACATTTTACCGTCTGTTTCCCATATAACAATTGGATAGGCCAACGGCAAAACATGAGAACCGACCGTGGTTTTTGCAAAAACAGTGGCAAAAACCGTGGTCGTGCATCGGACAAAAAACGGTCAGCTGTCCGACAGTTTTTGTCCGATGCTGTGTAGATCTAGCCTAACATTTCCAATCAAGGGATGGGGGTATGGGCTCTAGAGTCCAGCTTCCCTTTAATTTTAAATTGTTTGAGTATGAGGGAGAGAGAACAGCCTCCAGGAGCTTCTGTCTTTTTATAGTTGGTGGACTGCCATCAGTCAGCCAAATGAAGGCTCACAGTTGGGCTCCTATACTCTCAATGGCCTTTATAGCTAATTCACTGTGTGATCATTGATCTATTATACATACTGGGTCTTATGTATGAAAACTGTCTAGCAGTAAGACTGTCTTTGCTGCCCCTAGCAACCAATCAGAGCTCATAGGAACCAATCAGAGCTCATAGCAACCAATCAGAGCACAGCTTTCACTTCATATAGTGTTCTGGAGAAATAAAAGCTCAGATGGTTGCTATGGGCTCTGATTGGTTGCTATGAGCAACAAAGACAGTCTTAACGCTGGACAGTTTGCATACATAAGGCCCATTTTGTCTATGTTCTTCTGCAGTAATTGTAGTCCAGCTATTGATATGACTTAACCAGCCTTACAGAGAACAGAAAAACTGAGAATTGAATCAAATCTAAACCGAGATGACGGCGCTTATAGACTGTGTTTTTTGGGGATTTCCAGCCAAGCAAATAATACAGAAAATTGATAATATTGAAAGCTCTTCAGTTCCATAGTATATTATGTTGTATTAACTGTTTGTTAAAATACTCTTTACAAGTTTTTAACATTAAGGCTATGTTCAAATGGGGTAATTTCAGCGCGCATTTTGTTGCATATTTGCGCTCTAACACGGGTGAGATGTGCGGCGAAATTACGGTAAGCCATAGTTCCCATAGAGAACTATGAATTACGCGTCCTCTCCCCGCTCGTACAATACGATCGCATTGTACGCGCAGGGAGATAAGTGACATGTCAATTGTTTACGGCGAATATGCGTCGAGAGTAATGAATGTCAATGGGGCCGGCGGGTACGCACGTATCAGCACGAGCTCCCGAAAGACACCATGTACTGCGGCGCCTACAGTACGTGTGAACATACCCTCATGGTTTGTTCAGATGGCGTATTGCAGCGCGTATATGCCACGCGTTTATTGCGGCGTTGAAATAACACGCTTGCGAGCATGTCATTTTAACAGCGCAAATGATGCACATTATCCTGAGGCAAATTTCTGCCTCTTGTACTAAACACTTTTACACGTCCATTAATATCAGAAGCGCACAAAATTACAAGCGTAAAATGCGCGTCGTGTGATTGACGTCATGCATTTTACACCGTAGTCTAGAAGAGGAGTATTGCACATTGTTTGGGGCGTATTTCGGCACCTATTTTGGCTAAAATATGCCCAAAATACGTGCAGCAATACGCCATCTGAACATACTGTACATACATAAGTGTACATTTACCATAGTTGCCAACTTTTGAAAGTGGAAAAGCAGGAGAACGCCGCACTACGCGCACCGTGGCAAAAAAATTTGCATGGACATCTTGTTGGTGTGCCACGCCCCTACAAAAAGCCACACCCACTCCACCTAACTGCATAACGGATTTGGAAGAAAGCCAGGTAGATCCCCCCTCTAGCCAGGTAGTGCCCTTATAGCCAGGTAGTAGCCCCCCATAACCAGGTAGTGCCCCTTATAGGCAGGTAGATGCTCCTTGTAGCCAAGTAGATGCCCCCTTGGAGCCAGGTAGATGTCCCCTCTGTAGCCAGGTAGAGCCCCCTCTGTAGCCAGTTAGAGCCCAATTTGTAACCAGGTAGTGCCCCCTTTGTAGCCTGGTAGAGCCCCCCATTGTAGCACTAGCGCTACTCTGGCGCCGCGGTCATTTAAAGAACCCCCGCTGCCTGCTGGCGGCGGGAGGTTCGCCATCTCTGCCGGAGTGGTGGGGGGGGGGGCCCCCATTAGCGGGACCCCCCCGCCAAAAGCGGGAGAGTTGGCATGTATGGCATTTACCTAGCTAGCTTAACTTAGAATAAGCTGCCACGTGTGCTCACGAGGAATAGCACTAATTCTGGCCATTATATAACCTGTACAGTATACAGAATTTTTCACCAGTTTACTCATCAGTAGGCTTCATCTCTAATGTCAGTTGTCCCAGAGCCTGTGGATGGAGACTAGCTGCTATGATCTACCATACACACAGAAAAGTAGCTCTTGCTCCCCTCTATCTCTATAGTACACCTTCAGAAGCAGCTACATAGGACTTTATAGAGCAGTACTGAGCTATGTAAGCAGTGAATCAAGCACTGGGCTGAGATACAACACTTATTAGAGATTCCAGCAGCATCTCTTTCTAGCAACTCCCCACCCCACCCACTCTTTAGATGTCGATGTGCGGTTGTACCCCCATAGTTTAGCCACGTGATCTGTGTCAAGGCAGATTCTTGTAGGCTTTTTTTTTTTTTTATAGAGTGGATTATTATTTAAGGGGTGTTCACACAAAGGAACATCTGCTTCACAGATCGGTTCATAACTAGCTACAAATTGACCGTGTATGAGAATAAGGAGGAGGGCGCTTGCGGTTATCGCATTGTCAGGCACGGTTGGCTCGTATGTTATGAACCAACTCTACCCAGATTATTGGATCTAAATCTGCCTTGCATAGTAAAACCGTACGTGTTATAGCGGCCTATGGTGAATATACAAAATGTAAAATAAAACACTATACCCTAAGCACCCGCTAGTGATGACTGCAGGTGACCAAAATGTTCTCTCTTAGAAGGATTTTCTCACCATGCATTGTCAGTCACAGACAGCTTTTCTTTCACACTACCTTTGCCAGGCTGTGTGTCGTTTCTATGGTTGATTAGCATATTTGGCTTCTCTGTAACTAGCTGAGACATTACAAAGAGCAGTGTAGCAGATTTAATCTTCAGTAAACAAAGCTACATGTTTTCAGAAGAGTGAAAAAATTGCTTATCTGTAAACACAAGCTTATCTTGTTAGAGATAATGAGTCTGCTTAGAGTGAGCTATCCAGAACATGGTGACTTCACTCCCTGGTCTATGCTGTAATCAGATAGCACAGTTAAGGTCCGGTAACTGTCACGGTTCACGCCGTGGTCCCTGCTTCGCACTATGGATGTGCCTGTGCCTCTGCTGTGTCCCCTGTTACTGTCACGGTCTATGCCGTTGCTGCTTTTCCAGACTACGGGCATGGCCCTAGCAACTGCTGAGACTCCTGTCCCTGCTGTGGTACTTGTGCCGACAACTGCGCCTCCAGGTTCGACTCGCCTATCCTCGCACTTGCTCTTTGGCATCTTGTGCTCACACCCGCACGGCAGTTCACTGATAATTAAAGGGACAGTACCCAATTACCTGTCCAATGACCTGTGACCTCCTGGGATTTAAGGAACTTCCTGCTTCTGCTCCTGCATCAGTCCGTTGTTGTTCTATGATGTTTTTCAGTGATCCTGACCCCTGTCTGCTGTGTGATTTTCTGTTACTAGTGTTACCTGCATTAACCCCTGGTTTTCCAGTGTGTAGTTATCTGCTGTTACCTGCTGTTGTACCTCTGCAGTTATCTGTCGCTGCACCAGTCCATTCTCTGGGACTCTGCTACATGGCTACACCTGCCCTTAGACTCTGCTCTGGCGTGGTCTGCTATACCATCTCTATTCACTGTGACTCAGAGGATTCTCAACTACCTGATGTCTGCGGTGGCAGTCCTAACTGAAAAAAAGGGACATTACTTACTTAAAAAACACCACCATTGTGGGCCCTGTCCACAGCTCAACAGCTGGACCAAACTGAGCCCAGGAGCAGGCACCCAGCCCCATAGGCCCCTTTTTTCTAAAATATATTTAGAAAAAGTCTTCAATTACTTGTCCCTTCATGTGGAAAGCTAATCTTTGTAGTGAGAAAACCCCTTCCATTACCTATCTCTACATGTGAAAAAAAAACAAAACACATAGGTTTTGGGAGGAGGTTTGTAGAGGGGAAGGAAGAATGGGTCTGGCCCCATTCATGAACTATAGACTGAGGACTATGGACATTGGGAACTTGGATCTTGGACTTATGGGACAAGAACTCTCGTGCCAAACTGTGGTGTTGGGATTGGGTACGCTAAATTTAGATAAATGCCATATGATAGAGTTAGATAGATATCAGGGCTGTGGAGTCGGCGCCTATTTTGCAGGAGTCGGAGTCGTCATAAAATGGACCCAAAATATATAATTAGTTGGTCCAGTTAGTTCGATGCAGTGCAAACCGCAAGATGCATTGTGTCCAGCCAGTGCTACTGCTCCCATATCTTTAGCCTCATCACATGAGGAGTGTAACTGATGACATGGAGCAGGCAAAGCGCTGCCCCAGGGGGAAAGATTCTGCTCCCATGGCAAACAGATTTCAGCAAAATTTTTCACCTGTTTTCAAAGAAGTAGAAGAGTTTAACTATTCATCAAAACTGACTGTGGCTGAGGCAATTCCTTTATACCCTGACATTGTTAGAGATGTTGCCCATGTGGTCACCGCTTTGCCCCCAACCAAGTTAGTGTAGAGAGGCCGTTCTCTAGCCTGGAAATAATGAGATCAGATGTGAGGTCATGTATGCAGGATCTGATGGAGGCAATACTATTTGTCAGAACAAATTCAGAGACTTCACAAATGTTCCCGCAGTGTTTTGCATATTTACAATTTTTTTGTGTCCTAAAGTCATGTCCAATAAATATATTGTACACTGATAAGCAAAATGGTAACAATGTTTTGAATGTGTGACTTTCAGGCTCCATATCTCACCCTCCACTACAGCTTTGTACATGAGGCTACTGTAATTTTATATACAGTCATCTTACCAATCTTATACATGAATTTGACTTGCAAGTATTTAGCATCTGCTGAGTTACAGTTTTGCTCCTAAAAATCAAAGTGTTAATTTTTATTATTTTGTTAGTTTTTGGGAAATCCACCTTTGGTTTAAATACTGCCTGAATCCTTTTGGGCTCTGAATCGGATTCAAGCACATCTTGACCAAAATCTGATCCCAGGTCTCTTCTACATATTCCCAATGTTGGTGCAGACCGGACTTGGATACAAATACAGCTTTTTCTTCAACTCTACCCACAAGTGTTCAAATGATCAAAACATTGTTACCCTTTTGCTTGTCAGTGTCTTTTCTACCTAAATAGCTTGATTATTGTATCTTAAGGTGATAAACAGCCTGATGTTACCATTGTACTACAGTACAGTTATCACTTAAACATGCGCCATGTATGACGGAGTCAGAGGTTTGGGAAATTGAGGAGTCGGAGTCGAGGGCTTCAGCTTGCCAACTCCACAGCCCTGATATAAAGAAATATAATAAGGTTTTTGTTTGTCCCCTTTGGGGGACTTTTGTTTGTTTGACTTCTATGAAAAAATTCCAATTAAAAACATGTATTGATTTAAAAAAGAAATATAATAAGGTATAGGGGAAAAAAATTCTATATAGGTATGGTTTTGTTTGTAAATAATGTATATAGGAATAGGTAGGCCAGTAGGGGGAAGAATATCAGTTCTGTACATACTATTGTAAATATTTGGTTTTGTCACAAGTTTTTGGACTCCTCTTTTAATTTTTAATAAGAGATACATATGTAAAGCTATTTTTTTGTAGTGAGAAACCCCCTTCCCTTACCTGTCCCTACATGTGAAAAGCTAATCTCTGTAGTGAGAACACCCCTTTAAGTCTATGCAAAGAATTTACAGGAAGATGGAGCAGTGACTAATATAAAGATATTTTATGAAATTAATCTACCCAGAAAATTGGATCCAAGGATGACAGAATATTAAATGTAAGATTCACTGTAAGGTCTACAGCCAAGACGTTGCATCACTCATGGGACTGAATTGCAAATTTTTTTGGGCAGATCAAAACATTTATATTTTCTGTCTGCATTAATCCTTGGACACAGATTTAGATGAGCTATATATATATATATATATATATATATATATATATATATATATATATATATATATATATATAGATATATGTGTTTTTTAAAGGGGTTGACTCACAACCCATGTTCATTTTCCCTATTAGGCTATATGAACAGCATAGATGGAGCGGGTCCTCCATGTGTAACCCCCTATTTATAAACCAATGCCATGAGTCACTATGTAAAAGCATTACTGCTCTGGTGGTTTATACATTACAGGGGCAGCCTGGTGATAACAGCTGGAGCTGGGCCAGCTTTTATTTAAAGAAGGACGGTCTTCTTGAGACACCACTTTATTTTCTGTTTATATTAAACCTTGAGACGTCTTCTTATGTCAAGTTGTTAAAAATTATTCTATTCCGCTGTTTCCTAGACGTCTGGGTGACATTCACCCTGGGAGCTGTAATGACCACTTTATTGACTGTCATCTAACGTCCCCAGGCTACTTAATGGAGAATATTCCAGTTTTTTTATCGAAACACCCTTCGTACCGGCACTTAGATTTGCCATTCTGGAGCCTGGGAAAGCTGGTGGTAACCTCATGCTCACAGTCTCTTTTGTAGGGGGCCATTGGGGCTCTGTAATCCACTTAGACAATAAAACACCATAGCACAATTTGCTGCCTGTCCGTGGCCCGGGCTTAGAAGTAACAGTATGCCTGACAAGCAAATCAAAAACATTCTTCATCAAACCGCACAATCGGGATCCCAGGATCACATCACGTATGTTTTCAGATGATGAAATTGAGAAATACAGTTTCACATAGTTTGAAAGGTTTTCCGTACCAAGGCTCTTCTTTTATTTTACTGTTCCCAGGGCATACCTGCCAAACACGCGGGCTCCCTGCTAAGCTTTGCATGTGTTTACCGTGAAATGTATGGGAGCATAAAATAAAACATGATACACGGTTGTACACTCTGATCATCTGCACAAAGGATCCAGACGCACAGATCTGTCAGGGGCAATGGCTAAAACTGTAAGGAGTCTTTTACATCTCAATATCTTCACTGAAAATCGTCTTTTTGGCTTATTTTGCTTTTTATCCCTTTTTTTTTGCTTTCTTTTTTCTCAGTTTAAAAAAAACCAAAAATTTTGGGTTATGTTTTGACCGATAGAAAAATAGAATTTTATACCAGATTAAAGTTTCTGAATTAATCTACAAGATATTAACTCATGAACTTAATTGCTCTTGAATAAAGAAGATTCCTTTCCATATTTTTCAGCTTTACTAGCAAATGAGGACCTCATTAATGCCCAATAATTTAAGGGCATGTTCACACTGCGTATTGGGACTCGTATAGTACGCGCCGCAATACGCTGGGTGTTTTGGAAGCACGCACTGATCAGCGCGTAATTCCAAAGCACGGGGGGCCAGCACCCAACCGGTCCCATTGACTTGCATTGTCAGCAGCACGTAAGTGCCACTAAGGCTATGTTCACACAGAGTAATTGCGGGGCGTACAATATGCCTTGCAATTACGACGGTGTTCCGGCGCGTACTCCTGCGGGGGGCCCCATAGACTGTCATTATTAGCAGCGCGTAAGCACCGTGAATAAATAACATGTCACTTATCTCCCCGTGCGTACAATATGATCGTGTTGTACTCCCGGGGAGAGGAGGCGTAATCCATAGTTCTCTATGAGAACTATGTGTGATGATTGGGGCGCATCTCGCTCGTATTAGAGCGCAGTACACCTCTAAATACGTGGTGAAATGCGCCCCAATTTAAGCCGTGTGACCATAGCCTAATAATTCACATGCCAATTCTCTCCCCGCGTACAATACAATTGTATTGTACGCGCGGGGAGACGACGCGAAATCCATAGCTCTCTGAGAGCTATGAATTACCGTAATTGCGACACGCATTTCGCCATGTATAATGCACAATACGTGGTGAAATGCACGTCAAAATACGCGGCAAAATAAGTCGTGTGAATGTACCCTAATTGAGTTTTATATAGGGGGTTGTTTGGAAAGACATCAGGATTAGAGATGAGCAAGCACTAAAAAATTCGGGATCGGGCCAAGCGGAGTGCTGAGCTGAAGGCCGAGCCAAACGCCAGGCCCCATTGAAGTCAATGGGAGATAATGTCACTGGGCTCAGCTCGGGTTCGGAGAAAACATAAAGTTCGTGTCAAACTGACCATTTTCCAAACGGTTCGGCTCAACACTAATCATGATCAAACCAGCCAACCAGAGCATCAGAAGATTTTCTTTGATGGGTATAATTTTACCAATAATAGTCCCACAGATCATTTCCATTTGGAGGTGACTTTGGAGCCATCTACTTACCCCAATGATCAATCTTTTATGGGATGATTCACTAATAAGTCATTAGGTCTTACTAATACATACTGAGTGTACAATGACGGCAACAATTATCTTATGAGAATCATGTCTTCTGGTGGGCACAAAGAACCCTAGTCTGAAACTGAAAGGGTATTTCTATTGTGATTTCTAAGCTGAAAACTAATTATGGCTGAAGGTTCCAAAAAGGAGCCTCAAACATTAGCTTCAAGCAG
This sequence comes from Phyllomedusa bahiana, assembly GCA_025379985.1. NCBI lineage: Eukaryota > Metazoa > Chordata > Amphibia > Anura > Hylidae > Phyllomedusa > Phyllomedusa bahiana. The sequence continues at coordinate 140,462 of JAODAL010000518.1, read as the reverse complement.
AGACATCCATAGCAGGAGAAAAGTTTATACAAATAGAACTTATTTTTGGCCAAACAATTTTATGCTTCTTTAATATTATAGTTTTCGAGATGGTCAATAAATGTACATTAAAGATTTGAGGAGTAGATATTGGGTGCTCTCTGAGCTCAGATATTGGTAGTGCAAAGGTGGTATTATCACTGAACAAAGAACAGGTTAGGACGTAACTGTAACTTAATAATAATTTAAAATATATATATAATAGCACAGACTCACAAACTATATATATCTACAAAATCCCATTCAGTTGGCATTATTCAGTTTGGGACAAAAGGGATATCTTAGCTCATATTGGGTAATCAATAGAAGCAACTAAGAGTGACACATATGTTCAGGGTTGTGCCAGAAGTCTGGCGTCTTTTCAGCCCGAAAACTGGCGCAGCCCTGTTCTCTCTATTTGTAATCAGGCGCACTCCAGTATTAGGCGCATTATCGGGTACCTGCGGCACATTGTAATGCGCCTGAGATCGGGGGTGTGCTGGAGGCGTGTCGCACTACAACCGTATGAAGCTACACATTCATAGCTTCAGTACGGCAAATCCAGGCGCATTACTACTGGAACAGGTAGAGCACTTTAAAAGTGGTTTGCCTGAGCCTGAATTGTCGCTTTGTAGCGAGAAAGCGCTAAATCTATGACCCGCAGAAGAACAGGTTCGTAGATTCAGGCGCATTCTACTCATGCGCATAAAGAAAATGGGTGCCAAAAATCATACATGTCGCCCTTGGGGCTTGTCCCCATGGCAGGGTTTTTGGTTGGTTTTTACAAAAAAAAAAGTGAAGAATGATCCCACCTATAATGGGTGTGTTTTTGCTGGTCCTTTTGCACTTTTTTAATACAGGAAGTTCAGTGTGAACGAGAGTCTATAAATCCTCTTTTTAGCCTAAACTAACCAAATTTTTATGCTGTTAACATGCACATGTACTTATAGTGAAAGTGAAAAAATTGGCCTTTGTGCATCATTGATAAATTGTAGAGATAAAAAAAATCACATGGTTTCTTGCACCAATCAGGAATACATTTGCACTCAGTACACTTTTCAGCTTCAAAAACAGTCAAAAAACCGCTGGGAAAACCGGAACAAAATCAGTGACACAAACAGTTCAATAAACCAAAACCGCCGAAAAACAGACCAGTTTTTGTGTCAAAAACAGTCCAAAAACCAGTTGTAACGCACGGTTCTGCTGAGGTCAAAACAGAGCTGTTTTTGTCCATTGCCGTGTAAACGCACCCAGCGTCGGGATGACAGGTAGGTGAAGGTAGGCGACCACCTAGGGCTCCGCTTCATCCCAGGCAGGAAAGGGCCACAAAGAGGTATGGAGTGAGCTGAATTTTACATTGAGAGGGGAGGGGTGGGGTCGCTACATGCCTTATTTGCCTAGGGTACCAGAATACCTTGTCCCAGCCCTGAACACACCCTTAGGGCGCATCCCCACGGCATAGGACAAATAACCGGCCGGTATTTGTCCTGTTTTGCGCCTGTCCCCACGGCCACGGGGGGGACGGCTTTTTTCCGCGATGAGCGGAGAAGAGCCCTCCGCCCTCCCATTGAGAAGCACAGATTCCGTCCGAAAACCGGCGGCAAAACTGCCGGGCGGAAAACCCGTGCAGTGGGGACTGCTGCACGGGTTTTCCATAGAGCACCATTGTGGTAATTTTCGGCCGGTTTTTCAGGCGGTCTGAAAAACCGCAAACCGGCTGAAAAACCGGCCGAAAACCCATGCTGTGGGGACATGCCCTTAATGTAGCAGGAGCTAAAACCTGATTAAAACTGACTTATTCTCCCTTGCGCTCAAGAGGTCCCGATGCATTTCCCCGTAAACAACACAGTTCCTCAGGTGATCAATATCACTGCACAATAGACTGGTAAGTGAAGAATAACAAAATGGCTAGTGTGCACAGCATCACAAAAATGCCACTAATAGATGACTGGGTTTGTTATACATAGAGTCTCATACCTAGGTAAATTATTATTAAGTAAAAGTTACATCTTAACCCGTTCTTTCTTCAGTGATAATCTTACTAATTGGGTTTGAAAAATAAGTTGTGGATTATTTCAGTGAAAAATTAGTGCCAAGGTGGAGTAGAAGCAAGTTACCTCATTGTCAAGCAGTTGTGGAGATGTTGAAAGAGGGGCAGTTCAAGTGTATCATTATTTTTTCTACTTCCTCTACAGACGCAATAGTAAAAAATCCAGGCACAATCATATGGTAAGAGTTGGGGCAGTCATTGATGAAGGGATTGATCAAGGTCAAGATTAGATTATTGCTATGTTATATCAACAGATAATAAATGGTTGTACAGTCACTACAATGATCCTTCAAAATATACTGCTCAGATTGTCATCATACAGTAGTCATATAAAACCACCACACAGTGCCCAACAGTGCCATATAGTATCTGAATAAGGCTAGGTTGACACCATGTCTTGAGCCTTCCATTGGATTTACAGTATGTAACATATCACACAGACTATGTCTGTATATAGCTTGTTACATCATTAGACCTTCTCCAAGGTGGTCTGTGTCTGTAGTCAGCCTTCCACTTCTCCTCCTGTGCCTCCTCCAAAGCGGTGGGACGTCTTACAACCACCCAACACACTTTTCCAAGTAAAAGGAGCAGAGAAAGAAAAAATAAAGAGAAGGGGAAAATCACAGCTGCCCCCAAAGACACTCTGCACCTCTGTCTCGGGAAATTGTCCATAGTTGGACCATGACATCACTGGGTTTCCGATGTACCTGTTTAAAGGATTTATCTGATGGAAATCATAGGCATCCATTGCAAAAAAGAGCACGCTTAATATTTAGATGACAAGATGGAATAGTGTAGTGTAGGAATAGTGTGCTTTACTGTTCTGTCCTTTTCTTGATCTCCACCATTGTGCTGTCCTAATGAGAATTTCTCATCAAGTAATTAATCTAGTTGTGTTTTTGAGAATAGCTGGCATACAATCACCTACGGAAAGTCTCTGCAGCAATTTTACAAGATTCTGCAGGAAAATCTTCAGCAAGCAAATCCACTCCAGATCATCTTTATTTGCCGGATATGTTGGTGAGGGCTGCCAACAGAAATTTCAGGGCCCCATACAGCTGAAGCACCTGGCCCCCCCCTGTAAACCCCGCCACCAGCAACCCGATTGCCCCACCCCCAGCAAAAAAAAACGGCCTCTAGTACATAAATGCGCCCATTTTACCACATAATACAGTATTGAAAAAGAACTGTATTGTGTAGTACACCGTACCAAGAGAGTCACATATCTGTCTGTCTCACACATCTGTCTGTCTCGCATATCATAGACACAGGGCTAAGTAGCTCCATCCATACCCCCCCCACCAGCCCACATACAATATCCTCCAGCCACATACAATATCCCCCTCCAGGTTTCCCTTGGTCACGTACCTCACCACCTTCTAAAATAAACACCAGCAAGAAAAAAAGTGTAACTCCTATCACAGGGTCAGGTGTTCCCTCTTTTACAATCAGGGACATATGTACGCTGCCACTAACGCCGATATAACCTACAACACCGTCATGTGGAGACCACATAGAGGTCATACACCAGCTCAGGTATAACCTACAACACCACCACATAGAGACCACATAGGGGTCAGACACCAGCTCAGGTATAACCTACAACACCACCAGATAGAGACCACATAGAGGACAGACACCAGCTCAGCTATAACCTACAACACTGCCATGGGGAGACCACTAGGGGTCAGACCCACTCAGGTCAATACATTCGTGAATACAGCATGATCCAATATAAAAGTAAAAAAACCCCTGAAATCGGGGACTCACTCACCCCTTCTTTTCTCCATCCTTTCCACACTGCATGATACTTGCCCCCGGCCAACTCACCCCCTCAAAAATTTACACACAATATCTTAGAATCCTAATTTTTCCAGCATTTTTTTTACTATTCCCACCTCTGTAAAAAAACTCCCCAGGGTGGAGACCCGGTACAAGTATAACTTGACCCCTAGTATCCTAAGGAGTGGAAGGGTGGAGGGGCAACCCCCCGGGAGATAATGCACAACATGGGCTCCCCCCTCTAAATATTACCAGGTGGGTGTCAAGACTCTAGGTGGTGGGCAAATGGGAAACCCCCCGGTAACTAGTGGCCCCTCTTTGGGGTAGGAGACCCATGAATAAGTTGGTAGGCCACCCCAGATGGGTTGGTGGGTACCTACCCCACGAGTCCCCTTTATTTGTGGGTAGTCGGGGCCCCCTTTAGTTTGTAGGGCCCGGGGCCCCCCTTTATGTTTAGGTAGAGTCGGGGGCCCCCTTAGGTTGGGTAGCCGGGGCCCCCTTTAGCGTTAGTAAGTCGGGCCCCCCCTTTAGCGTTAGGTAGCCGGGGCCCCCCTTTAGGTTGGTAGGGCAGGGCCCCCTTTGGGGTTTAGGTAGAGCCGGGCCCCCTTTGGGTTGGGTGAGTCAGGGCCCCTTAGGGTTAGGTGAGTCGGGGCCCCCTTTGGGTTTAGCTAGGTAGCCAGGCCCCCCTTAATATATAATATTTATTATAAGATAATATATATTTAAAAATTATATATATATATATTATATAATAAGATACATCACCGGCCACTTTATTGGTAAAACCTGCAGTAAGGGTTTGGCCCCCCTTTTGCCTTAGAACCCCTAAATTCTTCGGGGAAGATTCAACAAGGTGGGAAAGCTTCCTCTGAGTTTTTTGGCCATTTGAGATGGTGGCATCACAATTCCCGCAGATTTGTCGGCTGCAACATTTGTCGAATCTCCCATTCCACCAATCCCAAAGATGCTCTATTGGATTGAATTGGGGACGTGGAGGCCCTTTGGTACAGTGAAACTCATTGTCTGTTCAAGAAACCCTCTAGATGATCCCGTTTATGACATGGCCTTATCGCTGAAAGTAGCCATCGATGTTGGGTACATTTTGGTCTAAAGGGGTGGGCATGGTCAGCAACATCTAGGAGGCTTGGGGGGTTGCAACGATGCTCAATTGGTCCCAAGGGGCCCCCAAAAAGGGCCAAGAAAAATTCCCACACCCGCACCCCCACCACCAGCCTGAAAACCCTTGATCAAGGCAGGTGGGTTTTATGCTTTCATGTTGTTGACGCCAAATTCTGACCCTACATCCGAATTTTGCAGGCCCGAAATCGAAAACTCATCAGACCAGGGAACGTTTTTTAACTTCTACGTCCAATTCGATGAGCTTTGGGGAAATTGGGCTCAGTTTCCCGTTCTTAGCTGAAAGGAGTGGCACCCGGTGTGGTTTTCTGCTGCTGTAGCCCATTTTGCTCAAAGTTCGCCCGACTGTGGTTTAGAGATGTCTTCGCCCCCTTGGGTTTAACGGTGGCAATTTTAGTCACTGTTGCCTTTCTATCAGCTGAACCAGTTGCCCCTTCTCCTTTGACCTCTGGCATCAACGGCATTTTCCCCCCCAGGACTGCCCCTACTGGATGTTTTTCTTTTTGGCCATTCTCTGTAAAAAAACCCCAGAGATGGTTGTGCGGAAAAAACCCAGGGGTCAGCAGTTTCTGAAATACCAACCAGCCCTTCTGGCACCAACAACCAGCCCGTTCAAAAAGGCACTCAAATCCCTTTCTTCCCCCCTATGATGCTCGGTTTGAACTGCAGGAGATTGTCTTGACCCTGCTACATGCCCAAATGCACTGAGTTGCGCCATGTGATTGGTGATTAAAATTAAGTGTTAACGGCGTTGGACAGGTGTACCTAATAAAGTGGCCCGGGGAGTTTTAAAGTATATATATGATATAATATATATATATTTTATAAAAAAGACAACAAACAGCACTTTACCTCGCACCCCCCTCCCGGCCGCTCCGATTTCCCCGCCCCCGGGTCCTGCGCCCTGCATAGGCGGCGCGGTGAAGTGACGTCACCCGCCCCCTAGGCAGCTTTGGGGCCGGCGCCCGGCCGGCTGAAGGTTAACGCGTTCGCCGCCGGGGGATCGCGGAGCGCAGCGTCGGGGGGTCGGGGGACTTTTGTCCCCCGACTCCGGGCCGGTCTCTGAGCCTCGGGACCCGGGCCCCGGGCGTGCAGGGACCGGGAGGGCCCGGCCCCGGGCCCCCGGGGGGCGACGGCACTGCCTCCGGGGGACACGGCAGCTCGTGCCAGTCCAAGCCTGGGTTTGGGCCCCGTCTGTCATGAGGAAAAAGGGGGCCTGCTTGCAGGGGGCCCCCCTTTTTTCCCGGGGCCCCTTTAACAGGAGTCCCGGCTTCCCCCCTGTATGGGGGCCCCCTGATTTTGGTTTTATATTTTCCCAAATTAAATTTAAACTTTCACAAAGTATCTTGTTTTTTTTTCCTCTGAACGGTGGGAAAAGTGCGGGCAAACCAAAGCACCCCCTTTCCACTACATAAAATTTTGGGGGCCTAAAAACTAATTCTATTAATAAACAACCTCAAAATACATTGGAATTCCTATAAAGGCTACCACAGTAGTCAATTACATAAAATAACACATTTGTATTATATCCACTTAAAAATCTTAACAAAAAAAAACGCAAACATGGAGGAAAAGGGAAGAAAAACCTTTTCCAAAAAGACATGACACGTTTACAGGTTACGTAAAAGACAAAAATTATCCCTCTTTGACACAAAAACAATACACAATATAAATATACCATTAAAAAACCCTTATTCTTTTAAAATTTCATAGATGTTTACGAATACCAGAAAGTAAAAAACCCAAAAAGGGCAAAGAGAGAGGTAGAAAAAAATTACAGGGAAAATCAACCCAAATAGTGTCTGCGTGCCCATCTGTGACAACTGATTACGCCTACACTATAAATACAAACACCTACAAAATTGCTACCACAAAAGGAAAAATTACAAAAATTTTTCACCTTTTTAACAAATTCCCCCAAAAAAAATATACAAAACAACAACATACATGGGGGGTTAAAGAGGGCCACTCCCAAAAGACAGAAAAAAATTTGAGTTTCTTATTTCACAGTTTTGATAAAAAAAATGTTTTTGGCCCCCCCCGGGTTTCCAACGGGATTCAAGGGGGGTGGCCCCTACTCTATTTTTTCCTCTCACTAGAGTAAAATTTTGGGACTTCTCTTTGGGGTTTAAAAAGACCTCCCTTTAATCCAGGAGAGAAAAAAAAAAAAGCCCCAAAACCTTGCAAGCATACTGCATTATATATCAGCCTGTGGAGGTGGGGGGGGGTCAAGAGCCCAAAAATGGAGGCATCCATTCCCCCCCTATATAAAATTTAAAAGCAATATATGCCAAAAAAAACGTTTTGTTCTGCACAAAAAAAACATTTCTGAAAAACAAAAAGGTGAACCGGGGTTTGCCACTGGAGGGTTTTGCGACATATATTTATACACGCTTTCCCAATTACCAGTGGCAACCGGGGGTGGCTTAAGAAATTATTTTATAAAAACATTTTGAACTAAAAAATTAACTCCAAAGCAGGGACACCAAACTATGTAAAAGAAAAAAAAATACCCCTCAAGACACCCCAAATTCTACCAAAAAAACCAAACCCTTCAATTTAAGGGCTATGTTCAAATGGGGGAATTGCGGGGAAATTTATTTCGCCCGAATTTAAACCGTGTGTTCGGGGGGGGGCCCATAGAAATTCATTATTCAGGCAACGTAAAACGCCGTGGGGAACAATTGCCATGTCAAAAACCCAAATAGTTCTCTATGAGAACGGGGGGTTTACTGTAATTTTTGGGGAAACACATTCCCCGTATTTAGCGCGGGTAGGGCCGCGAAATATGGGGCGGTTTGGTCCCAAAAATTTTGCCTTTGGGGAACATACCCTTTAAATTCAAACAATACATAAATATAAAAAAAAAGTGCCCAAATAAAAACCACGGGTGAAATTTGAAAACTTTAATAACCCGCATATAAAAAAAGTAAAAACTAAAAGGAGGTTGGGCTTGCCCCCACGGTCGGGTTTTTTTCCCCGGGTTTTTACTTTACGGTTTTTTGGGTTTTTGAAAGCCATTTTGTAAACTGGCTGTAAAAAACTCCAGGGAAAAAACCGGGTGAAAGCAGTACCCAACTGCTCGGTTTTTTCTGCTGGACGGTTTTTCAAAACCCCCGGCCCCGGCCCAAAAAACTTTTGAACATTTTTCATTCTTCCGACGGGTTTTTTCGGGCGGAACAAAAAACCCTGTGGGTTTGGCAAAGGGGGGGGAAGGCTTTAAATTCTGCGACCTGCGGGGAAAAAAGGCCGCCCCCTTTGCTTTTGCCAGGGACGGGGCAAATACCGGTTGGGATTTCCCGCCGTATTTGTCCATTGGTTTTAAAAGGGCCCCTTTGAGGGGAGGTAGAAAAAAACTTACAGGGGAAAGTTCGGGTATAGCAATAATAATTGCTCCATTTTGGATCCAAAAAGCGCTGCGTAAATAGCATCCAAAGTGCATCCAACAATGCAGTTGCGTGTTTGGATGCGTTTTGGCTGCAGCGGATCAAAACCCTTATGTTTTTAAATGGGAGTTCTGCTGAATAAAAAACGGATAAAGGAAATGACATGTCAATTTTTTGGAACGGATCTGAAAGACGCATCAAAAAGATGCAGGTAAAACAAAACATCGGTGAATCAAAAAAAAACAGGCGCCCCCGGGTTTAAACAAAAGGAATGGGAAACTGTATTTTTTGTTTTGGGGCTCATCCCCAGGTTTGGAAAAAACCCGGTGGTTTCCCGGCCGATATTTTTTCCTGTTTTTACGGCCATCCCCCGGGGGCCCGGGGGGGGGGGGGTTTGGTGGGGGGGGCCAGGGGCCTTTTCTCCGGGGTTGACCCCCTTCCCCCTTTCCATTGAAAAAGAAAGTTTCCGCCCAAAAACCCGGAGGGAAAAGAGGTGCTTCCCCAAATTTTTTTCCCGCCGGCGGAAAAAGCGCCGGGGGGGGAAAAACCGGGTGCAGGGGGGGATTTCTAAAAGGGGTTTTTCCCAATAGGGGCACAAATTGGGTTGTCATTTTGGGCCGGTTTTTTGGGGTCTAAAAAACCGAAAAAACCCCCTTTGGAAAAACCCCCCGGAAAAACCCGGTGCCGTGGGGACATGCCCCTTAATGTTAAATTTTGAATTTTGTAAAGTGGGAAAACAGGTATATTTAAATGGTTCCTCCGCACAAAAGGTTTATTTTTGGGGAAGTGCGGGGAAAGGAAGTTTACATTTGTTTTGCTGTCTGTGCCCCTTTTAAGAAGATTTACCTTTTCCCCTTGTGTCCCTGTAGCATGCTGGAATTGTCGTTCCAAAAGCTATTTTCCGTGTGGAACATGGAATAAAAGTGCCAGCATCCCCCATATGTCTCTTTTTGAAAACTGGGGGACAGTTGAAAGCCGGAACGGGGGTTAAGTAGGGGACGCCTTATAATAGTGTTTATTTTTCCTTAAAAAAACCCTTTTAAATTATTTAAATATTAAAATTTTGGGGTTACATGTTTTTGATGTTACCCTCTTTTTCAAACCACAGTTTTCTCGTGTTTTCAATTTCTTTAAGTCCATGAAATTTTTTGAGATTTTTATGATCGTAATTGAGCAAGGTCATCCCAAATTTATATACATCATTTTCTTTTTGGCTTTGTCACAAAAGCAAACCCTTTTATTCTGAGAAACATTCTTTCCCCGGGGTTTTGGGTTTTCATGAAACTGTTTGTTAAAAAAAAAACTGTTAAAACAGGTGCGGAAAAAGGCTTTATGAATTTAAATTTTTTCCCCCCTGAAAACAGGGTTAAAAATTGGGTTTTCAAAATAAGACAATTTCATTTTTTTTTAAAAATTTTCCCAAAACCAAAAGATGGGCTAAAAGTCGGGTCATTTATGGAAAATTGACTGAGAATGAAACCCCTTTTTTAAATTTCCCTTTCTTCGGGGGGTTTGCAAATGGGAAAAAAAAAAATGTTTTAAAAAGGGGGGGGTGTCTGACAACATTTGTTTTAAAATTGAGATCCCCACCCCTTCAGAATGATTTCACATTTAGGTTAATTTAAAATTTTTTGTACAATATGCTGTACTTTATTAAAAAAAAAAAGGCTAAAACCAAAAGGGAAATTTTAAAAATTGAAATTTTAAAAAATTTAAAAAAAAAATTTTAAAAATTTGTTCTCTTGATAAAGGGGGTTTTTTCAATATGAGTTTCCAAACCAAAGGAAAATTTAGATTCCCTACTGCCTGGTTTAGGTTTTGGGGGGGTTTTATTGCGCGATGTTTTGCTCATCTTTTAACTAGCCCGATCGTTTCCAGTGCTTTTAAATGCAGGAGATTTAAGGGTTGTTTTTCATTTCGAGCTTTCAGCCCGTTCCAGGGTCCCCGGTTAAAAGGGGTTTTAGGGGGGCGTGCTTCTTGGTCGGGCTGTTCTGCTCCCCCTCCCCCCCTGCACCACCGGGAATAATTCTTCTAATTAGGGGGGGGGGGGGGGGTTTTCTCTCAGAGTTCACCCGGTGTGGCTGCCAGGTCTGTTTTTAGGTGGGGGGGAAACTAAAGAGGTGAAGGGGGTGTTTTAAAAGGAGAGGGGTGCTTGTGTTCCTTTTCCCCCCCGCTTTGCTTTTTAAGTCTCCACCTTCCCCAGCAACAAACAAGGGCATGTTATATATCAGGGTGTGTCCCTAAATTTAAAAGGGGAAATAAAGTATTCCCCATGCCCCCCGATCTGTATAGTAATTTTGTTAGTTTACCCCGGGTTTCCAAAAACACTCTGATTTTTTAGTAACAGACAGGGTAAATGGGTGTCACAATCTTTTTCTGTGTAAAGAGCAGGGGGGGAAGCGGCACACACAAAAAAATTTAAACCAGGAAACGACTCCAGAGTCCCCTTCCCCCCCCCCCCTTCCACTAAGAAGATTCTGTGCGGGGGGGGCTTTTTGCCTTTGACCCTTTTTTTTGGGGGGGTTTAGTCATTCAGACCTGACAGCCCGTAAGAAAAGGGTCAACAGGGGCGGCTCCCATAGAGATTTTTAGAAGCGATGTAGTTAAAACTAAAGGGGGTAGGGGTCAAAATCCCGTAGGGGCCTTTGTTTAAAAAAACATTATTGCCCAAAATGCTTGTTTTTAAAAAAATCCCTTTTAAAAATTTTAAAAACCCCCTCATTTTAGCGAGACAACCCCTTTAAGGGGGCCCGGGATGAAAAAAAGGCCCAGGTCTAAGACTTTCTTTGTTGCCCCTAGCCCAAACCTCAGAGCCCCCCCTTTTATTTTTTTCAGAGCCTAATTTTTGAAATGGGAAAGGGGCGCTTTGATTGGGCTGCTATGGGGGAACAAAAAAAGTCTTTTGACCCTAGACGTTTTCTTTCATGAGGACTTCAAACTGGGGTTAAGCAAAAGCTTTCAAACTTTTTGAAAGGAGTGAAAACAATTGCTATTGAAAAGGGAAGGGAAGGGTAGGGTTAAAAACTCTGGGTTTTTTTCCCAAATATGGTGACGGCACTAAAATGCTCCTCTGTCTAATCGGAAGGGGGATTTGGGGCGGTAACCCAAGGGGACACTTGTGTTTCACTTTTTGAGCAGATTAAAAAACTCTCCCTTTTCTCCTGATTTAGGGCAATCAAAGATTTAATGTTTTTTTGGGTTTTTAAATTCTTTATTTACCTAATGTTGAAAGCTAATTTTCTGTAGTGTGGAAAGTCTTTTTTAAATTTTATAGTAATTTTTTTTTAATGGTATTTTTTAATTATCTATTAAAAACATCAAATTTTTTGTTTTATTGCAATTATTTTATCATGTATTTACATTATTCCTAACAAAGGGACATTGACAAATCTGTCAATGAAAAGAAAAAATTTTTTTTAATTTACTTTTTTTTTATTTTTTAGTTTCAAACCTTTTTTAAGTACTGCATTTCAGTTTATTAACCCCCCCCTTGCGGGTTTTTTTTGGTTGACGTGTTTGTTTTTTCTCGTTGCCTTCCCAGAGCCATAACTTTTTTATTTTTCCCCAAATAGACATTTGAGGGGTTTTATTTTGGGGAAAAGATTTAATTTCTAATGGGGTGTTCTTCATATTACCAAAGAAAAATTTCTGGGAAACGTTTTTAAAAATTGGACAAAAAATTTAAAAAAATGTTTTTTTTGCAAAATTTGCAGTTTTTTTTTTAGGGCGTTCACTCCTGGTAAAAAAATTTTGTAAATTTTTGTATTTTGTAGGTTTAAACCCATTCCGAACACTTTAAAAATGTAGGGGTTTTTTTCTGTTTCGTTCCCCCCTAAAAAAAATTCCAAACAATTTCGACTTCTTTTGAAATGTGTGCCGTGGCGCCATTTTCTGTGACCATTAACTTTTTACTGCTCACACCTACGGACTTGAGCAACAGGGCATTTTTTTGCAGACTGAATTGTACTTTTTATTGCTACCAGTTTGGAATACATGCAACTTTATTGATCAATTTTATTTCCCAAATTTTTTGAGAAAAGTAAAATTTCCCAAAAAAAAAACAATTTTGGCGTTTTTAAATTTTTTTTCTTTTTTTTGGGGTTCAAAAGTACGGGTTAAAAATTTTTTAAAGGAATTTTTTGGGGCACAGAGATACCCCAAAATGTGTAAATTTATTATTGTTTTTTTTTTTTTGTTTGTTTTGGCAAAAAAGGGGGGGGAGAAAATTTTTTTAAAATTTTTTTTTGGTTTTTTTGCACATGAAAACATTTTTTTTTTTACTGCATATTTGAGTCTCCCTAAGGCGCTTCACCACTAGGGGATACGATCATTTCTGCAACCTAATGCATTGTATAGACAATGCTTTAGGGTTTTTTTTGGTTAATTTTTGGGGGGAATTTGTAAAAAAACCCAAAAAAATTGCCTGATGGAAACCCCCGCCTAAAGGGCTTCCAAACTGCCCTGTTAGGTTTTATTTTTTGGGAAAAACCTGCTTTTAATTTTCGTCCGGGGGGCTTCCATTTTTTTGGAGTTTTTTTTTTTTTTGGGCCCCCCAAAACAAAAGGGTTAAAAAGGGGGTTGTTTTAAACCCCCCTTTTTCAAAGCCCCAACCACCCCCCTCCCCACCCAAAAATCCCCCTAAAATTAAAATGCCCCCCTTTTTTTTGACCATAGGGAATTTCTTGATACCCCCAGGGTTGTGTTTTTTTAAAGGAGGGTTTTTTTTTAGGGGTGGGAAAAAAGTTGTTTAAAGAAATTTTTTTAAATTTTCCCAAAAGGTTTAAAAACCCTTTTTTAAAAGTACTTTTTTTAATTAAATTTTCTTTTGGGGGGGTTTTTTTCTTGGGGAATTTTTCCCCCCTTACCCTTTTTTTAAAAGCTGTTGAAATTACCAAAAGGGATTTGTGTTCGCCTTCAACGGGAAATAAACTTTTTTTTCAAGCCCCAAGGGGAAAGGTTTTTTTTCCCCAAAGTAAAAAGGGGTTTTAACCTTTGTTGGGGTTTTTTTGAACCCAACCCCCTTTTTTTTTTTGGGTTTTTTGGGGGGCCCCCCAGGGGGCTTTGAACAATTTCAAAGGGACTGAGGGTTAAATTAAAAAGAAAAGAAAGTGAAAAAGCCAGCAAAGGATCCTGGGGCTTGTAGGGTTTTTTAGGGCAAAAAACAAGAAACGGGTTTCAAAAAAGGAAATGCTTTTGCTCAGCAGCAGAAAAGGGGGGGCCATATAGGCACAGCAAAAGAAAAATTAAACACAGAAAAAAACCCCAAAGAGATGAATGAGGGCATAAGAGATTCTCAAATTTCTGAGTAACTTGAAAAATGTAGGAAAAAAGAAATTAAAAACTATTTGGAACTTTTTGCGTTAGATTTTGCTTAAACTTTGTTAAAAGCAGTTCTTTTTTTCCTGCGGGGTTTTTACAAGGGTTCCCGGTTAAAAAACCACCTCTTTTTTGTGCTTAGCGGTTTGCCGGGATGGTACGTCACTCCCCGAAAGTGTCTTATGAGCAGCAAGGAGCCTGTTTTGGTTCTTATAACAAACTTTAACCCCTTTTTTGCCCCTATAACCCTGTTCACTGCTGGTTTAAAAACCCCCCCAAACAAAAATTTCCCCCCAAAAGGCTCCCGCTAGGAATCGCGAGATGAATGCCAAAAAAGGTAATGGGCCCCCCACGCCTGAAAAAGAAAGTGGGAGTCTGAAGCGGACTGTGAAGAGCAAGCTCTTTAAAGAAAACCCTTACAAGTTAGATGAGATTTTTTGGGGGGTTACAGGCATCCACTTTAATTTTTAATGCCGCTGCCTTCTTTCTCGAGTTCTTCATTCTTATTCGTTTCAGGAGCCCGTGTGATTTTTTTCAAAAAATATTATTGTTCAGGCCCCTATTTAATTTTTTTTTTTATATACCGTTAAATTCCCTTTTTTAATTCTTCATTATTCCTATCTGGGTCCTCCACTGCATCCTTGTTTGAACTATTGTCTCAGAAATCACAACTCAAACCTAAATGCAGTTTTGAAGGTTCTCAATCAAGATTTTTTGTAGGATTTATAATGCTTTTTATTAAAATTTTCCCAAATTTTTGGAAAAATAGCCATTTTTTTCATCCCGTTAATAGGGTTTGATAAATCCCAAAAAATGCAAAAAATGAAAGGACTAAGGGTTACTAGCATGGGTAGAAGAACTACTGAGCCTCTATCCTCTTTAGCTACGGTCTATGCAGCATGCTATTCATGGTCCTGTCCTCTCTCCTGCTGTGACCTCGTCCACCACACAGGAAGCACTTGCGCTTCCAGGGTATATTAACCAAACTAACCCACATAGTGGATCATACCACTGTTCTCCCTGGACGTTCCTCTATTATGGGCCTTCCTAGTAACTGAGTTTGGGTTACATGAGTAGGCTGCCTTGGATTTCTATTATTGTCAAGCCTGAAGAAGGGCCTTTATAACCAAAAAGTTGCTACTCTATCTGGCACAGTGGATATACGCTACTCACAAAAAGTTAGGGAGTTTTAGCTTTGGGTTGACATTTCAGGATGAACATTACATTTTAAATGAACTAAATGAGACCTTCTCTTAGCTTTAGATGCACATGTCCGACTGCTTAGTGTTTCAGTACTTTTTGCACAACTTGCTGATCTCTAACAATAAGCAAAATTCACAGCAGGTGTTTGATCCCTGAATTGCCCAATAAATTTAGGGGATAAATTTGAACTGGGATTTAAACAGTCTTCCTCATCATGCTGTTCACATCATAAGACAAGACAATACCTTACAATTGATCAACAGTACCTCACCATTGCGAGACTTCAGACAAGATGCTCTCAGACGTATGTGGCCACGGAGCTTAGAGTGTCACAAATTGTGATCAGCAGGTTGTGTAAGAGATACAGAGATACTGGAAGAGTCACAGAAAGGCAAAGAAGTGAACATCCTTTGGCTCCATCACACACTGATGACCGCTTCATTGTAAAAAATGCCCTGCGGAACCGGATGATGAACTGGTGATCATCCAACTACGGGCATGTTTAAGGGAGGTGAGAGGCACCAAGTGTCACATCAGACCATTCGTAACCATTTACATCAGCTTAGTCTGTGTGCTAGATGACCGACAAAAGTATCTGACCATACAACAAGGCACAGGCATCATTGTCTTGTATGGGCCAGAGAGCAGATACGCTGAATGAAGGACCAGTGGTCCTCAGTGCTGTTCAGTGATGAAAGTTGATTCACTCTGTGCAGAAATTATTGTCACCAACGATGCTGGAGACGTCAAGGAGAGCGACTATGCATCAGCCTGGTCAGATACCTTGTTCGAGATAAAGACTCGTCTCCATCCAACCATGGTGATGTCAGTCCCTGCTCTCTGTCTAATCGGGAAGGGAGATATGGATTGTAACCTAGAGACACTTGTGTGCACTCAGAGCAGATAAAAACTCTCTTATCTCCTGATGAGGTCAATATCAAAAGAGCAATGAATTTAGTAAAAGTCTTCATGTACCATTCCCTACATGTTAAATCTAATCATTGTAGTGAGAAAACCCTAACAGTCAGATTGTCAGACATCCCATAGCGGTTCTGCTTGAAGACAAAACTGGAACCATGGTGATCATAATAGGCTTCCAGTGGAGAAAATCTTCGTCACCTGAAGTTAATTGATATATATTGAGATCCATATAGTCTTCCTGTTTTTATGATTTCTGGGTGGAGCAGTGTCAAATATAAGACCACTCCGTTTTTTGGAAATCTTGGTCCTTGTATTGCTTAACCGGGCTTGATTCCTAAACGGAATTCTTGAATGGTTTCAATCAGAGATCTTCTGCAGACATCTACATAGACACCCACAGTCCTTTGCTCCTGCCAAGTTTCTGGTCTCTGCCTTAAGACTGAGTTCATGCAAGCAAAGGGAACACCATATTGTTCTGTTGTGGAGAGGGGGCTGTATTTTTGGTCTTGGCCCTCAAACCGGGGAATTCTGCAGCTGATCCTAGATGAGTTCCAGGTGGTATAAAAGAATCTACTAAGTTCTTATCCAAATGTTTTTCATTCACAAACTTCCTGGTTCTCCTAATTGATGGATGAGTCATGTTTGTCCTGTTCCTAAAATCAAAGATCACCCACAAACAACAACAGTTAATTCTGCGGTGTCTTTTTTGTGCTTGTAAATCTGGGAATGTTTAGACATTTTTTGTTACATTAAGCTCGGTAAGTGGTGTGTAAAATCTCTCTAAGTGTTTTCATGCCGGATTTAAATCTGGCGAATGAAAATCATAAATGACTTATTTATTTTACTTAGATTATCAAGTCCAGGTGGAACAGACACAAAGCCGCCCGTGCACTGGGTGGTGACTGTTCTCAATGTGTACCCCAAAAAATGAATCATGGAGCATTTGACCCTTTTTCTATCATACATCCTCTATGGATACATTTTAATTAAAGGGAATGTGTCATCAAAACATTAGTCATTAAGTCCCGTTTTTATGTTAAACACATTTGTTAGGAATTTTTTTTTGTAATTTTTCATATCACTTTCAATATTTTTTAATAATTCTTAAGTCTTGCAGTTTTCACTTTGGCCACTAGGCCTTGTTAGCACTGTTTTAACAGCAGTCAGAGAGATGCTTTACAGTAGCTTCATGCACAGGAGACTTAAAGGAGTTGTCTCCCTTCAGAGTTTCAGAGAATGCATGAATGAAATACTCTGTACTTCCTGGTTCAGACTGACTCATTTGCAAAGCCCATGCTTGTACAGCTCTCTGCCTGCTGTGCTTTCAGATGCTAATTAGATCAGATTAGTTCTCAAACTACTAACAGGACTTCTTATCTGATCCCCAAAACAAAAGCCCTAATTACAGTTCTGTTTATTTTACATAAATCAAGCTTTTTACTACTGAGCAGCACAGGACACTGCCACTGCCTGTGTGATGACTTCACTCACTGTTATCTCATTGAACAAACAGCAGGGGAGAATTGTTTACAGGTCTGTTACGAGGGAACTGAAATAGCCAGGAGGTCAAAAAATTCACTTGTATCTCCTTTAGGGAAAACAGAGGAACTAAGCAATATATTTGGAAAATGTCTTTATTTTGTGTTCCCTACAATTTGAAAGCTATTCTTTTGTAGCAAGACAACCCCTTTAAGACTGACTCAGTCCCATTCACTTCTGTAGGAGAGTTTTCTAGTCATGTTCTGTGACCTGGGACGAAGTCACTG
Source organism: Phyllomedusa bahiana (assembly GCA_025379985.1). NCBI lineage: Eukaryota > Metazoa > Chordata > Amphibia > Anura > Hylidae > Phyllomedusa > Phyllomedusa bahiana. The sequence continues at coordinate 122,883 of JAODAL010000518.1, read as the reverse complement.
TGCAGGGAGGTGAAAGGGTGAACTGTGACATCTCCCCTTGTGACTGGTGGTGGATCCTGTGTTATCTATTCACATTGGTGTCTTCTTTCAGTTTGACCCTCTTTGTGCTGATAATGAGCAGACATCTGAGAATCTTTCTCTACAGAACAGGAAGTGTCAGACTATTATTAGGCCTAGTGGCCAAAGTGAAAATTGCAGTACTCAAGAATTATTAAAAAATATTGAAAGTGATATAGAAAATAAAAAAACCCCAAAAATTCTTAAAAATGTAAGTTAAACGGTCATTTTTGATGACACATTCCCTTTAAAGGGGCTCTCTTCTCATGAACAGCACTTTTTTATTTGAAACTGGCCAAGAGATCAGCTGACTTCTAGAACTTATGTCAGCTATTGAATTACATGTTTGGCCCTGGTCCTCCAAAGAGCAAGATGGCCATATTTAGTAATCCTCTGCTTAGGCTAAGAGAAGAGAATCATAAGCAATAAACTCTCCCCAAGGTACCATTATTTCTATATGCCCTATTTGGGTTAATTCTCGCAGCACGGATTTGTTGCAGAAGTTTTCTGTAATTGATATAGAGCTCCATGGACCTGGATTAGGTTTAATTTCTTCACACCCAATTCAGATGAATAAAATAGTTGTCAATATTACTGCAACAAATTTGCTCTGTGTCAATATACCCGAAGGGTCTGTCTACACGATGAGTAGTTCAAGTCTGCGACGAAAAAGCTTGTAAAGAAATAAACACAATAGAGGAAAAATGTTTTATTAAAAGGGATCGGATAAGTTGGATGCACATGAGGAGGAAAAATCATTCCATTATTAATGTTAAAAAAAACTAATGGCCCATACTTACGCTGAACGGTGGACAGATAAACCCCAGTGCAGGAAAGACGGGCCCATTTATTTGGGAAAGATAAACAGGTGCAGAAAATTGCTACTTTAAGCTCGCACACCCCCCCACTAGGGGAACAATTAGGGAAAAAAAAACTGCACATTAACGAACCTTTCACACCGCATGCATTTGTGAAATTCCCCAGTTTTCTGGGTTTTCTGCATGCTGTGTAATAGGTAAAAGTTAAGGGGAAAGTTTTTTATCTTTAATTGTTCCTCTAGGGGAGGGGTGTGTATACTGCTTACATTTAGGCACCTGTTTATTTTTCCCAAGTAAATGGGCCAGTTTCCCTGCTACTGGGTTCAGTCTAGTCCAGTCATCGAGCTGTTGGTATGGCCTTTGTAGTGTTTTTGAGTAAATAATGTCCCAATTTTTTCTGCATTATTACATTACATCACAGTGACTGGAGAAGGACTTGGGAATCCTGGTGGACAGTAAACTTTATTGTAGCAGCCAGTGTCAGGCAGCAGCACCCAAAGGGAAACAAGACAAAGGGGTTTATTAAAAAAGGGGCAAGTGCACATGATGAAACATAATTTCCCATTTTACAAGTCACTGGACAATTACAATGGAAAAATTGGACAGTTTTGGGGGGGGACCAGTTCCAGGAAAGACATTTTGGGGCTTGAACAGGTTTAAAGGCGCAACAAAAATAATAAAAAGGAATGGGTGGACTACAATACCCCCGAAAAATGAGCAAAAAAAATTAGGGGATTTAGTTAGGAGAAAAGATGGGGTTTGAGGGGGCATAATAAATATGTTTAAATATATTAAAGGGCAATTTTGAGACTCTCCAAGATTATTTTTTACCCAGGACTGATCCCCGAACAAGGGGGATCCCTACATCTGGAGGAAAGAAGGTTTTACATAAAATAGAAAGGATTCTTTACGAAAGGCGTGAGACTGGGGAAACCCTCGCCAGAGGAAATTTCATGGTAAATTCCTTTAACAGAGTTCAGAAAGGGTCTGGTCATTTCTAAATGTAATAATATAACAAGTTCTAGTGACCCGGAATTTTGGGGAAGGGTCTGGTTCATTTCATAGTAATAATAACAATTAAGTGACCGGATTCTGGAAAGGGTCTGGGTACATTTCTAATGTAAAGTATAACAAGTTTTGTGACCAGGATTTGGGAGAAGGGGCGCTGATCCCCGGGGTTTTTCATACATGCCAACTTCCCGTTTTTTGGCGGGATCTACCGGTAACAAAGGAGGCAATACCCGTCTACTAAAGGGGGCAAAACCTGTCTACTAAAGGAGGGAAAACCCCGTCTACTAAAGGGGCAATACCGGCTACTAAAGGGGGCGATACCTGGCTATAAAGGAGGGAATACCTGGTAAAAAGGAGGCAATCCCGGTACTAAAGGGGGCAATACCCGCCTACAAAGGAGGGAATCCTGGCTACTAAAGGGGGCATACCTCCATAAAGGGGGCAATCCTGGTCAAAGGGTGCAATACTGGTAACAAAAGGGGGGTCTAATGGCTAACAGGGGGGGATCTACTTCTACAAAGGGGGGCATTACCTGCCCGTAGGGGGACTACCCGGGTTTAAAAGGGGGCTATACCCGGCTATAAGGGCATGTACCTGGGTTTCTTCCCAAAAACCCTTTTTGCATTAGGCGGATGGGTGTGGCTTTTTTAAGGGGGTGGGGAACCCGCAAAATGGGCTGGCCCCCTTCAATCTCGTTTTTCATTTTCAAAAAATTGGCAACTATGATTTATTCCGATTTCCAGATTGGAGTCGGGAAGGAAATTTTTTTTCCTAAAAGAGGACATTGGCCCCCCCTCATGGGGGTTTTTGCTTCCCTTGATCAACACTTTGACAATAGGCAAACTGGATGCGTTGTCTTTTTTTGGCCTTACAAACTATGTAACAAAGTAAGTCAGATCCACACCGATTCTGATTGAAATACTCAAAAAAAATCAAAAAGTAAATCAACCTTCTTTTGACCTTAATAGAAAATATACCTTGTAGTCCACACAACGCATATGTTTTCAGTCGTTCTTTTAGAGTAAAAAAAACTTAGAACGTGTTCATTCTTCCCTTTCAAAACCTTTGTATGTCGGATCTGCAAAACCCCAAAGAGATGAATGGGCCTAGTTTTCTGATGCGGAATCTGATAGAAAAAAAGACCTAAAATCCACATGAAGAATCCGACGTGTAAATTTTACGTATCATATGGACATACCCTTAGGATACGGCCACATGGCAAGTATAAAATGCTGGTCGGATTCTGTTTAAGAATCCGGACAGTATTTTATTGTCTTTTGAATGGTTTTGGGGGACGGTTCTGTCCACAGTTTGTGGATTCGCTCGTGCCACTTAACCATTGACTAGAACACCTTTCACCCGAAAACCGGAGGAGTGTGCATGTTTCGAGTTTTGCGAATGCCCGGGATTTTTTGAAAGCTTACAGCTGAAAATCTGTTTTATGTAGACTACTGGGGAATTTTTATTTAAAGTTATGTGGATGGTTGCTTGACAGTTTTCAGATCCGCAATCTGTCTGAAAATCCGACAAATAAACCATGCCGTGTGGACGTACTATTAGTTTGTGGTCATGAAGCAACACCTTTAAATCCGTGTGTCTCTAGATCAGAAATATTGAATGTCCATGTAACACGCCCCCCCCCCTAGGGGGCAGAGCACACACTGTTTTCTTTTTTTTTTAAACAATTGGGAATAATTTATTATTAATTATTTTAAAGTGTCATTAGTTTCAGAACACTTTAAAATTTTGGAAAAATAAAAAAATACAATGTATTCAAAAAACCAATGAGGGAAAAGGGGGAGAGAGGGCCCTGCTCTTGACAGCTCACAATTTACAATGGAGAAGGGAAAGGGAACAAAGAAGGTGAGGTTTTGTATGGTGGTGTAAAAGCAGCAGGGTTAAAGGGGTTGTTACTGTTCTTTTTTTTTTTTTTTTTTTTTTAAAGGGGTTTTTACCAAAAAAGGCTTTTCAGTCTGGTTTGTCCTGCTTTAGCTTTCAGGTTTTAAAAGAGGGTGCGTATGAAACTGCTATCATTGCCCCAGTAGATTTTGAATCCCCTTCCTTTTCCTCACAGTGTGCTTACTGTAAAAATAAAAGGTCTTTTATATAAAAGCTTGACAACTAAAACGGTAGTGAGTGGTTGCACTTAAGTTTTCGGCGTGGGTTTAGGTTCAAATCTCCCTGCAGGAATTAAACGTGGACTTTTTTTTTTCTCAATGCACATACCTGGTTGATGTTTTGTTTTTCTTTCTATTTATTTGTACTGTTTGATTAATTACTAAGGAGTACAGAGGACAGAAGTAGAATGACAGCACCTGGGGTTAAACACTCACTCAGCAGTGACTGTGTGTGATTACTAAGTAGGGAAGAAACTGACAATAGCTGCCTGAGAGGAGAGGTGATGTCTAAACATGTGCCCCCAGGATGGGAGCTCTTGTCATGGTAGTATACTCTAAGAGGGGCGGACATTGGTCAGTAAGGCAGCGTTGAAACTTCATCCCTCACTACAGCAAACACTATGGAAGCATCTAATCCGGAAGCTGTGACTTCTATCGTGTAGCCTCCCACCACCCATCCCAAAAAATACTTCTTTGTATATTATAACGTCTACTACTATGCGCACTAGTCAGTGGGAAAGCCGGCACTTCTTTACTGTAGCCGCCTGCAGCCCTCCATGAACGAAATGTCACACTATGCAAAGTAGTGACAAAAAAATACATCTGCAAAAACATTACACATCAATAAAGTCTATAAACACAGAATAGACCATAGTGAGCATAATTAATATAAAAAATAAAAAAAAAACAAACCAGAGAACCCCATTGATGTAGGTTATAAGATTCCAGAAGAGATCTATTTTGGGATTATTTTTGAAAGTCTCAAAGGTGGAGGGAAGTCTGATGTGTTGGGGTAGTGAGTTCCAGAGAAAGTTGGATGCATAGGAGAAATCTTGGTGCAGGTTGTTTGAGGGGGAAAAAGAAAAGCTCGAAGAAGGTCTTGGGAGGAAATTGAGTTTTAAAGGGGCGTCTCGCTACAATGATTGGGTTTTAAATTTAAAAAGTCTTTAAAAAAAAGCAGTTTGCAATATTTTTCATTACAAATGTCCTACGATTTGAGCTATCCCTTTTAGTAGTGTACATCAGCTTTCAAATCTCTATAGCAGCGACCTTTTGATTTTTATCTCACTGGATGTCGGGTTTTGATGACTCTCACCTTTTCAAAATAAGGTAGAGCAAGAGCCCTACCACACAGAATGCTTCTGTAGTGGAGGGAGGGGGAAGGGTCTGGCTTTTCCTTCGGGGTTTTGCCTATTAACCCCGTGTGTGCCTGCTTTCCCGCTCTCTACCAGATTGAGGGGAGCAGAGATGAGGCTGATCAAAAGATGTGACAGCAGTGACCTGTGTGCTACTATAAACAGATGTGTCTGTGGGGGCGTGACATACTAAAAGAACAGTCGGGGCATGTGAACGGTTCTTTCTCGCTGTACTAGGACAATCCTGATTTGTAACACTTCCCCCGCTTCCTGGTCGTTTGATAGGGTTTTTTGTTGCTGGAGTGGAATATGAAAGCACAGCAGGGGGGGATAGGAACACATGCATTTACTCTGCTTGCTTTAGCAATCCAGCTTCACAGACCCTCCAACTCAAGACACCCAAAAACGCTGTTTAGTAGCCTGCAGTAGACCCAGGCGGCACAACAGGGTTAACGCTGGCAGAAACCCCCTCGCCCTCCTCCTGCTGTTTTAGAAAGTTATGGGGGAGAGCTGTCTGTGGTTAGGGGGGGGGGAAGAGGGGGGAGAAGAGGGAGACAAAAAGCCGCCCCTAATTTAACTGCCAGGGAAAATGAGGTAGCTGATAGTTGTAATGAGACACTCCTTTAAGGTAGGGTACACAGCAAATGTCAAAATCCTCCCCAATCCCATGGTTTTGACATTGCTGGACCGCGGCAGGAACGTGGTTTTTGGCGCAGATTCGGTTTTCGGATTTGCCGTCGGCCCCGTACAATTAAATGTACAGGAATACAACAGAAATCCAGCAGAATCCCGTGGAATATACAACATGTTGCATATTCCGCCGGATTTTAAAACCGACGTTAAAAAAATCCATGCTGTGTAGACTACAACACAGATTTTTTGGGGTTGTCTATGCAGCACAGGGTACCGTCAGATTTTTTTGGGGGATTCAAAATCTGAAACTGTGAAAAAACTGACGAAAAACTTGCTGTGTAGACCCCAGCCTAAGGCAGAGATTATGGGGGACAGGGTTTTTGGGGGCGCCTTTATGTCTTATTTATTTGGATATTTGTTTTTATTGTTTATATTTTTTAATTTTTAAAATGACAAAAGGGGGGTTAAAATCTGAATAGGTTTTTTTTTTTTATAATTTATCTAAAATGTTTTCATTTTTTTACTTTTGTCTTCATAGGGTACTTGACCATCAGGAAGTGCAATCACTTATACACTATTCTGCAATACTACCATAATATATTGCAGAATAGTGCAAAGTAAGGCTCTCCTATTACACGCCACATCAAGCAGCGTATAATAGGAGTAGTAAGATGGCGGATCTGAAGGCCTACATTAGGTCCCTGGCTACATGACAACCAGTTGGCACCCTGTGATTGTTCTTGGAGTGCAATCAGGCAGTTGAATAGAGTGTCACACTGTTTTCTAAAGCCATGAGTTCTGCAGTTGCCGTGACCGCGGCATCTAAGTGATTAAGTGATCAGGATTAGAGTTATTTCTAATCCCGCAGACTAGTGGCGGATGTGGTCTGTAATTAAAGGGGTTTTGCCACGATCTCATTTCATACCTCCTGCATCCAGCTCTTCAGTCGTTGTAGAAGGGGGTTGGGGGTGATTTGTTTGAATTTCATTCATGTGACCCGCAGGGTGACATCACCGGCCTTTTTCCCCTCTGTAGTCAAAAAAGGGGGTTTATTAAAGCATTGGAGTACTGAAAAGGGAAAAATTTTTGCCCAGGACAATGGGCCTAGGTTCAAATCCCCGCAGGGAACCCAAACCTGTGGTTTTTTTTTTTTTTCTTTATCAATCACAAACTCATTGAGGTTTTTTTTTATTTTATTTGCACTGTTTGACTAATTACTAAGGAGTACAGAGAACGGGAGTAGAGTGACAGCACCTGGGGTTTGAACACTCAGTAGTTTCCTGAGAGGAGAGGTGATGTCTGAGCATGTGCGACCAGGACTGAGGAGCTCTCAGCCCTGGTCATATCCCCTGGCGACGAGCTGTAAACAATGGATCACTAAAGGAGCAGCTAAAACAAAAATGGTGCAGAATTTTTAATAATGAAAATGTTTGTTCTTTCATTTGCAGGCTTCCCACGTCAACTTTACTTCTTGGCAAAACCTCTTTAACAGCTGGGTCTCACCAAGCTGGGTCTCAACAAGGATGGAGAAGACTCAGCAAGTGACCCAGCTCCATAGTCCCTTACTGATATTATGACAGTTATGTAATATGTCAGTAAGGGGACGAAAATGAAAAACACTCATGGCTAGGAAAGATGAAACGCTCTATTTATGCGTTTCGAGCATTGTCTCTCACATTTCCTGAGTGTAAAGAAATTGCAGTTTTTAAGAAGCAAGTACTGAACAAGTAATTTGCTTGCTGTGAAGAGTAGTTTAGCGTGCTCTGAGCACATATATGTTTCGGTAGGAGTCACTATTGCCATTCATTTTCTTTGCAGTAACAATCAGATATGTTTATCTGCTCGCTTGGCTGCTATTTCTAGGAAACTAGTAAGGAAACCAAAACCTCAGTAGTTACTTGAAGATCATAGAAACCGAACTTATGTCACAGAACAAGACTGTCAGCCCAGCATAATTTATAAGTATAACAATATTTCTTATAGCTTGTGGCCACAAATGCAAAAGTAACAGTTGTTTAATTGGATGAAGGGGACCTGTGACATTGGACAGGTGTCTGATCTACTAGCATCATGCTAAAGATCAGGAGGAGCCGAGTAGATTGATAAATAACCTTGTGGGAAACCATTCCATTGAACTTGTAGTCAAATAATTTAAACTGCTGTTTTTTTCTGGGCTAAGGAGAACTGTGAGTGGGTTGACAGCTATCTTTGCACAGAAAAGGCTAGCAAAAAAGAAAGCACCTACAGGTGCTCCCTTTCCTCAGCTCAGCATGCAACAGACTGCCGAATTCGGTGAGTCCTCACCCATCACTTTGTGAATAGGGAAGGCTGTCAATAGGACCGCCCCCTGGACTTCTTAACTCAGAATGAGTAAAAGTTTAAAGAGAACCTGTCACATAGATTATGCCCCCCTTGCTGAGGACAGCACAAGCTAGTGTCAGACCTGCTGTTTCCAGCGCTGTGTCCCTTATTCTGTAAGATGCAGCAGTTTTAGAGCATTTACCCCTCAAATCTTATTCATGAGTAGGGGTTAGCCCCGCCCACCAAAGGCTAGGCCCGACCCACCTGACAGTTATTCACACGTTTCTAACTATTCAAATAGGTTTATCAGTTGATGGGGCGGGGCTAGCATCAGGTGGGCGGGGCATGAAAAAAACTGGCTCTTTGAATAAGAATACAGAATAAGGGACACAGCTCTGGAAACAGCATGTCTGACACTAGCTTGTGCTGTCCTCAGCAAGGGGGACATAACCTATGTGACAGATTATTAGTTCTACTAATTTTTTTTCAACAAAATAATATATGAATCTACTCAGCTTCTCATGATCTACAGTGGATGAAATAACTATTTGATACACTGACAATTTTGCAAGTTTTCCCACCTACAAAAAATGGAGAGGTCTGTAATTTTAGAGAATCTAAAAAAAAATTCCAGAAAATCACATTGTATAATTCTTTTAATATTTAATTTGCATTTTATTGCATGAAATAAGTATTTGATACAATACTTAATATTTTGTACAGAAACCTTTGTTTGCAATTACAGAGGTCAAACGTTTCCTGTAGTTTTTGACCAAGTTTGCACACACTGCGGCAGGGATTTTGGCCCACTCCTCCATACAGGTCTTCTCCTGATATTTCAGGTTTTGAGGCTGTCTCTGGGCTACATTGAGTTTCAGCTCCCTCCAAAGATTTTAGATAGGGTTCAGGTCTGGAGACTGGCTAGGCCATTCTAGGACCCTGAAATGCTTCTTATGGAGTCGCTCCTTAGTTGCCCTGGCTGTGTGTTTCGGGTCATTGTCCTGCTGGAAGACCCAGCCACGACCCATCTTCAATGCTCTTACTGAGGGAAGGAGGTTGTTAGCTAAAATCTCACGATACATGACCCCACCCATACTCCCTTCAATATGGTGCAGTTGTCCTGTCCCCTTTGTAAACAATCACCCCCAAAGTATGTTGTTTCCAACCCCATGCTTCACGGTTGGGTTGGTGTTCTTGGGGTTGTACTCATCCTTCCTCTTCCTCCGAACATGCAGAGGTGGAGTTGCAACTAAGAAGGTCTCGTGACCAAATGACTTTCTTCTGTCTCCTCTGGACATGTGCTGGCTAGAGCAGAGGTACCTTGCGTGCCCTGCAGGATTTGAATCCATAACAGCGTAGTGTGTTACTAATGGTAATCATTGAGACTGTGGTCCCAGCTCTATTCAGGTCATTGACCCAGTCCTCCCTTGTAGTTCTGGGCTGATTCCTGACCTTCCTCAGAATCATCCTTACCCCACGAGGCGAGATTGTGCATGAAGCCCCAGACCGAGGAAGATTGACAGTCATCTTGTGTTTCTTCCATTTTCTGATAATTGCACCAGCAGTTGTTGCCTTCTCACCAAGTTGCTTGCCTATTTTCCTGTAGTCCTTGTGCAGGCCTACAATTTTGTCCCTGGTGTCCTTAGACGGCTCTTTGGTCTTGGGCATGGTGGAGAGGTTGGAGTGTGATTGATTGTGTGGACAGGTGTATTTTATACAGGTAACAAGTTCAAACAGGTGCAATTAATACAGGTAATGAATGCAGAGTAAGAGGGCTTCTTAAAGAAAAACTAACAGGTCTATGAGAGCCAGAATTCTTGCTGGTTGGTAAGTGATCAAATATGTATTTCATGCAATAAAATACAAATTAATTATTTCAAAATCATACAATGTGATTTTCTGGATTTCTTTTTAGATTCTGTCTCACAGTTGAAGTGTACGTACAATACAAATTACAGACCTGTCCATTCTTTGTAGGATGGAAAACTTGCAAAATTATCAGTGCATCATATATTTTTCCCACTGTATACTTCAGTCTACATCAATGAGAGGTTGTGCTTCCAAAACCACTAAAATAGAGAAAATGTAATATTTGACAGTCATTCACCTTCATGCAACGTTGCTCCAAACAATGATTGTTAGCAAAAATTTCTAAAAGTTGGGTATAAATGCATAAATGCAGTGTAAAATGAATGACTTTTATTAATGTCCGTATGCGTGGTTCACTTATTTGACACCAATAAGCGTCTGGATAATGAAGTCTATAAATACCCTAATGAGGTTCAGAAGAGTGATCTAAGTTAGCAGTTCTTGTAGAAGAAAAAAAAAACCTGATGTGACAGAAAAAAGTGTGATAAGGGGCAAAGGCAGTGGTAACATAACTAAATGTCTATGGTACTCCTAAGCTGGGGTCATCTACAGTTCTGTAGAGACAGGAGGAAGATGTCTGATCACAAATCTCCCTCTTGTCTCTGCAGCGTATCAGAACCTCCTCCAGCTGGTCCTTCCACTCCTTCCTCCATGTTGGGTAAAGTGATATCAGCAAGAATTTGTATCAACCACTACAACCTACTATAATTGCTTTGTACATCGGCAAAGCTTGAACATGTCTATAGAGTTACATTAGTCATCTAGAGACCAAAAGAGTGTCCTTTTGGCCTCTATCTGGCTAGTATACATTAGTAGCTGGCAAAAAAGAGGACCCCCTCTCAGTGTGATAGTGTAAAAAAACAAAAAAACTGACTCAATATAAGCCTAGGGGGATGAATGGCCTCCCTCAATAAAAACTTCATTGAGGTCACTGATCATATATGGACAATTATTGCTGAAGCTTCTAGAGGCAAAGACGAAGTAATGTCCTCATTCTTCTCTTGAGTTCAATGAAACTGCTAATAGCCACCCAACACACATTCACGATGTGTGGGGTTAGTGTCCGCCATTTCCCCGCTGTGTATACCTGGACTTGAGAGTCTCCAGGACTGGTATGGGTAATCGTTGACTGGTTTAATTTTTTGTGCATTGCTAGCATTTAAATAACTAACCAAGGGCGTAATAGGGCTTACTAGCCCAAGGTTCCGGACAGGACCGTCCTTACCAGGACGATGTTTTCTGTATATTGTTAGGCAGACACTAGTATAGGGCTTCTCAGGGATAGTGACCACACACCAGGATCGTGACCCTATACAGCCTACATTTCTTTCTGGATAAGAATATGGCTCTAAGCTCTTTCACTTCTCGTCGTCTAAGAGCTATAATTTTTTTTCTGTATTTTCCAACTACATAGATGTATGAGGGCTTTTATTTTGCAGGACAAGATATACTCTGTAATGGTTTATAAAAAATAGAAGGCAAAAAATACGTTTATCAACTCTTTACTTTATATCAAAAACATTTTTCATACATTTTGTATAGCCTATTTTGGCTTACCATACATTTCTCAAAAGCAGGTGCGGTAGTACCAAACCGCGTTTCTCCTCTATTTTGTTTACAAGATGGACTAAAACAGGACTTTTGAACAAGAGGATGAGCGTGTTTCTCCAATCTTTTGATAAAATGTATGTTAAGCCAAAATGGGCTATGCAAAATGTATGAAAAAGGTTTTGATGCATAGTAAAGAGTTGATAAACGTATTTTTCGCCATCTATTTTTTATAAAGTATTCAGAAACGGAGTGGGGAACTCCGATATTGGCGATGAGAGAGAATACACGTTATAAAAAGGGAACATATATTATATAAAGGATACTCTGTAATGGTACCATTCACAGTACCATAGAATATACTGGGAAACCACAAACAAATTGTGAGTCAAAATGTGGAAAGAGACTTGTGCTATGTTTGTGGGGGTTTTGTTTTTACGGTGTTCACTCTTCCGTATAAATGATGTGTTATCTGCATTTTACAGGTTGATACGATTCCGGATATACCAAATATGTAGGGTTTTTATTATGTTGTATGTTATACTGTAAAAAAAATCCACACATTTTCAATTGTTACAGTTTGTGCCGCTGCGCCATTTTCTGCGACTGATAACTTTTTTGTGCTTCCACCTATGGACCTGAGTGAGAGCACATTTTTTGTGGGCTGAAGTATACCTGTTATTGGTGTCATTTTGGGATAGATGCGACTTTTTGATCACTTTTATTCCAACTTGAAGGTGACATGAAAGGGTGAACAATGATGGCGACTTTACAACTTCCTGCCTAAGGCAGGAAGCAGTAACACAGTAATCATGGCAGCGAGGGAAGGCTTTCAGCCGCCATGTTAACCAATCAGGACCCTGCAATCTCGCCACGGGGGTGCCGATTGGCATGAGAAACAGTACGCAGCCTTATTTAGACACCGTGGCCACAATCGCCGTGGCATCTAAGGGGTTAAGCAGCATGGAACGGAGCTGGTTCAGTTCCCTCCTTTTACCGGTGGGTGTCAGCTGCAATTAAGGGATTAATTTCGTTATACAGCTCTGGAAAAAATTAAGAGACCACTGCAAAGTTTTCAGTTTCTCTGTTTTTTCTCTTCAATGGTAAATTTTTGGAGAAAAATGTACATTGTTATTTTATTATATAAATACTGACAACATTCTCCGAAATTCAAAGCCAAAAATTTGTATTTATTTGCAGTAAATGGGGAAAACTTAAAAAAAATAAAAAAAGAAGCAGCAGGTGTGAGAGCTCAAATAAAAGCAAGAAAACAAGTTCATATTTTTTAGAAAAAAATAAGGGCTAATGGTTTAAGTCAGGAAGAGTTCAGAAATCAATATTTGGTGGAATAACCATGATTTTTTCATTCAAACGCCTATTCCTAGCACTTGTTTTGCCATCCAGCTTGTCCTATTGCAAGAGGATTGTGAAAATCACAGCAGTGTTTTTTATATTTTCCTTCATTAAATAAGATTTGGTTCAGGTGATCACCTAATAGAAGCACATTAAGTAGAATGAAGTGGACTTTGGTTGGAATTCAACTGACACTGGAATGAAATGGCCGTCGGACATGTAGAGATGCTGATTTTTAGAAAACTGTGCAGTGGTCTCTTAATTTTTTCCAGAGCTGTATATTTATAGCAAATAGAGTACTGTTTCCCTGCACGAATATTAATAAAACTCAGTATTCCTTCACTGGAGGGAGCTCAGGAGATTACTGTATACTCTTTACATATTGATCTCAATAAAGAAACCGTATGCAATAGATCCCTAAGTGGTCTGCAAGCAGCCCAATGAGCAAATGAACAGTCACTTCTTTCCCCAGCAAAATGTGCATTGATGCATAGTTGGACTGTAACAACCCTCTTAATCTGCAGGTGGCACTGTTGACGTTGCTGGTATAGCCACAGAGAGATTTAGTCAGCGACTATTTATGTGCAGAAGTGATAATACTATCCCCTACACATAACAATTTATATTGCGCTCTACATATCTGTTGATTATCGTGGTTTTATTCAGTTTCATTCTACTGGTTTTAATTTACGTTATGTTAATTTTAACTATAGATTTAAACCATTGCAACTGACAACAGGAAATCTGAAGAAAAAAAAGGGTGTGACGTGCCAAACACTCATAAATATGACACTATTGATGTGGTTAAAAGTTTTTTCTAATTTGGTAATGCCGATTGGATATTGTTATATGTATGAATGTTGCTATGGGATATAGATTGCATAATTCTATTGTGCTTGTTGAGGAAGAGTGCTGTCACCAATTACAGGGGCACATCACACTCTGTTAACCCCTTCTTTCTCTTTGTCATTGCCTTTGGGACCCATGGACATGGCAGTATTATGCATCTTTGTGTGCAAATCCGTAATATAAATCCTATAGGATGAAACAGGCCTATAATGTACCTCTGCATATCCATGCTTTTTTGGGGGGATTTCTTTAAAAACCATGGCTTGTTCCAATACATGCTAAATTATGGAGACATTGTCCCCCCAAAAATAGCAATAATAATACTGCCGTACAGTGCCTAAATAATATCAACATATATACAGTCTGTGTGTGTGTGTGTGTGTGTGTGTATATATATATATATATATATATATATATATATATATAAAATATATTATGTATGAAACTTGGCTGTAGAATGCGACAGTATGTGTGAACCTGTGCTATTTGGGTTCATAAATCTGGTGTGTGGTATGCCTTGCATAGCATAGCATATCTTTGCAGCATATCTTTAGCGCATAGTATATATTTGGCGTATTCCAAAGTGCCATGTCTGGCGCAAGTTTTGGCGTACAACTGTTCATACGTCTATAGAACAAGGCTACAACACTTTTTGGCACAGGATACGCCTAAAAATGGCACAGCCCCAATTCATACACGTTGCCCATAATATGTAAAAAAACAGAACCCTACAGTGGTCTCATTGCAATACACAAAAAAGAGATTTGAGAGTAAAATATCCATAAAGTTTATTAAACCTATAGTTAAAAATCATATTAAACAAGGTGCACACGGATATCTAAATAAAGCTGGATATAACATCAATTGTAATCCACAAAAAACTTAGCAAGATGTGCCAATATTAAAGGGTAGTGACTATATATATATATATATATATATATATATATATATATATATATATATATATATATATATATGCATAAGTAATACCAAAATGGATAAGTTTCATACAAACAGTAAGTGTATCACATTGATGTATATATATGATGTATACCAGCACCCCTCATTGCAGTCCAGTATAATATCCGCACAATACTACCATACTATGCCTAAATACTTCTGACACACAGTGTTGAAGATTAGGGAAGATTGGAGTAGATTGACAAAACCATTGGCATCCATTTAAACGGATGGTCCGCTACAAAAACATGACATGACATTGGGACCACGTTCAGGGGCATCGCTAAAGACTCATGGGCCCTGGTGCAAAACTTTAGCTTGGGCCTTATACCCCAAGACAACGGCTGTGGACCAATGCTTTTCAACAACAGGTTCCCTACTTGGCATGACAGATGTCTGCGGTGTAGCGCACTACATAAAATTATTTATATTTAAAAGGATTATCTGAGAAGAAATTTTTTTTTGAAATGGGGCCAAAGAAAAACAAGTTATACAGCCAAAGTGTCTTTTCCCTCCTGCCCCAATAACTGGCGCCCCCCCCCCCCCAGAAAAAAAATTGTGGGGTGTACAGGAAAAAAGATGCAATCGTGACATGCAAATTGTGCCCAATATTTTGTGTGGCCTCCATTATTTTCCAGCACTGCCTTAACTCTCTTGGGCATGGAGGTCACGAGAGCTTCACAGGTTGCCGCCCCTGGAATCCTCTTCCACTCCTCCATGACGACATCACGGAGCTGGTGGATGTTAGAAACCTTGGGTCACATGTATGACAGTAACCTATGGGCAAAAAAGTGAGTTTTAGACTTAGACAGTTTCATACATGTGGCCCCTTGTGCTCCTCCACCTTCCGTTTGAGGATGCCCCACATATGCTCAATAGGGATTAGGTCTGGAGACATGCTTGGCCGATCCAGCACCTTTACTCTCATTGTCTTTAGCAAGGCAGTGGTAGTCTTGGAGGTGTTTGGGGTCGTTATTGTGTTGGATACTGCCCAGAAGGGAGGGGATCATGCTCTGCTTCAATATGTCACAGTACATGTTGGCATTCATGGTTCCCTCAATTAACCCTAGCTCCCCAGAGCCAGCAACATTCATTCAGCCCCAAACCATGACATTCTCACCTCCATGCTTGACTGTAGGCATACACTCTTGTCTTTGTACTCCTCACCTGGTTGCGAACACGCTTGACACCATCTGAACCAAATAAGTTTATCTTGTTCTCTTCAGACCACGGATCATGGTTCCAGTAATCCATGTCCGTAGTCTTCTTGTCTTCAGCAAACGGTTTGTGGGCTTTTTTGTGCATCATCTTTAGAAGAAGCCATGCAGAACAATTTGATGAAGTTTCAGCATATGGTCTGAGCACTGACAGGCCGACAACCCCATCCCTGTAACCTCTGCATCAATACTGGCAGCACTCATACATCTATTTTCAAAAGACAATCTCTGTGTATGGCGCTGAGCACGTACACTCCACTTCATTGGTTGACCGTGGCGAGGCCTGTTCTGAGGGAACATATTCTTGAAAACACCTCTATATGGTCTTGGCCACCGTGCTGTATCTCAGTTTCAGGATGTTGGCAATCTTCTTATAACCTAGGCCATCTTTATGTAGAGCAATAATTCTTTTTTTCAGATCCTCTTTGCCGTGATGTACCATGTTGAACCTTAGTGACCAGTATGAGAGCGCTTGAGAGCGATGACACCAAATTTAACACACCTGCTCCACATTCACACCTGAGACCTTGTAACACTAAAGGTCACACAGCACTGTGGAGGGAAAATGGCAACTTGGGCGCAATTTGTCCATTTTCACTTAGGGGTGTACTCACTTTTGTTGCCAGCGGTTTAGACATTGATGTCTGTGTGTTGAATTATTTTGAGAGCACACCAAATTGTATCAAAGTGTCATGTCTTCAAAGCTGTCCCATGAAAAGGTATAATGCAATATTTACAAAATGTGAGGGGTGTACTCACTTTTGTGAGAGTGTATTTGCCATTGTCCTGTAACACTCCAAGCCCCAGGATTCTTTGCAGTGTCTTGTCTATCATTCTTCCTCCTCACCTCAGTCTCTGTTTATCCTTCTTGTTTCCTTCCTTATGTTGAAAGCCTTGGGGGACAAGACCTGAAGAAGTGAGAGTGAAACATACATTGGGCACTATCTTGGTCAGTACCATTACTATACACCGAGTTTCACCTGTAATCTTTTTCTACCTCAAAGTCTCGGGAATGGGGCCTTGAGAGTTTTGACTCAGAGGGAAGAGCCGGTAGCGCACATCTCTCCATTCCGTTCTATGAGAGTTCCGAGAACAGCTGAACACTATTCTGTTCTAAACCAAAACTTTCGTGAGCCCTTCTCCGAGATAGGTGTGGGTTTCAGAGGTATAACCCACACCTATCAGACTTTGATTGCCTAACTTATCGCTATTACCTCAAAGTCTATGGTGGGAATAACCCTTTTAATGGTATACTTATTTATAAAGTGCATTGTTGATTTATAGTGGTGGGTTGGTTGGGAGATGTGTAGACCTTGTGGTGTCCTAAAGGGGTTGTCTCACTACAAGGATTGCTTTTTATGTTAAAGATCTTGCAAAAACAAGTCACTTTGCAATATATGTCCATTAACAGTGTCCTACCTATTCCTAGATATCCCCTCTCGTATGGGCAACATCAGCTCCTCAGGTCACTATAGCTACAGACCTGTCCTATCTCTCATGATAGGCTGCTAGTGCTGGTCGCTATAGCTACAGACCTGGTGTCCTCAGCAGCTCATCACTGCAGGATAGTAGTAGCAGTAGAATCCAGTAAACACATCCTGGAATTCAAAAATGAAACAGAGAAAACAGGACTGAGGTATAATGAATTGATGTAATGAGACAACCCCTTTAAGGGACATTTTTATGTATACCCGACTACTTAGTATCCTGTCTTCAGAAGCCTTTCCTCTTTACCTGTATATGTGCTGTTTTTATTTTATGTTTATGTGGATAGAAAAAACATTGGTTATTTTGTGTAACTTTCTTTTGTGGTAGCCTTTTTTGTGGGTTTGGATCAAAGGGGTTTGGCTTCAAAGGCTGTCTAATATAGGCCAAATCCCTTCGGTCACCTGATCTTCTGGGCTCGACATATAGCCGTTTCCTGTGTAAAGAGAGACAGAACTACTGAGCTTCCTGCCATCAAACTGCTGATGCAGGAAGCCCACATGAATGAAACTTACAAAAGTGAAAGAGATATTATTAAGAAAATAGTATTTTTCAACTGCTCAAATTCTAAATAATGTAAAGCATAAATTAAGATTGCATTTTAGATATGTAGTGCAGTGCATAGAGAAACATTACTCTGCTTTAGAAGAGGGTTTGAAAAGAACGGCTGCTAACTAGGCTCGGACTGGTCCACAGGAGAACAGGGAAAACTCCCGGTGGGCCCCTGAGTATGGCAGAGCTGGAGTTTCTTTTAAACTGTATATACATCCTTGAGAAAGGCAAAGAGAAGAAGGCAATTAGCAAGAGGTAGAGTCTCAGAGGCATGTACAGTAGCTGTAGGGTGGGCCTCCAGAATCAACACCACTTGTGGGCCCCAAGATACAACTCCACTGGTGGGCCCCCAGAAACACCACCACTGGTGGACCTGCACAATAAAATTTCAGTGGTGGAACCCACGCACCCCAGCCCAACACTGCCAGTACCCAATCAGGTGGTTAAAATGATGACAGCAGCAGAAGATGAGTGTGCTGATCTTGTAGGAGGAAGTGACATGTATCTTTTAACTATACGCAATGTCTTGAGAAGTTAGATGGCGCAATTCATTATAGTTTTTTTAATTCATGGCACTGGGTGTCAAGCCGTATCCTCTGAAGGGAACTTATTGGTGTTTAGTCTTGATTGGGAACAAATGTATAATGGGATTTGTGTAATGTCTAGTAACTAAATCGAACAAGGAAAGAAGAGTAAGTTGGGATCCAAAACTTTTTGGGCCACATGTATGAAAATTGTCTTGGTCTAAGGCCATATTCACACGGTTTATTTGGACGAGGTTTTCGGAGCGTTTCCTCGCCCAAAACCAAACAACATCAAAACCTCGCCTGAAACATGCTTCTTCAGAAGACGTTTTAGGCCTCGTTCACGGCGGGTTTGGCTGCGGCTTTCGCCGCGGTCCCCGCGGCCGGACCTCGTCCTAACCTCGCCGCAAACTCGCGTCTCCCGACGCGGGTTTGCGGCGCGGGCGCTGGGCGTGGTCGCGGCGCAAGTGGGGCGTGGTTTGGGGCGCGGCTTGCGGCGAGGGTTTGCCCCATGCAAATTAGTAGGCAGGGGGAAAACCGCGCCGCCAGCCGCAGCCCAGCCGCGGCGACGCCCGCGGCAACACCGCGCGGCCGACGCGCTGAGGACTCCCTGTCAAGAATTGACAGGAGAGTTCTCAAACACGCGCGGCAAGCCCGCGGCATGTGAATATTAACGCGGCTTCCCATAGGAAACAATGTTAATAAACTGGGCGCGATTTGGACGTGGTTTTGACCGCGGAAACCGTGTCGGAACCCGCGGACATAACCACGTTCAAATCCGTCGTGTGAACAGGGCCTTAGAGCCGTTTCTCGGCGAGGTTTTGGATCAGGTTTTCTACGAGGTTTTCATCCATACAAATTAATAGCCAGGACAAAAACCGCGCCCAAAACCACGCCGAAAACACGCTTCAAGAATTGACATGACACTTCTTTCCAATGAACCGTGTAAAAACCTTGTCACGTGAACTACAGCGAGGTTTTACATAGGAATCAATTAAATGAACTGGGGGCGTTTTGGAAGCGTTTTGGACGAGGTGTTGGGCGTGGAAACGTTCCAAAAAACTCGTCCAAAACCTCGTCCAAATAAGCTGTGTGAACATGCCCTAAGACTTTCTTTGTTGCCCATAGCAACCAAGCAGAGTTCCCCTTACATTTCATCTAGTGCTCTGAAAGAATGCAACGGGCGCTCTGATTGGTTGCTATGGGCAACAAAGAAAGTCTTAGACCAAAACAGTTTTCGTACATGTCCCCCTTTGTTTTAGCTCGACTAGTTTTCTGAATCCCAAGTCCTTGCACACCACATCAACTGGTAAGATAGAAAGTCCACAAAGAGGAGAAAATGTGAGATTTTAAGAGGTGTGCTCCTAAAAAATGGAGAGGCATCCAGTCTTGTCCAATTTGGACATGGGAAAGTGCAAGAAAGGACTTCATATCTGACATAATGATGCCCCCTGCAGGTAGGGTAGGGTGTCACCTGAGGTAAAATTCTCACCTTGTAACGTGCTTGCTGCACCCTTGATATTATCTTTCAGTATTTTTTTTTATCTTTCTCTCTGGAAAGTTCGTTGAATATTTTGTTTTCATTTTTTGGTTGAATGCCATTTGAGTTATCAGTTTACCTGTTGCTTTTGTTTCCTTCCTGGTTTGATGCTGCACATATTTCATTGGCATTCATCCACACACTGCTATGCAAAAAAATCCAGAAAGCCTGTATACCCCTGGACGTACACACCCATGTATACTCTTGCAGTGACTTGCTCATGTACAGTTCTCATCCGTGATTCATGAGGTCTGACCTGGCAGCCAGAGTCTGTAGCTTTTATTAGATCAGTGGTGAATGCTCAGATTGGATGCAATGTTTTATACTTTAACAGTTTTGCGGTATACCGGATGTATACAGTAAAAAAAAAAATTTAAAATAACATGTATGGAAGTGGCTTTAAAAAAAAAAAAAAAAAATGCACCGGATGTGTTTGTGCTTATCAAAATCTCAGTATGCAGAATTTTTTAACCCCTTAAGGACCTTGCGTTTTTTTTTTTTTTGCTTGAAACGTTAATTTTTCCCTCCCTTCCAAGAGCCATAACTTTTTTATTTTTGCACCTACATAGACATATGAAGGATTTTATTTTGCGGGACAAGATGTACTTTCTAATGGTGTCATTGACTATACCAGAGAACACTGGTGTCAAACCCAGATGCGGCCCGCCACCTTGCGTTGTCCGGCCCGCAGCTTATATTCAGTAATGGTATGGTGTATTATTCACTCACTGTGTGGTGGTGATATGTGGTCATGGTGTGGCAGTATTATTCGGTCACTATGTGCTGGTGCAGGGAAGGCAGAGGCAAGGAGAACAGAGGCAGAGGTAAGGAGAGCAGAAGCATCTTTGGGTAGGTCATGGTGCCTCAGCAGTGCCTGTACCTTTTAGCTGCTTATGTCCACCATCCCTCCCTGTCTCACCAAAGCAGTAAGGGAGGGAAACCTGGATGTAGCACACTGGCAGCAATAAATAAAACAGGAGTTTTATGAACAGTAGTGGTGGGCCCTTCTTTTCCCTTCCTACCGTAGGCCCACCCTGCATTTTGCGTTTACAATAAGCATATGACTATGAGTACAGTCAGGGAGCTGTTTCTCTACAGGGGGCATATATACCTGCAGGGGACACTTAGACCTACCTATCTACAGGTGGTTGTATACCTACTTATCTATATACAGATGGTATATATAACTACCTATCTACAGGGAGCTATATATTTACCTACGGGGGGCAAAAATACCTATCTGTCTACAGGGAGCAGATATACCTGTATATCTACAGAGGGCTTTTTACCCACTTATCTACCTATAAGGGTCATATGTACCTATCTACCTATGGGGGACAATATATTCTTCCTGGTTGCCCTCAAAGTGCTAATTATAATAGCAATACTGTACAAATGTAACAGTTAAGGAGAAGTTCCATTTACACAGTTCTAAAATTCTGTCGGCCCTTTAAGGTATGCCGTGAGGCTGACATGGCCCCCGGTGAGAATGAGTTTGACACCCCTGCCATAGAACATACTGGGAAACCGCATACAAATTCCAGTTAGAGCAAAATGTGAAAAAAACTTACTTGCATCATGTTAGCAGGGATTTTGTTTTTACGGCGTCCATTCTTTGGTATAAAATATCTGTATTCTACAGGTTGATACGTATCTGGCAATATCAAATATGTAGTATTTGCTAAGGTTTAATACCGTAAAAAAATTCAAACATTTTCTATTTTTAAAATTTTCGCTGTAGCACCATTTTCTGCAACCAATAACTTCCACCTTTTGGATCTGAGTAAGGATGCATGTTTTGCTGACTAAAGCGCCCTTTTTATTGGCACCATTTTGGGATGGATGCAACTTTTTTTTATCACTTTTATTCTTATTTTAGGGGATGAGAAATGACCAAAAAAAAAAAAACCACCATTTTGGTTTTTGGATTTTTTTTCTCCTACAATGTTCAGCGTTCAGGATAAATTATGTAATATTTTAATAGATCGGACTTTTACAGACGCGGTGATACTAAATATGCATAACTTTATTATTATTTTATTTGTAAAATGGCAAAAGGGGGGTCTTTTAAACTTTTAATATATTTGTTTTTTTACACTTTTGAACTTTTTTTTTTCCCACTGGTACTTTGAGTACTTCCATGGTACTTGACCACTAGTAGCCGCAATCTTTTGTACACCTTTTTGCATTGTATAAACATTGAAGAAGGGTGAACCAAGATGGCAGCCTTACCACTTCCTGCCACCGGCAGGAAGTGGTAAAATGGGAAAAATGGCAGGAATAAAGGTT
The DNA here is from genome assembly GCA_025379985.1 of Phyllomedusa bahiana. NCBI lineage: Eukaryota > Metazoa > Chordata > Amphibia > Anura > Hylidae > Phyllomedusa > Phyllomedusa bahiana. Next base: position 100,624 of record JAODAL010000518.1, on the reverse strand, counting down.
TGAAGCCGCCATGTTAACCGGTCGCACTCCCCCTTCTCCCACGATCTCACCGTGGGGATGTTGATCGGAGAGAAAAACAGTGTTCAGCACCTAAAGGGTTAAAAAAAAACAGAAGGGAACGGAATCGGCTCTGTTCCCTATTGTTACAGACAGGCCTATTTAGCAGGACAGCGTTTACGTCAAATGTCGTTAAGGGAATAAAGGGATACTAAACTTTAAAGAGGACCTGTGACCTCTCCTGATATGTATCTTATAGTAAAAAGCTTTTGTTTCCTGTGAAATAACAATTCTGGAGCCTCTTCTCTTATAACTCTGTGTTGTGCTGTTCCTCTGTTATTCCTCTTAGAAATGTATGACTGAGTCTGTCAGATGGGGGTTACTGTCCAGTCAGTTCGGACTGTCAATGTGTGCAGGGACATACACATATTTTTTGAAAACTGGAATGGTAACATTCAGCTGACAGATTCAGTAGTTCAGTAATATTTTCTATGGGATTAAGGTCTGGAGACTGGCTACGCCACTCCATAACCTTAATGTGCTTCTTTTGAAGCCACTCCTTTGTTGCCTTGGCTGTATGTTTTGGGTAATTTTCTTGCTGGAAGACACAGCCACGACCCATTTTTAATGTCTTGGTGGAAGGAAAGGAGGTTGTCACTCAGGATTTTACGGTACATGGCTCCATCTATTCTCCCACTGATGCAGTCAAATAGTCCACAATGTTTCCACCTCCATGCTTGACAGTGGGGACAGTGTTCTTTGGGTCATAGGCAGCATTTCTCTTCCTCCAAGCACGGTGAGTTGAGTTAATGCCAAAGAGCTCAATTTTTGTCTCATCTGACCACAGCACCTTCTCCCAGTCACTCCCAGAATCATCCAGGTGTTCATTGGCAAACTTCAGATGGGCCTGCACATGTGCCTTCTTGAGCAGGGGAATCTTGTGGGCACTGCAGGATTTTAAACCATTACGGCGTAATGTGTTACCAATGGTTTTCTTGGTGACTGCGGTCCCAGCTGCCTTGAGATCATTAACATGTCCCCCCCCCTCCCTCCCCCCCCCCCGTGTAGTTTTAGGCTGATCTCTCACCTTCCTCATGTTCAAGGAAACCCCACAAAGTGAGATTTTGCATGGTGCCCCAGATCGATGTTGATTGATAGTAATTTTGTATTTCTTCCATTTTCTTACTATTACACCAACAGTTGTCTCCTTCTCACCCAACGTCTTATGGTTTTGTAGCCCATTCCAGCTTTGTGCAGGTCTATGATCTTGTCCCTGACATCCTTAGAAAGCTCTTTGGTCTTGCAAATGTTGTAGAAGTTAGAGTCTGACTGACTAATTCAGTCTATGGACAGAAGTCTATTATAAAGGTGACTATCTAAGACAGTTGTCTTTAATGCAGGTAACGAGTTGATTAGGAGCCTCTAACTGGTCTGTAGGAGCCAGAACCAGGGCCGGACTGGGAATAAAAATCAGCCCTGGCACAAAGCCCCCACCAGCCCACATACAATATCCACTTACAAAATTCCCCTTGTTCTCGCACCTCGCCACTTTCTAAAATAAACTACACCATGAAGGTGCTTTCACACGGAGCGTTTTTGGTGCATTTATGTGTTTTTGGTGCGTTTTGTGCAGAAAGGCAGAGCAGTTAATGCTGTACATTTCTGCACAAAAAAAAAAAAAACGCATCAAAAAATGCACCAAAACCGCTCCATGTGAGAGCTCCCTACATACAAGCAAGAAAGAAAGTGGTGCAGAGAAACCCCTCATCACAGAGTCAGGTGTGCGCTTGCTTTACAATCCGGGACAAGCCCACACTGACACTACATAAGCACCAACATAACCTACAACCCCCCCCAATCACATCACCAGTAGTCAGGTCTCCATCACATGAATACAGCACTGATTCAACACAGAAGTAAAATGACCCCTGACAGCAGGGACTCACAGGAGACATCATCATGATGGGGTTGTTCTCTTCTCCTTTTCTTCTTCTGGCCCAAACCTCCATGACATCTTCTCTGATGATCGTTCCCTTCCATTTCTTTCTCTGTCCGGTACAGCATGCAGTGTCTTCTTCTAGTGGCCACTACTCGTCCCTGTAGAATTTACCACAAATACATCTTAGACTCCTCTCTCTTCCAGCACTTTCCTATCAATTCCCCAAACAGCGTATGTTAGACCCGAAAAATTAGAAATTAAAAAATGTCAGATAAAAAAAATGAAGTGACCCTCATTAGCTAGGTAAAAAGGGACTTCCTCCATTAATTTGGTAGGTAGACAGGGCCTACCCCAGTAACTAGCCAGGCAGCTGGGGCTGTCCCCAGTAATCAGCCATGTAGGGCCAGGGGCAGTAATTAGCAGTCAGGGCCAGTAAGTAGGCAGGCAGGGCAGTCTATAGCCTGGCAGGGCATCATATAGGTAGGCAGGGCAGTCTATAGCCAGGCAGGGCATTATATAGGTAGGCAGGGGCAGTCTATAGCCAGCAGGGGCAGTCTATAGCGAGGCAGGACCAGGGGGGTATAGAGAGGGCCAGGCAGCCCCAGGGGGAATACAAAGGGCCAGGCAGGGCCAGGGGGGTATACAGAGGGCCAGGCAGGGCCAGGGGGGTATAGAGAGGGCCAGGCAGGGCCGGGGGGGTATAGAGAGGGCCAGGCAGGGCCAGGGGGTATACAGAGGCCAGGCAGGTCCAGGGGGTATATAGCGCCAGGCATGCCAGAGGGGTATACAGAGGGCCAGGGGGGTAACAGAGGGCCAGGCAGGGCCAGAGGGGTATACAGAGGGCCAGGCAGGGCCAGGGGGGTATACAGAGGGCCAGGCAGGGCCAGGGGGGTATATAGCGCCAGGCAGGGCCACGGGTATACAGGAGGGCCAGGGGGTATACAGAGGGCCAGCAGGGCCAGGGGGTATATAGCGCCAGGCAGCGCCAGCGGGGGATATAGCCAGGCAGGGGCAGTAAGTAGTTTAAAAAATAATAAAGAACTTACTTACCTGATGTCTTTCCCTCCTCTTCTCCAAGTCCGTCCGGAGCGGCCGCTCACTCCCGGGTGCGGGCCGCGGAACAGGCGCGCGATGACGTCATCACATCGCGCGCCTGCCCCGTGGCCTCCTGGGAGCTGAACAGACGGGATCAATAGATCCCAGATGTTCAGCCTCGGCTGCTGCCTGCACCGCGCGGTGCAGGCGGCGGCCATGATGGCTGCATGGTTGGGTCAGTGCCCCGGGCGTGCAGCGAGGGGGGCCTCTCGGCCCCCTGGCACAGGGGTCCGGTCGAATATGCGACCATTGCGGCCCCTGTGCGTGCGCCGGCACTCGTCGCCCGCCGAGGGGGGGGGGAACACCGGCCCCCTCGGCGGGCGCTCCGAGCCGGCCCTGCGGCCCGGACCCCAGCGGCCCGCCGGGCAAGTGCCCGGTTTGCCCTATGGCCAGTCCGGGCCTGGCCAGAACTCTTAATAATTGGTAGGGGATCAATTACTAATTACAATTACTCTCAGCAAAATGCAAATAAATTTATATTATTTATGCAATGTGATTTTCTTTGTTTTATTTTAGATTTTCTATCTCTCAATGTTAAAATTGACCTACCCTTAAAATTATAGACTGTTCATGTCTTTGTCAGTGGGCAAACTTACACAATCAGCAAGGGATCAAATAATTATTTACTTCACTGTATACCATTCTCAGAAATATATATGTTTGTATTTTTTTAATTTTATAGGGGTTCTCCACTTTGGATAACCTCGACTTGCTAGAAGGGTCCATGCACAATAAACTGATAAGTGTCTTCCTGTTTGGAACCCGAGCAATCAGCTGTAATCTATGGAGAGGTCAAGTAGTATTTGTTCCATTGTCCTGCAGTATCACCACAGGGAAAATGAAGCATTAGGCAACGTCTACACGGCAGTGATTTACTGTCAGATTTTTAAGTGGATTTGGTATTTAGAATCCTTAAAAATGCAACTGTAAATCATCCACATAGACTTCAATAGAAAATCCGAGTTGCAGTCTACACAGCTCGGATTTTCTGAGGTCCAATTTAAAATCTGAAAACTGGTTCAAAAAACTGATAACATGTTCTATATCCGTATTTCACTTGAAAACGGAGGAGTATTATACTGTTCAATTAAATCCGAAAACCAGTGCAAAACACGGGATTAAAACCAGTACAAAAAACAAGTGTAAAATGTGGTCGAATTCTGATTACAATCCAACGAGTATTTTGTACCCTGCCGTTTACATGTAGCCTTAGGGTATGTTTACACGGCTTACTGCGGCGCGTATAGTAAACGCCGCAATACGCCATGTGTCTTGGAACCATGCGCTAATCAGCGCGTAATTCCAAGGCACAGGGGGGCGGTGTAACAATTGACATGTCACTTTTCTCCCCCCACATGTACAATACGATCATATTGTATGCCCGGGGAGATGACGCGTAATCCATAGTTCTCTATTAATTACCGTAATGGCGGCGCGCATTTCGCCGCGTATAAAGCGCAAAACACGGCGAACTGCTCGCCGAAATATGCATCAATTTAAGCCGTGTGAACATACCCTTCGACTTGTGCCCATTCAGTTCTATGGGCTGTCTGTTTAATGCAGGACAGGACAGGTCCTCCAGAACAAGAGAGAATCTTGGTAACCACTTTTCACCCTGGCTGCGAGATAAGAATCCTGAACGTAGGACTCCATCTCTATTAAAGGGGTGTTATCGTTTCATTAAATGGTCTTCAGAATAAGGGGACAGTGAAAACAATTGCAACTTTGCAATTGGATGTCATTAGCAAAGCTGCCTTGTTCTCACAGTGTCCGTTATTTTGTGTTTTTATTTACACTGATATCAAGTGCGGTTCTAATCCCTCCTGATCCCTCCTCCTTGCAATTCACTAGCTGAGAGCTCATTTACATTCTGTACAGCCCCTGGGTCGATTCACGGAGCTGTGTCTCTGACTCAGAGTTAGGGGCCGTAGCATTTTCTGTTTCCACACCTAGCAGAAACAGACTGCAGCAGATTGTACAATGAGAAAACATGACAGTTTTGACCCTGTGCCTAACTCTCCTGCATACACGCAGATCTGTGCAGTTCTTAGAAAGCTGTAATACATCTCCAGCTGTGAGAGATCAGTGCTCAGATTAGATTGAATGCAGCCTGTGGTATGTATACAGCTCTTATAAAATAAGACTGATAGGGAGAGACACAGTGATATGTGGACTCAGAGGGGAGGGGGAGTCTCAGGCCAGCAGTGAAGGGGGGGTAATGTCATCCTGCTGGGAGGGGAAGAAACGCCCCTGCATTCACAGAGCTGGGAAGCTAAGAGAAATGTGAATCAGCCGAAGTAAGAAAGCGATACATCCCCTTTAATTCAGAATTCCCTAGTAAAGTGTATAAAAATGGGTTTTCAAACTTAAAGGGGTTGTCTCACTACATTGATTCTTCTTACCTCAGTCCTGTTTTCTTGGTTTCATTTTGAATTCGGGGGCGTGTTTACTGGCTTCCACTAGGCTGCAGTAGAAGCCAGGTCTGTAGCTATAGCAACCAGTGCTGGCAGCCTATCACGATAGATCAAGCAAGTCTGTAGCTATAGCGACCTGAGGAGCTGATGCAGCCCATACAAGAGGGGATATCTAGGAATAGGTAGGACACTGTTAATGGACACATAAATGAAAGTTACTTTTTTTTTGCAAGATCTTTAACATAAAAAGCAATCCTTGTAGTGAGACAACCCTTTTAACAACCTCTTTTAGGTAGAAATGCTCTTTGGGCTGTGAAAACGGTTGCCTAAAGGTTACAGTTTCATGTGAGTGTTGAAGTTGTGAAGACATGGTTTCGTATCTTCAGTGTTTATGTGCCTTATGTTTCCTATTTAAATCTAAAGATGGGTGGTCTTGGAATGACCTTCTCTCAGTAATGTATATGGGGGTACAAGGTCTTTTGAAATATGACCACATCTAATTCTTTCAACAGAATGCCAGATGGGTATGGTCCCGTTGTCACCTTTTTTAACTAGCGAGGCATGACATCTGACCCCTGGCGTCCTGGACAGGGCCTGCACCTTTTTTACTACCCGAAAGAAACACTGACAGCAGGGTAAGGTTCATATGATACGTTTTGTAAGTGGATGTTGGCAGAGCTCAGATTTAGTATCAATTTGCATTGATGATAAGATTACATTTCAAACATGTCAAAAATATATAGATATTAACCAGACCAAGCTCATCCATCATCCTTCTTTCATTTCAACCCTGAATGAAAATGAGCATCAATGAAATTAAACAAACTTTGTTGATATCCATTGTTGAGGTCTTAAAAGGGATCTCCAGAACCTTCCGTTAAAGGGGTTGTCTCACTACAATGATTGCTTTTTATGTTAAAGATCTTGCAAAAACAAGTCACTTTGCAATATATGTCCATCGCCGCATCGCCATTTTCTGCATCCAATAACTTATGGGTTTCAGTGAGGGCGCATTTTTGGCCAGCTGAAGTTTACTTTTGGTACCAGTTTGGAATACATGCAACTTTTTTGATCAATTTTATTCCAATTTTTAAAGGATGTAAATTGGCCCAAAAAACCCACAATTTTGGCGTTTGGAATTTTTTCTTCTATGGTGTTCAGCATACGGGATAAATTATGTTATATTTTAATAGAATGGACTTTTTCGGACGCGGCGATGCCAAGTATGTGTAACTTTATAATTCTATTTTTTTATTTGTAAAATGGCAGAAGGGGAGCGATTTGGAGTTTTAATTTTTTTTAATTTTTTTTTTACACATTTAAACTTTTTTTTGTTATTGTAAAATTGAGTCCCCATAGGGTGTGCTGCACCATTTCTCATTCATTAAGATGCCGTGGCCATGTTTGCTGCAGCATCTAAAAGGTTAAACAACACGGGATGGCGCTGTCACCATCCTGTGCTGTAACCGTCAGGTGTTAGCTGCAATTAGCGATTGCGCTACATAGCCCCTTAGCGACCCTGGGATGTACTCATGCATCCAGGGTCATTTAAGGGGTTAACAAGACAAGTTCACTCAGAACAAAGAAAGAAAATGAGTGCATGTACTCCGTGTTATGTCCAGAGATTGTCTTGTCAAAACAGACGTATAAGTGCTGCCAGCATTGCTGTAGAGGTTAAAGAGGTGGGTGGGTCAGCCTGTCACTGCTCAGACCTTACGCCACACACTCCATCAAATTGGTCTGCATGGCTGTCATCCCAGAAGGAATCCTCAAACAGTTGCTGAAGACAAGCAGACTAAGGACAGGGATTACTGGAACCATGTCCCGTAGTCTGATAAGACCAAGATAAACGTATTTAGTTCAGAGGGTAAAGGTGCTGGACTGGCCAAGCATGTCTCCAGACCTAAACCCTATTGAGCATCTGTGGGACATTCTCAAGCGGAAGGTGGAGGAACACAAGGTCTCTGACATCCACCAGCTCCGTGATGTTGTCATATTTGCATAGTTTGTAAGTCCAAAAAAAGACAATACCTCCATCCAGTTCAGCCTATTTGGCTAAAGTGTTGCTAAAGTGTTGTCGTCGATATCCTCCTTCTTTTCCTCCTGTCTCCTAAAACTAAGCATAGAGAAAACTGAATTCATCATATTTCCACCATCCCACTCTATCCCCCCACCTCATCTCCCTATCACCGTCAACGGCTCTACACTCTCACCGGTCCCGCAAGTCCGCTGCTTTGGGATAACCTTCGACTCCTCTCTGTCTTTCAAACCAAACCTCTGCCTGCCGCCTCCACCTAAAAAACATCTCCCAAATCTGCTCATTCCTTAACTTTGATAGTACAAAAATGCTGGTCCATGCCCTCGTGATTTCCCGCCTAGACTACTGCAACATCCTTCTCTGTGGCCTCCTGTCTAGCACGCTTTCTCCCCTCTAATCGATCCTTAACTCTGCTGCCCATCTTATTCACCTCTCTCCTCGCTACTCCTCTGCCTCTCCCCTCTGCTAAACCTTACATTGGCTACCCATTGCCCAGCGAATCCAATTCAGGTTAGTAGCCCTGGCTCTCCCTAACCTCTCCCCTCCATACATCTCTGCCTTAATCTCCTCATACCTCCCCTCACGCAGTCTCCGCTCCTCACAGACCTTCTTCTCTGCTCTCCCCTTATCAGCTCCTCACACAACTGTCTCCAAGACTTCTCCCGTGCTTCCCCCACACTCTGGAACTCACTGCCCCAACACATCAGACTCTCCCTCTCTCTCTCACTAGCCTCAAAAGCAACCTGAAAACCCATCTCTTCAGGATTGCCTATAACCAACAATAGCCCTGTTGTAACTACTCTGCCCCACAACACATGTCTGCCCCTCTCCTCCTGTCTCTTTCCACCTTCCTTGTAGATTGTAAGCCTTCGTGGGCATAGTCCTCTCTCCTTCTGTACCAGTTGTTAGCTACTAAGTGTTACCTTTTGTACTTGTTTGACCTATGCTATGTATGTAAACCCCTTCGAGTGTACAGCGCCCTGAAATCAATGGCGCTCTAAAATAAATAATAATAATAATGGAGGAGTGGAAGAGGATTCCACTGGCTGCAACCTGTGAGGCTCTAGTGACCTCCATGCCCAAAAGAGTTAAGGCAGTGCTGGAAAATAATGGAGGCCACACAAAATATTGACACTTTGGGCACAATTTGACCACTTTCACTTAGGGGTGTCCTCACTTTTGTTGTCACTTAGGGGTGTACTCACTTTTGTTGCCAGTGGTTTAGACATTGATGGCTGTGTGGAGTTATTTTGAGGGCACCAAATTTACACTGTTATACAAGCTGTACAATGCCTACTTTACATTGTATCATATCCTCAGTGTTGTCCCATGAAAAGATATAATACAATATTTACAAATTTGGGAGCTACTGTATCTACTTATCAGTCTATCTCTTTGTTAATGTAGATCACATGATCTTTGGCCAAGAGTATTCACGATAATACGTTTGATATTAAGGATATGTTCACACGGCGTAATTGCGGGGCGCAATTACGGCGTGTGTACGGGAGCTCGGGCGGGGGGGGTGGGTCGGCAGCTCGCTGGCCCCATAGACATGCATTACACTTGGCGTGTAAACGGCGAGAATAATTGACATGTCACTTACCTCCCTGCTTGGCGTATTGGCCGAGCGGGAGAGAAGACGTAATCCATAGTTCTCTATGAGAACTGTGGATTACCGTAATTATTGGGATGTATTTCGTCCCGTATTGAGCGCAGTACGCCGCAAAATATGCGGTGAAATACGTCCCATTTTAAGCCGTGTGAACACAGCCTAAAAAGATTAAATCGTAATACTAACAATACTAAGGGGGGGTTATCCATTCTTTTAATAAAAGGAGTGGTTAAAATATACCTGTCCACACAGTCAGTTGATGTGATAGTTTGGGAAATGAGGATTTTTGTGTTCTTGACTGAGGCTATTTTATAAATTACTATTTAGAGCATATAATCTTCATGTAGGTGGACAACTGCTCGAGACCTACTGTAATTGCACCCTTAGGCCATGTTTTCATAATGTATTTTTCATATGGAGAAATATGCTTTGTAATACGTAGATGGCAACATGCTCGGATTTCTGCCGTGTATTTTATTTGGATCGGTATGGTATGGATTTAGGCTGAGGATTAGATCCACCAATAGGGCTAATCTGCATCCTTGCTCCCATCGAGCACATAGGTTTTTTGTTGCTTGACGTGGCTTTGGAATCTGCATAGGTAAAAATACCTGCCTACATGAAACGCATGTGCATATTGCTATTGCAAACAATGAGACACGTTAAAAATGCTTGTTATGTGAATTTTGTTGCATAAAACGTAGTTTTTTCTGTACTTAAAGGGGTTTTGCCACAAAATAAAATTGATGTGGGAAGCTTGCAAACTAAGTAATAAACATTTTCACCATTCATTATTATTAAAAATTCTGCACCGTTTTTGTCTTAGCTGCTCCTTTAGTGATCCATTGTTTACAGCTCATCTCCAGGGGATATGACCGGGGCTGAGAGCTACTCAGTCCTGGTCGCACATGCTCAGACATCACCTCTCCTCTTAGGCAGCTACTGAGTGTTCAAACTCCAGGTGCTGTCACTCTTCTCCCGTCCTCTGTACGCCTTAGTAATTAGTCAAACAGTGCAAATAAATAAAAAAGAAATCTCAATGAGGTCTGTGCATTGATAAACAGAAAAAAAAAATCCACAGGTTTGGTTCCTGCAGGGATTTGAACCAAGGACCCTTGTGCTGTGAGTTAAAAGCCTTACCTCTCAGCTACTCACAGCTTTATACATAAACAGACCTTTCTTTGACTAGAGAGAGGAGAGGCATAGTGATGTCATCCTGCTGGGTCACATGATAGGCAATTCAAACAAATCACACACGCCCCCTTCTGAGCACACAGAGCTAAAGAGCTGGATGCAGGAGGTATGAAATGAGACCGTGGCAAAACCCCTTTAAATATGCATCAAAACACACAAAGGGTTGTCTTCTGTTCACTTGCCCTACTAGAGCATATGGGGGTCATGGATTTGGTGTCCTCTCCATCGGCTAGTGGGAAGAGCTGCTCTGTATGAGCCCCTCCTGTCCTGGCAGACTCATGCCGTCCATATATTGTGTGATCAGGCATACACTGGACAACTGGTCACAACATGGTATTATTTAGTGAAAAAGAAATCCATTTAACCGCTTAAGCCGAAAGCCTGAAAAGTACTTAATGACGCAGCTAAAGTTTTTGCCTCCTTACATTTCAACAGTCATAACTTTTTTAGCTTTTAAGTGACCCCGCTGTATGAGGACTTGTTTTATGCGGGAGAAGTTGTATTTTTGGGGGCGTAGCTTTATTTTACAAATAAATTACTGCAGAATTTTTTAAATATTTTTTTATTTTATTTATTTATTTTTTTACACCATTTACATTTCACACTAAATAACCTGTTAGATGAATTCTACAGGTTATTATGATTGTGTAGATAACTAATATGTGTAGTTTAATGTGGGCACAGTAACTTTTTTATTAAATATTTATTTTTATTTTATTCATTTTTTTGCTACACTGTCTAAGTTTTTTTTAATACTTTTTTTAACCCCATTAAGGGATAACTATTTAACCCTTTTTCGTACACTTAGTAATGTATTAGCATATTCATGTATGCTTTGTTTCACCTTCACAGATTTTCTTCATATAATCCTAGATCACAGAGCTCAGTTCTTCTCCCCTATCTATCCCTAATATCACAGCTCACTTTTTATCATAATCAATCACAGAGCTCAGCTTCTCTCCTCTTATCATATCCTCTAATCAGAGCTCAGCTTCTCTCCTCTATCATATAACCCTATATATCACAGAGCTCAGCTCCTCTCCCTCTATCATATAACCCTATATATCACAAAGCTCAGCTCCTCTCTTCATTCATATAACCCTATATATCACAGAGCTCAGCTTCTCTCCCTCTATCATATAACCCTATATATCAAAGAGCTCAGCTTCTCTCCCTCTGTAATATCCTGCTCTCAGATAGGGCAGTATAAGCCTCCTGACAGGTTCCCTTTAAAGTGGATGTGTCATCTGAATATGCCATCCCACCCTCATCCAATATGAAGGCAGCATTTAAAGCACAAGTCCATACTTCTATCTGTTGTTTGACTAATAGACATGGAGGAATACATGGTTATAATTCTGGGACTATTTGGGGGTGTTCTCCTCAACTCTCGGCACCCATTTTCACAGTGACTGGCAGGCTGCTTTGTTTGCCTATATACATGTCTGTTACCATTGTCCAACTGCTGGAGTCCTTGGTGTATGATCTTATAGTTGTAATACACTCACCTTACATAGTGCAGATTATTAAACTAGCAATGAGATTTCAGCTCTGAAGCCTACAGAATTGTGAATGCACAGTCAATAATGCAATGTAACAAATTACTGAAAATTGTGAAATATTGAATATTGTACTTTAGAAGAAACCATGCATGTTCTCATAGCACTTCATGAAGAACGGGGGTTATGGGTCTGTATGCACATTATGTGATGGCAGGTGGTCCAGACGTTGGTCTCTGTGTCATCAGTGGAAGTTATTCACTTCCAAATTAGAGTATAAGTCAAGCTACCATCTGTTCCCTGACATGTGTAGCGGAGCTCAAATGGCCATTTTCAAGGGCTTCAGAACACATTGATTGTCCTTCTGAAGCGCCGCATCTCCCTCCAGAGGACGCTGCACTTTTATCATTCATTGAACATCAATAGCTTAGAGCAGCGGATGGCAATGTCACCTTCATTAGGTTACTGCCTGGAGTATATTGTTACCAGGCAGCTCACAAGTACTTTACATCTGGACTAGAAATCAAATATTTTGGGGATATTCAAAGGTTCCACATTGTGGTTTCCGCCTTGGAACTAACCAGAATTTGTAATTCATGTCCACCTCGCAACACCGTGATGTTTTTAGCTTTAAAATTCTATGGTGACTAATGTCTTTGTATATCTCAAGCTCTGTTATTCTGATAGGGAGCTCCAAATCCCATGTGTACGCTTTGATCAGGCTTGTACTAAGAATTTTTGGTACCCCACACACCAAAACACGCCAACCCAAATAGACGTTCTATAATGACGTTGCTGGACTCCAAACAACAATACGTTCAACAGGAGTCAAACGAAGAGGCAACACGAAGTGTATCGGTAAAAAGACTCACCGCTAGATAATTTGGCAAATGAACAGCAGATGGATGAAGAAAGGTGCACAATTTGGTGAAGTTTCAAATGCGTGTATACTCCAGGAGTGGGTGAGAAATAGCGATAACTGTCCCCAGCTTCAAAAATTCACCCTATGACTTTCCCTAACACCGAAAACCTAATATCCCTGCATCACCCTAGCAACTTTCCCTCTAACATGTCTCTAATACAGAAAGTGGCTTGGGATTCAGCAATAACAGGGCATGACCCAGCAGAAATTAGACATACACCAAATATTTCTCAAAAGCTACAAAGTCCAAAACTAGACCAACAAGACTGAGACAAGAAACAGGATGCTTCAGTCTATTACAATTGACTGACACTAAACAGATCAATCAACCACAGCAGAAATAGACAGGATATGAACTTATATTCTGCCCAGAGGGCTTAGCTTTATAGACGCCTAATGAGCTCAGGTGCGCAAACCAGATCAACTCATAAGGAAGAATCCTGAGCAGTTGCCATGCAACCACTCCAAACAGACACAATACAGACATAACCAGTGTCGGACTGGGGTGCCTATGGCCCACAGGGGGAGTTGATTCTAGGGGTCCAGTAGTTAAGCTGTTTCTGGGCCCACCGTTGGAGTTGACTTTAGGGGCCCATCCTACAGCTACACTTAAATGACTGTTCATTACTCCTATACTCTGCCCTTTGTTTTTTTACTCTCTTTCTATGCTTTTTTTTTGCCTCTTCTGAGGATGTACAGTTGAAACCAGAGATTTACATACACTGTATAAAAAGACATATGTGCATGTTTTTCTCATTATCTGACATGAAATCATCTGACAAGAAATAAACCTTACTCGTTTTAGGTCAATTAGGAACCAAAATTATTTATATTTGCCAAATGCCAGAAAAATTAGAGAGAATTTTTTAAGGCATTTTTATTACTTTCTGCAAAGTCAAGTTTCCATACATTTCATTAGTATTTGGTAGCATTGCCCTTAAAATGTATGACTTGGGTCAAATGTTTTGGATCTTTCCACAAGCTTCTCACAATAGTTGGTAGGAATTATGGTCCATTCGTCCTGATAGAACTGGTGTAACTGAGCCATGTTTGTAGATCGTCTTGTTCACACCTACCTTATCAGCTTTGCCCATACATTTCCAATAGGATTGAGATCAGGGCTTTGTGATGGCCACTCCAAAACATTAACTTGGTTTGTAACCAGTTTGGCAGTAGCTTCGGGTCATTGTCCATTTGGAAGACCTATTTCCGTCCAAGCTGTAACTTCCTGCTGATATCCTGAGATGTTTCTTCAGTTTTGCCACATAATCTTCTGTCCTCTTGATGCAATCCATTTTGTGAAGTGAACTAGTCCCTTCTGCAGCAAAACAACCCCACAACATGATGCTGCGAGACCATGTTTCACAGTTGGGATCTTGTTCTTAGGCTTCCAAGCTTCACCCTTTTTCCTCCAAACGTAACAATGGTCATTATGGCCAAATAGTTTCATCAGACCACAGGACATGACAGGAACAAATACCTACATTTTTGGAGACGTCCTGTGGTCTGATGAAACTAAAATTTAACTGTTTGGACATAAAGTGGGGGGAACTAGGGATCTCGGTAGGCCGCACTTAAAACTCAGGGCACACCTTAAACTATGAGGGTTATGAAGGGGTTAAAAATAGCTTCAGCAGATAATCACACACACATGGGCATTGGGGCCCATTTGCCGTGGTCGTTGGCACGCTTTAGGTATTGTTGGTGCACATTAAACATAGCAGAAGGGTTTGGAACAGTCCTCACTGATAATCATCAGTAGCAGATAACACAGTCCTCACAGTATCTACGCACTCCTTAAAGCAACATGGCCGTCCACAAACTGGACTCCATCTGGGGGCTACCACATGCAGGTGCCCGGATGTGCATGGAGTGGAGGGAAGTGTGGAAGACTTATATTCTGGTGAAAGGCTGTTAAAGGAGTAAACTTTCTCTTCACTCTCTCTTCATGTCCAGTCCCCTTCCTCAAGTCCTGTGATGTAATACCACAAGGTTTGATGTGTAGAGAAGCCCAATGCATTTCTGCAAAAGGAGAGTGAATGCTTGTTATATAAGTCGCTGCACACAGTTTGGGGAGGGGTACATAAATAAAGAGGACAACACCTTTATAAGGGTTCCAGTCAGTGGCATTTATTACCTATCCACTGATAACTGGTATAAAGACTATAGATAGACTGTAAATGTAGCAGAGGCCACATGCTTCACTGGCTGTGGAGAATTCAGTGCTGGAGTCCCCTATCAGTCAAATCCCCCTGGTAGCTTTTATTGCCTATTCAGTGGATAGATGGAGTGCCAAGGCCCCTTTAAAACAGCTGATCAGTGGAGTTGCCGAGAGTCAGACCCCCCAATAATTTAATGTGAATGGACTATCCTCAGGATTCAGACCTTAGATTGGGGTCCAACCCTCAGCATCACCACGGATCAGGTGGTTAAAGGACCTGTGGTCATAAAAGTATGACATTGACCCTTGTAAGCAATGAAAGGGGAGCAATGCTTGTTTGAGTGCCATGGCCTCTTAAAACAGCTGATCAGTTGGGTTGCTGAGAGTCAGACCTCCACCAATCTAATGTTGTAGCCTATTCTCAGGATATCAGCCTTATACTGGGTCCAACTCTGAGGGTCCTCGCTTATCAGCTGTTTGAATGGTTTGTGGTACGAAAGGTACGGTACTGATCCTAGTAAGCAATGAAGGGGGCACTATTCTTTGCCCATATGATTCCTTAAAACAGCTGATTAATGGGGCTGCTGAGAGTCAGACCACCAGTTTGTCTAATATGAATGGCCTATTCTTAGGATAGGTCACAAGTTTTGAAGTCTGAATAGTATACCCTTTAAACAGGTTAGCCCAGGGCCACTAGGCTGTTGCCTGGGGGCCCCACAAGTATAGGGGCCTCAAGTGGTGTATATATGTCACAGGAATACAAGAAATATACCCAGGATCCTTTGATTGGCTTGGCTTATTTAACTCTTTGTGTGTTTTTAGAATGTGCAAACAGTTAATAACCATGATGGAGAAGGGAGCCAAAGGCTCCTTGCCTTGCCAGTAAATCTTGTAGGCTACAGGCTGCCAGTGTGCAGACATAAGTGGCGTGATAATATGAGTGTGCTTGAGGGGGGCTCGAGGCATGGACAAGTGTGATTTCATGTATTTAGGCATAAGGCGTAAGGCCCACTGCAGTGCTCTGCCCAAGGATCCATAATTCTGGGTTATCCAGTATGTCAAAGTGTAAGGCCTATCCATAGGATATCAGTGTTAGATCACGAAGGGATTCACTTTCAGCACACCAGGTTATTAGTTAAGGTACTAAATGTACAGAGCTGAGCCTGGTAAACAATAAAGGGAGCTCTGTGCTTACTGGAGTGCTGTGGCCCTAAAACAGCTCGAGTTGCTGAGATTTGAACCCTCACCCGTCTTACATTGATGGTCTGGTCTATGGACAGCCCATCAAGTTTAAAGTCCTGAATAACCCCTTTAATTATCCCTTGGGTAACACTGCAGACTAACAAAAAACATTTCACCCCAGATTACTCCTGATTAGAGTTGGGCGAATCGATTCTAACGAAGTGGAATTCGTTTAGAATTTCAGGAAAACTTCGGTTCGGAACGAAGTCGAAGTTTGGGGTTTTTTCGGGTGAACGAAGTGTGTTTTGATTGATAAAAGGGCCCAGCGAGACTTGGCGTTACATGGGGCAAAGCACCTGGGGGGAAGAAGGGCTACCTGCAGAAATGGCGGATGAACCCAAAATCAGAGACCGGCGGGATTTGTGACGTAACCCGATATATAAGTCCGGGCGCGCCCCGGGAGCTAACTCCTCTATGTAGTTTGGAAAAGGTGTCCCGCGGTATGTTACTAAAAAAAATGATTTTTTACAGCGTTTTTGTGGGGGGGTCTCGTTGTTCGAGACTGTTCTCTTAATGTTCTTTTTTTTTGTTTTCTGGGGGGTTTTGGATCTGAAGTCAGTGTGTGTCCAATGCAGCTGCTTATACATTTTAAGATATCTGCTCCAGCACTTTAAATACCAAAGGGGCATCTAAGCCAGTCCTGTTGTATTCATTTAAAGAAACAGCGTTTTTAATCAAATCCATTCATTTTTGGGCTCAATTTTTTTGCGCAATTTACATCCAGGGGTTAATTAAGCGTTTTTTTTTTGTGCTGTGGTGACAAAAATAGACGTCTTTTTCCCCGCCAAAAATAAAATTTTTCCTGTAGCAAAAATTCACAAGCAAAGGAAAATTACATTTTTTCTCTTGTTGGTAGCGTAGAAAACACAAAATTGTAACACGCTAAAAAGTACTAGTTTGTGGGGGGCTAAATTCTTTTGCGCTTTTTACATCCAGGGGTTAATTAAGCGTTGTTCTGCAGTTGTACTCAGTAAAAGAAACTTTGTTTTTACCGCCACAAAGAAATTCTGTGATAATTATATCGGGTTTAAAAAAAGTGTTTATTTTTTTTTCAGTAAATACACAGAGTTTTTAAAAACGGCAATACAAGTAAATTTTTTCCTGCCCATTTGTGGAGCGCAATTTAATAAAAAAGGTTAACAAGTTTTAGGGGGTTCTTTGGGGTCAAAATCAGGGGGTGTTATTTTCATATACAGATTTATCATCAAAAGTGTTGTACATTATAAACAAACAGTATGTCAGGGAAAAGAGGTGGCAGGCTTTCACCCGCGGTGGCGAGGCACAAAAATTAGGCCAGGCGCAGACAGCAAGGGGACGTCGCAGCAGGGGTTCACTCGGGAGGCCCCAACTGCCGCTGTAAACAGGGCCGTGTGTTGTTCGCAACCCCATGGTTCTTGATTGGTTGACTAGGTCATCCATCCTCCCAGATGACATCTGACAACCCAGCCAAGAAGTCGGTGGGACGTCAGACACAACCCTTAGTTGGCTGGCCCGGGATGGTCAGCGGCCCTCACCTGTCCTCAACCGCCTCTGTCCATCCGGTTCCTCCCCAGAGATCTTACTATGTGGTTGGGCTCAGCGCCACTATAGCGAGGTGAACAATTTGAGGAGGGCAGTCAGAAGCTACTTGGCAGCAAAGAAAATGGGGCCAATACCCCCTGATTCTTGCAGTAGGCGGCAAAGTATAGATGTGGAGAGTGGCATGGAGTCATGTTGTGAGGGGTCACCTCTGCATACCAAGACCGGTGATGAGGACAGCAGTGGACGATGAAACACAAATAGATGATGATGTGCCGACCGCACTTGGGAGCGGGTGAGGCAAGGGCTTCATCATCGTCAGGGAGAAGAGGGCGTCAGTTTGCGCGTCGGGGCAGCGGCGCAGCCAGCAGTGGGCTCGTGTGGCGGGGTCAGCAGGATAGCAGCAGTGTGAGGTCGGGAGCCAAGCGGCCACGGGTTTAAAAAACCCGCTTCGCAGGTCCAAGAAAGTAGCGGGCACAGGGGCTCAGCGAGGCAGCGGCGGGGGAGTAGTCACTCAGTGCGGAGCGTTGGCGGTAAATCAAAACTCTGGCGGTGTGGCAGTTATTTGCTAAGACAACCGGCGGAGCCGAATATGGGGGATATGTAGAATCTGTAAGCAGAAAGTGAAGGTGGCCAGGGAGCTAACGTTGGCACACGGCCCTGCGTCAACCATGCGCGTCACCATCCCGGTGGTCTGGGAGAAACGTGGCTCAGATGTGGTGGTCCATCCTGCCGCCGCAGCCAACAGCAGCAGACCAGTGGTACCATGCCATTGCAGCAGTCAAGGCTCCACCACTCTGCAAAGGGAGCTGTTTCTCTTTGACATCATCTCCCCGGGCCAGATGCTCCCGCTCCCCGCTAAATCATGGCGCCAGCTCGTTCAGCGAGGGATTGCAAAGAGACAACAGTATGCGTCCAACCATCCTAAGGTGCAGACAGCTGACCTGCTCCTGTCCAAGTTGTTGGTACTGCAGTCCCTCCCTTTCCAAATGGTGGATCTGCACCCTTCAGAGAACTAATGGCTTGTGCCGAGCCCAGATGGAGGGGTTCCAAGCCGTTAATTTCTTTTCCAAAAAGGCAAATACCAGCACTGCATAAATCTGTTGAACAGAAGGTGGGCCAGTCCTTAAGCTTATCGGTTTGTTCCAAGTTGTACGGCAGCGCGGACGTCTGGAGCTGTAACTACGATCAGGGCCAGTACATGTCCTTTACGGTACACTGGGTGATGTGCTTCCGGCCCAGGCACACCAACAACTTGGACAGGAGACGCCGCTTTCTCTTCCACATTGTCAAACTGCTGCTCCTGCGCCAATGTCCGCCTCCTCCTCCTCCACCATACCACCCATCTCAGCCTCCACAAGTACTGCTCCATCATACCACATGTGTAGGGCACAGCGGTGTCACGCAGTTCTACACCTGGCTTGCCTCGGCGAACGAAGTCACACAGGGGAGGAACTGCTCCGCGTCATGCAGCAAGAAATCGATGTGTGGCTTTCTCCGCGCCAACTGCAAATCGGAACCATGGTGACGGACAATGGGAGGAACATGGTGTCCGCGCTGCACCGAGGAGGGATGGTCCATGCGCCCTGCATGGCGCAAGTGTTCAATCTGGTTGTGAAAAGGTTCCTGAAGTCTTCCACCGATCTTCAGAACATTCTGAAAATGGCCAGGAAACTGTGCATGCACTTTATCCATTCGTACAAAGCCAGGAACACCCTCCTCGAGTTGCAGCGGCAGAACGGCCTCCCCCAACACACTCTGATATGCGATGTTTCCACCCGCTGGATTCCAGCCTGCACATGTTGGACCGACTGTATGAACAGAGAAAGGTCATTAACGATTTTTTGATGATCAGGCAGACAGGAGTACTCCCTGTGTAACTTTGATGTCAGCCAGTGGCAGCTCATGCGTGACACCTGCCGTTTGTTGAGGCCATTCGAGGAGGCGACGTTATTTGCCAGTCGCCAGGACTACGGGATGAATAACGTCATTCCACTGCTTCATGTCCTGGAACAGATGCTGAAAAATCTGTCTGGGCAGGGGACTGGAGACGTGGCGACTACATCTCGTGGCCACATGAGTCCAGTGGGGACTGAAATGGAGGAGGAGGAGGAGGAGGACATTGGAGCAGAAGCATTGTCTGGTGAAATTAGTGGATTTTCTACCCAGGTGACAAGATAGGGGGCAGGAGCATCTTGAGGAGGTGGAGGGAGATGGGAAGACGAGGCAGGACCCCCAAGCAACGTGGCAGTTCAGTGGAAATGGGGCAGGGAGCCCTCGGGTCATTGTGAGAGGGCCCCGCAGCTCTATTTGCTGGCTGTGACCCCGAATAGTAGCACCCGGGCGGGGGGATTCTGGTCTCCCCTATTGGACCCTCGCACCGGTCCAAAAGGGGAGCCCTTTTTCCCCACTATTGAGGGGGAGGACAAACTAAATCTTAGGGAAATCCTCCGTTTTCGTTGGCCGCTGCCCCATGTGTGCATCGTCCCTCCCCTGACAGGTCGACCGGGGGGGTTTCCCAGGCTCACATACTCTGCCGGGCTGTGGGGGGGGTGGGGGGGTAGGGCAGTACCAGCTCCATCAGCAGAAAACCAAGTTGTAGTCATGATGAGCAGTTCCTTCCCCGCCCAATGGGAGGGCAGTCGCCAGCGCAGCAGCAGGCCTGAGAGTCCCTGAACCAAAGGTTGTGGCCCACTTTGGGCAGCACTCTGCCACCCCAGTTGAAGTTTCCCCTGGGGTTTGGGCAGCCCAAAATGGTGTGTGGCCCCAACTTGCCCAGTTTGCAATGGGGGAAGCTGTCCTGCCCGGCCGTAGTGTGGTTTAGAGGGGTGTTTAGTGCGGCGGGGGCCAAACGTTTGCCAAGGAGAAACCCCCTTGTCCCCGGGAAATGTGGAATGACTGACCTTTGTCGATGTAGGTGGGTTTAGCCCGGATTTTTAACCCAAAGCTTTGGGTCAGTTGGGGTTCCAAACTACTGCCTAGCCACTTTCTGATGCCCCCACCGCCTGATGCCCATCTCTGCCGTTTCCCATTGCCTACCACCATCTTTACCAGGGACTGGTATTGCCCCCCCACCTCAAAAACCCCTGTATTTTTGCCTCTAGACTCATGGCTGTGTGGTGCTTGCCGTGACCTCCCCACTGGTCATTTCCACTCTGGGCCAATCCCGTTTTTGCACTCCAGAATGTCTTGTGCCCTGCCTGATCTCATGCTGTGTGGCTGCGCCTCACCTCCACCTCTGTCCTATTGTTGCCACCTGAGCTTCGCTTGTTTTTTTCCAGTTTTGCTGGGATGACTTTATAGGACTTCCCCTTCAGTTTTTTTGGTCAGTTTTGCCCTTCCCTTTAAATGCCCAGGGAATTTTAGAGTGAAACGATTCTAAGGCGGCGGCAGTATTGGTGTATACTAAACACAAATTGTATGAAAAACCCAAAACCAAACTCCCTCTGCAATTTTAAAATGGAAGTTATACAGCACCTGCGGGTCGTGAGCCTGGAAATAGCTGTTTTTTAACGTGATTCGTGCCGAAGTAATTCGGAACGAAGTTATTTTTTGCGGAGAAATTCGGCTAAGTGAACGAAACGAATTTCGGGAAATTCGCCCATCTCTACTCCTGATCAATGGGGTCACCGTAAGGAGACACTTAGGTCGACATGTATGCACGGGGCTGCGCCAGTATTCTGGTGTCCTTTCAGCCCAAAAACTGGTGCAGCCCTATGCGCTGGATGTATGAGCAGACGCACTCCAAAATTAGGCGCATTATTGGGCGCCCGCGGCACTTTGAAATGCGCCTGAGTTGTGGGGGCGTCGCACCACTACCGTCTGATTCAACACATTTATGACGGGAGGACGGCAAAACGAGGCGCATTACTGCTGGAACAGGTAGACAAAGCTAAAAGTGGTTTACCTGAGCCTGATTTGTCACTTTGTAGCTAGAAAGAGCCAAATCTATGACCCACAGTAGAACAGGTTCATAGATTCAGGCGCATTCTACGCTACTAATGAACGCAAAAAATTTTCATCTGGGCACCAAAATACATACGATTCGCCCTTTATGATCAGTTTCTTGTCAGTAGAGATCTTTTATAGGTAAAGATTGCACAAAAATTGAAAACTCTTTAGACCACTAAGGAATAATTAAAGGGATGAAGTTAGGTATAAAAATCTGTCAGCAGCAGCTTGTTGATGGTCTCCATGGCAGAAGTTGGAAAGAAAAGGTGACATCAACAAAAAAGGTAAAGAATACATAATACAATACATGCCATAGTATATTCTTACCTGTGTATATGCTACATGCCAGCTAACATCAGTATTTCATGAAGGGTAACATTCCTCATGAAGGAGATGCAGCATGTAGATGTGTAGAGATTTATACACCATTTGAAATTTAAATTAATTCAAAAAGGCTTATGGGAAATGAGTTAGACCTCTGCCACCTGTAGCCTTCATCAAGTCATATCCAACTCATTGAGCTTTGCAATGTGTATGGAATCTATGCCAACCAGATATCCATCTACAGACAGCTGTTTCAGGGTGTTTGCCCCTCATGAGTGCAATAGAATGCTGAATATATTTAAAGGGGTTGTCTCACTACACTGATTCATCTTACCTCAGTCCTGTTTTCTTTGTTACCTTTTTTTAATGCAGGGGCGTGTTTACTGACTTTACTGGCTACTGCTGTGGACACCAGGTCTGTAGCTACAGCCCTGGCAGCCTATTAGGAGAGATCAAACAGGTCTGTAGCTATAGCAACCTGAGGAGCTGATGCAGCCCATACAAGAGAGTATATCTAGTGTAAGCACTCGCTTAGCGCTTGGACGCCATTTTGGACCGTCCTGGGGGGTACTTTGCTCACGGGATCGCCGTTCTTGGTAGAAAGGTATTGGCACACTGACAACAAGCTTCTTTAAACTGGCCTCAGCCAGTTTTATTCAGGCACAGAACAGAGGTACATCAGTACACAGATAAACAAAATAAACCCTCGGCCGTCTGGCCACTAACTAAACATAAACAAGTTCAGTTCTAACTACCAGAGGTCTGGGCCTACTGCACAGCCCCTCCAAACACCCACAGTCCTCAGCAGACTCTACTAGTTCAGGCTTCTCTCAAGCCTCTTGGGGGCTAGAGCCTCTCTCCAGCTCCTCCACTGCTCCACTCGCAGGCAGCAGACCACGCCCCCTGATCACCTGGAGTGGGAGGCCTTTAATCGGTCTCCAGAGACATACACAAAACCTGACCTGGAATGCGGGGACAGCCACCCACCCAACACTATGGCTGTCCCAAAAAAGCCACCCCATACATAGCCGCCTATTCTAGCTACTACTGTGTGTCAGTAATATATCATTACTGACACAATATAGGTGACTTTTCCCCACTGAGACCAGGTCCTCAGTGGTGCATCTGCAGTATGTCTCTAGCTGCACACCCTCTAGTGGCAGAAACCTGCGACTATCGGAGGTCGCTCGGCCACACATCTCCCTCCCTTGATAAAGGCCGTAGGACTCTGTTACCTTGTACCTTCCTCCTGGGTCAGAGTTCCTACACAGGGGACCCGTCTTCTCCACATTCTCAGGGACAACATTTTCCACACATAGCTCAGCTGTGGGCTCACCCCACGCACTCATCCCACCATGAGCAGCCGACAGGTCATAGCCACTTACCACCAGTGGCACAACCCATGCACACTCTGCAAAAAGTATACAGCAAACATGCTCAGTAACATCACCAAACTCATCACTGATGTCAGGTTTTTCCCATTCAGACAAAGCGCCTCTCCTAGAACGCTGTTCAGACCTTACTGCAATGGCCCCTTCATTAATGTCCAGTGATACATTACCCTGTGCACACCTCTCATTGCTCCTGTGAAACCGACTTACTGCACTAAAATATGGATACATTTCCTCCATATCCTCTGTAACTCTCTCCATGGGATAACTCTCAGTATCCCTGCTAGTTACCTCTGGGGCACTGCTGACAACAGCTACATATAGGACACCCTTGCCATTTACCTCAGTTTCCTTACTGGGGGTTTCCTTACCATCTGAGGGGTCAAACACACTGACCAGCCCCTCACACCTGTCACTGCAGTCTTTCTGACCACTGCAGTAAATGCTACTGGAATTATAGCCACCACTGGGGCATGTGACCTCAGCTGCACTACAGGTCTCAGCACGATCTTTCTCTTCATTCCCTGCAGGGTCACAACCTGGATTTTCATCACAGATAGACTTCTCTGAAATGCACTGACCACTACAGCGTCCACCCCACCACTGAAATGGAGACTCTTCACAGAGGGTTTTGTCTTCAGGGTCACTAACTAGCACAATCACACTCATAGTCTCCTCATACATGGTAGCAGAGCCCTCATATCCAGGGTTTGACTTCTCTCTTCCAGGCAATGCACCGGCCGTGTTCACACCAGGCAACTCAATCACCTTTTCCATACCAGTAGAGCGCACCTGATTGCTACTGGCAACTACATCAGCTCCGTGGGGAACTGTATTTACAGCACAACTCTTAGGATTGCTATCAACCCCCAGACATACCGCACCTGCACACATAGGGCTATTACCAGCCATAACCACTAGGGTGCACCTGAAACTTGCACATTACCTTCACATACATACAGTGCGCTGGGGTCACTGGTAGACATATTTACTGACTGGCTGTCCATCACAGAACACACATCACCTGTGCTACTTGGGCTGCTTTCCCCTATGACCTCTAGGGGCACACTAAAGCTAATCCCCTCTGCTGCAATAGCTGCACCACCTCTGGCTGCTTGTTCACACAGGGCCGCAGTAACTGGGGCTAACTTTGTGCTACAGCTAACAGCCTCCTGCTCAGGCTGTGTGACATAGCTAGGAGTTACACATATATTTAACACATTAGTAACATTTTCAATAGGCACCATTGCATGTAAGGAACCAAGTCCATCAGACTCTGCAAGTCCACTGCTCTCAGGACTCTTCTGGCTTGACAGCGTATCTGCACCTCTGTTTAGCCCAGTCAAGTCCTTACATAGAACATGCTTATAAGCGATAGTCCCAATACAGGTGTCACCCACAACAGGAACAGTCTTACCGGCAGGGGCGTCGCTAGGCTGTTTTATTCGGGGCTCGGGCCCCGAATAAAACCCCCTGTGCCGAACCTCCCGGCTCACACGTGCCATGCTGGAGCACGACTGGCCTGCCGCCCTTCAGGCATGTGCGTCCGCGGACACCTAAGCAGGGGCGGACCAGCGGGCCGCGGGTCCTCATGCGCTGAGGACCGCCGCGGCCCCGTGCGGCTCATCTGGCAGCGGCGCGATGTAAGACCTCATCAGCCGCTCTGTCATCGGGCGCTACCGTTACGGCGTGCGCCAAGGAGCTCCCGAGGTAGGCGGCGAAGAGTGACGGAGGAGCGCGGGCTGATGAGGGACGGAGCAGCGCTCAACCGGTGTTACTGTGGGTATTAATGTTGTTTATTTTTATAGCGTTTACTGCCTGTGGCCCCTATATACTGCCTGTGTGCCCCTATATACTGCCTGTGTGCCCCTATATACTGCCTGTGGCCCCTATATACTGCCTGTGGCCCCATGTACTGCCTGTGGCCCCATATGTACTGCCTGTGGCCCCATATATACTGCCTGTGGCCCCATATGTACTGCCTGTGGCCCCATATGTACTGCCTGTGGCCCCATAGATACTGCCTGTGGCCCCAAAAAAACTGCCTGTGGCCCCCATATACCTTGCCTGTGGCCCTATATACCTGCTGTGGCCCTATATTCCTGTCTGTAAAGTGCCCGCCTATATACCTGCCTCAGTGCCCCTATATACAAGGACTCTGCAGTGTCCCTATATTATACCTGCTAGCGTGCCCCTATATCTATATACCTGCTGAGAGTGTCCCTATATCTATATACCTGCCTGAGCGTGCCCCTATATCTATATACCTGCCTGACAGTGACCCTATATCTATATACCTGCCTGAGAGTGACTCTATATTTATATACCTGCCTGACATTGACACTATATCTATATACCTGCCTAAGTGACCCTATATTTATATACCTGCCTAATTGAGGGACTTATGTACCTATAAGTAAGGAGTTGCTGGAAATGTGAGGATTCTAAGATATTTGTGTCCAAATCTACAGGGACGAGTCTTGGCCGGGAGCAATTGGCATGAAGGTGTGAACCGGATGGAGAAGAAAAGGGAAGGTGAACGACGCTGATCAGAAAAGACGTCTCCGGTGAGTCACTAAATGTAACTGCAGTGTAATCACTTATATTTCTGTAGAGCATCTACAGTACTTATAACTAGTATTACTACAATTATCTACACTTATGGTCTGTATGGGTATATGTAATCGAGCCTGTGTACAGCTGATGGTCACATGTGGGGGTTCGTTTGGTCAGGGTCTGGCAGGATTATTTGGTCCTTTGTAGTAATAGTTTTGGGACTTGGTTTTGTAGGAGTGTTTTTTAGTAACAATCACTTGTCTGGTAGATTTGCTCCATGTGTAGGTGGATGTTTTGGTGACTGTTTAGGGGTATTACACGGTCATACGGAGGGGAGCGGTTTTGAAAAAGTAAATTTGTCATTGGTGATTTTCATTGTGCTGTGACTGCTGAGGCAGGTATATAGATATAGGGTCCCTCTATGTGGAATATGCTGAAAATTAGTGACAGGACTAGACGGTTTTTCTCTGTAAAAACACATCATGCCGCAGTTCACAATGTGGCGTGAAAAATGCCGTGTGAACCCAGCCCTACTGAGCAAAACACAAAGGGCCCGGGCCCCGGATGTTTTAGGACCCTAGCAACGCCCCTGCTTACCGGATTCTTGCCGTATTTTGGGCATCTCTGGCTGACTGTCCATGCCAAGCAGGGGTGGGACTCCACCCACCTGGAACTCCAGGGCTTGCACCTGCAACCTCTCTGGCATCCTCCTATGAGGGTAGTCAGGAGCACATCTCACAGCTCGGTGACATCTCCAACAAGACTCCCCCTGCAGGTCAGCAGTGGCTTTCTGCAGTTTAGGTGGGTTCCTTCCAGCAACGACCGCATCCATGCCTCTGGGTGTCTCTGGTTTGCTGGGACCTGGAACCCAGGGCCTCTTGGCAACAGGACATCCTCTCCAGCACAGTTCTACCTGTAGGTATCCATTGCACCATTCTGCCTGGTTATCCTTGGCATCCGTCTTTCCCAGCTTTTCAAACGTTGGCTCTGCATCTTCAGACACCACAGCAGCTTGGAACCCATTGGCAATTGCTTTTATTGCCTCATGCTCTGCTTTAAACTGCACCTGGAGCTTTTCATTATCTTCTCGCTGCTTTGCAGTAGCCTACATCAACTGGGCGAGCAGCTCCTCCATGGCAAACAAAAAAATTTCACCAATGGCAACAGTCACTTTAACTCCACAAGACCAGTCTCTGTACTGGGGTGCGTCCCCTGACTCTCCAGAGATACTCTCCTGTGCATTGAGGCAGCCTTCCCCCACAGGCAACAGTCTGTATACGGGTGTGTCTCCTTTTCTCAGACTCACAGTGTCTTAACAGCACTGCTTTACAATCAGGCCTCCGGTCCTTTAAATCTTGCTGCAGAAGACTTTTGCACTTGCACCACTTCAGGCACAACTTCGTGCCAACACTGCACCAATTCAATTCTGCCAATTTGCCCAGGTTGTGCCATTTATGCCCGCATACTCCACCAATTGTAAGCACTCGCTTAGCGCTTGGACGCCATTTTGGACCATCCTGGGGGTACTTTGCTCACGGGATCGCCGTTCTTGGTAGAAAGGTATTGGCACACTGACACCAAGCTTCTTTAAACTGGCCTCAGCCAGTTTTATTCAGGCACAGAACAGAGGTACATCAGTACACAGAGAAACAAAATAAACCCTCGGCCGTCTGGCCACTAACTAAACATAAACAAGTTCAGTTCTAACTACCAGAGGTCTGGGCCTACTGCACAGCCCCTCCAAACACCCACAGTCCTCACCAGACTCTACTAGTTCAGGCTTCTCTCAAGCCTCTTGGGGGCCAGAGCTCTCTCTAGCTCCACTACTGCTCCACTCGCAGGCAGCAGACCACGCCCCCCGATCACCTGGAGTGGGAGGCCTTTAATCGGTCTCCAGAGACATACACAAAACCCAACACTATGGCTGTCCCAAAAAAGCCACCCCATACATAGCCGCCTAGCAGCTTTTCTAGCCACTACTGTGTGTCAGTAATATATCATTACTGACACAATATAGGTGACTTTTCCCCAATGAGACCAGGTACTCAGTGGCGCATCTGCAGTATGTCTCTAGCTGCACACCCTCTAGTGGCAGAAACCTACGACTATCAGAGGTCGCTCAGCCACCCTAGGAATAGGTAGGACACTGGTTATGGACATATATTGCAAAGTGGCTTGTTTTTGCAAGATCTTAAGCATAAAAAGCAATTCTTGTAGTGAGACAACCCCTTTAAATTTTAGTGGAGCTAATGGTGTATACATTTTCACACACCTTTTTCTAATGAGGAAAGTTATCCCTTTTGAGCTACCCCTAGAGCCACCTACCCAGCCAACCAGTATCCTACTCTGCACTGATGAGGAGCAAACACCCTGAAACAGCTGTCTGCGGATGAGTATCTGGTTGACATTCATCCCATTCACTTTGGAAGGCTCAGTGAGCTGGAAAGTAGTAGAAGAGTGAAGAAATCAGGCGATTCCCTTCAGAGGCTACCTGATATCTTCACTCTTCTACTACTTTTTTTTTTTTTTTTTAAACGATGATTTTTATTGAGAAGAAAAATGTCAACCTTTACAAACAATCACATCGCCATATACAAATAACACTTCAATATGTAATCGTTACATGCTCCATTAACCCTTACACTTCTCCATTTAATTATAATAATACCCATAAAAATAAACCGAGCCAATCTTAAACAATCCCTATAAAGCCCCTCCCTTACCACCCACCGGCAACCCTGGAAATGGAAAATTCTGTCACCAAAAATATTGTTAAACCACTCTTTCCTCTTCAAGGAAAATTCTGATGAGAAGATCACCTTCCAAGTGCGGGAATTCCTCCCTTATAACCTTTCTTCCCTTTCTTAGACAACCTAGACGTTCCCTAGTCCCCTAGGAACCAGCTAATTTTTCCCTGAGGTAGTAATCAGAAGTGCAAAAGTGATCCATCAACGCCCCTACCTCTTCATCCGAAAAAGTTTTAACTATAAAACTCTTCCATTTTTTAAAGAACTTCTCAGATAAAGAGCTCTTATTTGTTTCCGCCTCAATTCTACTACTTTCTATGGCTAACACGGTACAACATTATACAGTGAGCTGGAAGTGACTTGAGGAACGTTTCACCCAATAGGTGGCGCTGCAGAGTCCTAGCTCATTTCCCATGAGCCTCTTTTTGTAACTATCAGTGTTTTTTATGTGATTTCCCATAGACTTAGTTGAATAGAGGGACCGTGGCAGGGGTCGGGGTATACGCCGCAGACTATGACAACTGTATACTGAGTACAGATAGTTCCAAAACCCTTCTCCAGCATGTCTAGTGATATCACATTTATAATAGTAGAGAATTAGTACATTGTGCTACAGGCCAGAAGTTTCTGTACCTTGGGATAGAACACGATTAACTTATACAATTTGTTCTTTCTGCATCTGCAGCAAGTGATCAAATCCATGTGCAATGGATAGCCGCTCCTCGGGGAATCTGGGGAAATATATATGAGGAAAATCTGAAATATTAGATGAAATGTGAGAGACAACTTTCTTTAACTACAGAGAAATGAACCTTTGTAGAAAACCCAGTTCCTGGACTCCAATGCCCACAATAACCCTTTCATTTTATCTACTGTGGCCCCTTCATACCTCCCGGCCCGTAAATAACCACAGAGCCCTTACTTGTGGGTAAAGGTCGGCCGCAAGTTTATTAACTTTAACTAGGATTCCATGGGATTACGGAACATAC
Source organism: Phyllomedusa bahiana (assembly GCA_025379985.1). Lineage (NCBI taxonomy): Eukaryota > Metazoa > Chordata > Amphibia > Anura > Hylidae > Phyllomedusa > Phyllomedusa bahiana. The sequence goes on along the minus strand of JAODAL010000518.1, from coordinate 71,032 downwards.
CCAATATTATACTGACTGCCTAAGTCATTAAGAAGTGGTGGAAAATTATTGGCCATGGCCTCCTTTATTAAAGCATTACATTTCAGGAGTTCTGCCATCAGCTGAAACTTACTATTTCACCGTCCACCCACCTATTAGATCACGTTACCCAATTGCTAGCAAAAATGGCCGAGACAAAGCCTGCAGACAATTGTACAGGCAGTCCCCAGGTTACGAATAGGATAGGGACTGTAGGTTTGTTCTTAAAGGGGTTGTATCATTTCATTAAATGGGCTTCAGAATAAGGGGACAGTGAATACAAGCAGCTTTGTAATTGGATGTCATTAGCAAAGCTGTCTTATATTCACAGTATTCCTTATCTTCTGTTTCTGTTTACACTGATATCCAGTGCTGGTCGGATCCCTCCTCTTTGCATTTCACTAGCTGAGAGCTCATTTACATTCTGTTCAGCCCCCGGTCCTATTCACAGGAGCGCGCATTCCTGTCTCTCTCACTGAGAATAAGGGACCAGCACATTTTCACTCTACACAGCCAGAAGAAACAGAATAACACTGCAGGGCTTCCACAATCAGGAAACAGCACAATTGTGTGTCGATCCCTGCCTGACTCAGAGTTAGGGGCCGTAGCAATTTCTCTCTAAACACCCAGCAGAAACACACTGCAGCAGATTCTACAATCGGAAAACATAACAGTTGTGTCTCGGTGCCTAATTCTCCTGCATAGAAGGGAGATCTGTGCCGTTTATTGAAAGCTGGATTCAACTGTAACAAATCCCCAGCTGTGAGAGGAGAAGAGATCAGTGCTCAGTCTAGATTGAATGCAGCCTGTGGTATGTATACAGCTCTTACAAATCAAGACTGCATAGGAGAGACACAGTGACATCTGGACTCAGAGGAGGAGGGGGTAGTCTCGGGAGCCAGCATGAACAGTGAAGGGGGATGATGTCACCCAACTAGGAGGGGAAGAAATGCGCCTGCATTTCTAGAGTTGAGAAGCTGATAGCAGTATAAATCAGCCGAACTAAAGAAGCGATACATCCCCTTTAAGTTGAATTTGTATGTAAGTCAGAACAGGTATATTTATTAAATGTAACTCCAGCACAAAAGGTTTTTTTTTAGTTTTGGGTAGTGCAGAGAAGAGTTTTTACATTTATTTTGCTGTCTGTGCCCCTGTTAAGAAGATTTCACCTCATTCTCACCTCATGTACTGCTGTGGCATGCTGGAACTTGTCATTCCACAGGTACTGTCTGCTGTGGAACATGGAACTACAAGTGCCAGCATGCCCTGTAAGTCTCCATTTGTAACTAGGGAACAGATGTAAGTCGGAACGGTGTAAGTCGAGGACTGCCTAAGGGGTATTCTAACCGCATTGATTAGCTTAAAGGGGATGTATCGCTTCATAAGTTTGGCTGTTTTCTTGTAGCTTGATTTTCTCAGTTCCTCAAATCCAGGGGCGTTTCTTCCCCTCCCAGCTGGGTGTTTCTTAACTGAAGGGGGATGACACTGTTCATGTTCGGAAGTGGGAGCCTGAAAATAGATGTGAAGATCAGGCTCTGTGAAACAGGGTTCTCCATTTTGTTTAAAAATTAAATATTAAGGGCGACATGTATGAACGGGGCTGTGGCAGATATCTGGCGTCTTTTTAGCCCAATATCAGACGCAGCCCCGTTCACTACATTTTTAAATCTCCCGTATGCGGGAGGCGGGGCACACTAGAACCGTACGAAGCTATAGATTTATAGACAAACACAGAAGGGAGAGGCATGGACCACACATCCTCACACTATACGTTGATCTAAGGCTTCTCAGCTAAACTTTATAAAAATGAACAGGAGGTTCTTAGTATACTTTTTGATCAAAACGTATAGGCCCACTTGTCACTTCACGGCGACCTCTTAAAAGTGGGTCCCTACACTAATGAAGGCAGCACTGCATGGTGTCGACCGCCGCAGCAAAAGCCACACTATAGATTTATAGCTTTTTCTGTGGCATTTCTAGGTGTATTACAGCTGGAACAGGTAGAGCACTTTCAAAGTGGTTTACCTGAGCCAGAAATATCGCCCGATACTGTAGAGTGGGATTATAATCTGTGTGTGTACATGTATAGTTACATGTGTGCCGCAGCCCTGCCAGTGGCACCCAGGTTTGCATACGTTTTTTCAGAAATGTTTTTGTGTGCAGAAAATACGTTATACTTGGTTTACATTGATTTTAACCTATATGGGAAGGAGGGGTGCTTCCATTTTGGGTTTCTGTCCCCGCCCACTCTCACAGGCTGTCATAAGAAGGGCAGCTTGCAGGTTGGGTGTTTTTTATTTTTTCTCTCTGAATAATGGAGGTCGGTTGACCCGGTGGGAGGCCTGATTGGCTCGATTGAGAGGTAAAGATAGCATAGGATAGGACTGCCCGATTTTGAGATCACGTTGAAAGTCGTGGGCAGCTTAAACATCTTTTGATCAAAATATGTGAACCGAGAGTCTCAAAGTTTTTTCATGGCTTATAAATCAGGCGCATTCTATGCCGTTATTAGGTGCATGAAACGCCAAATTTCACACCTGTCGCCCTGAGACATGTTGCCCCAATGAGACACCAATACTCCCCTTCCTCCTCACGTCCATTCTAGTGCTGGCTGTCCCTGGTCCTCTGAACAGGACATCAATACTGCAGCTGCTGATTGGCTACAGCGGTCACAGGTCTCTGCTTACATCACTGTGTACTTCCGAATGATCATGTAAGCAGAGACATGTGACCACCGTAGCCAATCAGCCGCTGCAGCACTGATGTCTTGTTCGGGAGAAAACACAAGGTAACCAGAAGGCTGGGGAGAGGCAGCACTAGAATGGACGTGTAGATTTTGGATAAACTGGACAACCAATATAAAATGAATTGGACTGTGTTGGTGAGAGTGCCAAGAGTTGGACCCCAACTGAACTTGCATCAATGGCCTGTCCTAAGGAGTCAAGAAAAGGCAAACCTCAGTGATCCTGTGACGTCTTCTATTTTAGTAAATCCTTGTGTTCCCTGTGACAAAACAATTCTGGAGCCTCTTCTCTTATATCTCTGTCTTGTGCTGTTCCTGTTATTCCTCCTAGACATGAATCTGTCAGATGGGTGTTACCAATTGGGGGATATTGTCCAATTTGTGCTGACAGTCAATTTTGCACATTTATCAAGAAGGTTGTGCCAGAATTCTGGCACAATTTGCGCCAAAAAATAATGTCTTACAAGCTTTGCACGACATTTACTATGTGTTTTAGACAGTTTCAGACGCTTCTGCGCCTCGTCCGACAAAGGGGTGGGGTCTCCCAAAACGGGCGTGGCTTAAATTCATAATTTTGCCGCAGTTTCAATTCTTTGGTGAAAAAATCCTCGCTGCCCTTCACAGTATGAACTATTGTGTGGATTATCTATTCAAATCAATGGAGGTGGATGTGATGCAGATTCCAGTGCAAGATCTGCATCGGAATCTGAGTCCATATTTGTCATCTAATATACTCTTCACATGCTGAATTTTTCATGTGGGAAAATCCAATGTGGAATCCATGTCTAATGTGTTGCTAGAATCCGTGCCTTTCCACGTAGATGTGGCTATTATAGGTTTTTTTCTTTTTACATTAATTTTTAGCAAAATGTTTTATTCTCATTTTTTAAAACGGAGCTCGCCCTACTACACTCTATATACCCTGAAGCATCCAATATATGCTTGCGCTGTAAGACGGAGGTAGGGACCCTATCTCACATTTGGAGATGCTCCATATTACAACCCTTCTGGAGCAGGGTCCTTGACCTCATTCATGTGATTACGGGCCTTAGAATACAAGGCGGCCCAGCCTCTTTGTTTCTTTTTGATATCCCCTTGCCAATATCCTACCTCAGAACTCAGCTTTTGCAGTTTCTGGTCCTGGCGGCAAAATTGGTGATACCCCGTTTGTGGTTATCTACTGCTTGCCCATCTATTTCCTCCTGGCTCCAGGAGATCCACAATCTTCAACGTTTGGAGGAATTCCGTGCAGACTCGCTCTCCCAAACCAGGAAGCACTTACAGACCTGGGACGAATGGTTTGCCTTTTGCCGTACGGACCATTACCGCACTTTTAGTTAAGCTATCTCTCCTGACCTCCTCACACGTTGGAAGGTCTGATCTGGGAGTGGCCGGCGGGGTGGGCGGGGGTTGACCGGAGACCTTACTTTTTCCTTTTCTTGTTTTTCACTTCTTTTTTATACATATGTTGTTGAGTTCGGATTATTTATGTGAACATTATATCAGCTTCCGAGTTCCGGGGACTCATGTGCTGCCACTCTAACATGCTCAGTAGTTACCGTTTCCTTCTGTTCCCAATTGAACCAATGGAAGATGACGCTTTCTTTCCATTTGGTCACAAAGGATACATTACTATTAATTTTGGTACATAACGTGTGAGCACCATGTAACAATATTTCATGTTAACTACAGTTTACTGTGTACTCTGCTAATAGACTGTTATATGCTGATCTCGAATCTGATAACAATTGTTTACAGTTGTCTTTTTTTTCAATAAAATCCGCTTTTGAATTTAAAAGGGAGCTCAGTGGTCCTTGGTGTGGATTTTGGTGCTTTTACACATCGTAATTTTTGACACCGATTTTTAGCTTTCCATTGACTGCAGTGGGAAGATTCACCACTGAATCATGTCACGTGGATTTTGTTGTGGATTTCAGCATGGTATCGGTGTCAAAATCTGTATGGAAACATACTCCTGATTGGATTTTGCCATCACAAACATTGATGGTATATTGATAGGATATGCAATCAATGTCGGGTAGATGAAAGTTGTAGCCAGCGATCTAGATAAAGTAAAACAATGTCTTTATTGAAGCATTGTAAAAACCAACAAACAGAAAAGTCTGACGCGTTTCAAGCTCGCAGCAAGAGCCCTATGTTCACATGATGTATTGCAGCGTGTCTCGGGAGCTCGTACTCCCGTGGTGCAGGGTGGGGGCAGAAGGCCGCCGGCCCCATAGACATGTCAGTTGTCTCCCTGCGCGTACAATACAAGCGGGGAGAGGAGGCGTTATCCATATTTCTCTATGAGAACTATGGATTACCGTAATTTCTGCACGTATCTCGTCCGTATTAGAGCGAAATGCATGCCGAAATTACGGCGTGTGAACATACCCTTAGTCGTAGCAGTCAGATAGGTACAGGTCCCACTTCTATGACCTGCACCTTTGTCCACAACAGGCCTCCATACTTCCCGTTCTTAATGAAGAAGTGGCCACACGGGCCCCATTTTGGATATAGAAGGGGGCCTGCACCTATCTGACATTGATGGCATATCTTATTAATATGCCATCAATGTTTGTGATGGCAAAACCCCTTCAATAGGATATTCTCACCTCATTTATTAGTATTAAACATCGAGGCAAAAGTAAAAAAAGACTATTACCAAATACATTGCTGTTCGGAGTTTTCTTCGTTTTCAAGATAAAGCAGGTTATCTGTTCTGTTTTTTTTTACAGTTGGTTTCCTTGGTTACTGATCACCTATATCTCATCGGAATGGGGTGGCTGGGTGGCGGGAGCACGGAGGTAGTTGGTAACCTTGAAAACCATCTGTGTATAACCAGGCTAGATAATCTGCTGTATCTTTGAAATGAAGCAAAATCAAAACAGAAATGTATTTGGTAAGAACGTTTCCTTCCCTTTGCCTACATGTTTAATGCTAATCAATAAGATGGAAATACTCCTTTAACCTTCTACATGATTATGCTCAACAGAATCATCAGATCATAAATCAGATCTTCACAAAACTGTAGCCTGTAAATTGATAGACAGTGACTGAACCATTTTGGGTCTTCAAAAGAAGAAAAAAAAATAGGTCATTGGGATTGACACAGTCTCAGAAATTTAGGGATGTAGGCAATGATAAACTGCCAAGACCATGAGCTCAGGGACGTTAGACAAGGACATTTATTTCAGGAAAACTCTCTGTTCCAGTGCGGCTGAAAATTGGAATTAAATTTAATCTAGAGCAGATTATTGTCCAAATTCTGTTTGCGCTCTATAAAGCTGACCTGGAAGATGTGTTAAATAGTAAAAACATCATACTATTACCAGTTGCCTTAAAGTACAGCCAAAAACAAATATGCACTGTTCAGTTTAGCGTTGATGTTGTAGCAGAGCTGAGCTTTCTAGAATAGTTTACTGGGATATCATTTGTTGCCAAAGAACTAAAAGCAAATCTGTTGTCTATATTGACACATTCAGCTCAGCTCTATCTGATTAAAAGTGGTTGCCCCAAATAGACAACCTCTGTTAAAATTCCCCATATGGGCTTCTTGACATTGCCCCATCCATAGTCCACAAAATGGTAATAATGCCTCCTTGGTACCCCACACAATAATATTACTCCCAAATAGTGAAAGTGCCCCCAGAAGGTTATATGGCCCCCATTAGGGCCACCAGTAGGTAGGCCGGTAAGTTGTGCTCTGGTAAGTAGGTGGGTAGCACTACTGATAGTAAGATCGATAGTGGCCCTGGTAGTTATGTAGGTAGGGCCCTTGGAAGTGAGGTAGGTAGCCTCCCTAGTAGTTAAGTAGCCCCCTGTTAGTTTGGTAGGTAAAGATCCTGGTAGTTAGGTAAGGAGGTCCCCCATAATTAGGTAGATGGGGTCTCAGGCAGTTGGATAGTTAGGATCCCCATAGTTAGGTAGGTATAGCCTATATAGTTAGGAAGGTTTACAATTTTTAGGTAGGTGGGACCTCCATGGTTAAGTAGTTAGGGTCCCCATGGTTAGATAGGTAGATCCCCTGTTGTTAGGTAGGTAGAGCCTACATAGTTAGGTACCTTGATGTCCCCATAGATAGGTAGGTTGGTAGACAGAACCTCCGATAGTTACATGATTATAAAATAGAATAGAACTCACCTCTCCCTGTTCCCCCGCAGGCTTCTCCAGGGCATGATACATCTACCATATTATGCTGCCTCCACTCTGCTAGATGTCTAGTTGACCACAGGCCCAAAGCAGCCTATGGCCTACTAGCCTAGTACACAGGCGGCGTGATACAGTAATGTTATCATGTTGGCTGTGTTGGGTTGTTATTACCAATATCTCTAAGGCCCAGGGCTAGATCAGCCTTCTGCCTACAGGCAGAATAAGGGGCAATAGGTGCTCTCCTTGTTTCACATTTGGTTTGGGCCCTGTGAGGCAGTTTTAGCTGTACTGTCCTGACAGAAGATCTGGTTATATCAAGCACAATTCTTGACTTTAGTTGACCATAACCACAATTACCTTTGGCAAAGTACTATTTGGAATATAAGATGCACTTTTTTTGCACCCTAAAGATGGGGGTAAAATTTTGGTGTGTCTTGAAGTTTGAATGTGAGTGTATGGAGCGGGCTTACTCCATACACGTTAGTTACGATGAGGACCTGTCGCTAGTAGATAGGATCCCAGCCTTTCATTTCCCTTTATATGCTGTGACAAATGTAACCAGCATCTATGTAGTTGAAAAATGGTGTTGTTTTTCCATCACCTCAACCCTAACGATGCAACAAGGTTGTGGATTGCCGACCAGTTATTGTGGCATCTGGGGGCCTAATGAGGTCCTCCAGGGCTGCCAGATTTTAATACTCTGCTTCAAAAGTACAAGTGTAAAAAAAAGTTTTAATGGTGCATCTTACAGTCCTGTGTGTTTTATGGTCTGAATAATATGATAGGTCATCAATGTCAACGGTTTACAAGGGGCAACGACTAAGATATGGGTTTCCAAATTGGGCAGCCATTTCTAGTCCAAGCTAAAAGATACTCAAGGTTTCCCCTATGTAACTATCCAAACAATACAAACTTTAGAGCTTGTCCAAACTGGACAACCCCGAATTAAACCAAGTGAGCTGCACGCTCTGGTGCCTGGAAAAGCGGCAATAACTTTTAAACTATTTGACAGATTACAACAACATTTGAACTGCATATACTTTACTCCATAACAATCAAGATAATGTCAAGAATGTAAGGGACAGACTTCTGGTATTGCCCCCAAAGTCCTGTAGGATTTGCTCAGAAGTTGATGTCAACGGGCTGTAAAAGCCTCATCTTCATGCACGTTGTACTACTATGGTTCACAGATTAACTGAGTTCCCCAGATTAGCAAAGCCACTTTTTTTTTATTTGTGTGAGGCTACCTGAAGGGACGTGCGTACCAGAGCAAGCCAAGACCATTTGTGGACCTGCAGGCCAATTTTCAGCAAGACTTAGAAGCAGTGGATCCAGGTATGGTGGCACGCACCTTTCTAAACATAGAGGCTAGTGTTCAAGCATGCTTGGAAGCATATGGCGGACATTTCCAGCGTATGTGGTGACATCATTTTGGTGGTCAGTAATGTCTAGTTCAAATTTCATTGCAATCTGTGGAATAGTTTGTAAGTTTTTCACTCTTTTTTTCAGTGAAGTGATCAAAACCCTGTCACTTACAAACCTGGATTGAGACAAGCATATAATAGTGACCTCCGAGCTGGAGCTGAATATATGCCTCTTGCTTTCTGAAAGATCAGGATTGAACACCCTATTATGTCTCTCTAAGGGGCTTCACATGGTGTATAGTGGCACGTACCTGTGTGCGCCGCTATACGCCTGCTGGTGAAAGTACACGATTGAGACAAGACTTTAAAGTCGACCTCCGAGCTGGGCTGATATAGCCTTTACTTTCTGAAAGATCAGGATTGAACACCCTATTATGTCTCTCTAAGGGGCTTCACATGGTGTATAGTGGCGCGTACCTGTGTGCGGCGCTATACGCCTGCTGTTGAAAGTACACGATGGCCAGCAAGTACTTTCAACAGCGCACCGGCCCGGCTCCTATACTTTCCCTTTATGAAAGCTCAGGATTGAACACCCTATTATGTCTCTCTAAGGTGCTTCACATGGCGTATAGCGGTGCGTACCTGTGTGCGGCGCTATACGCCTGCTGTTGAAAGTACACACTGGCCAACAAGTACTTTCGACAGCGCCCCGGCCTGGCTCCTTACTTCCCACTTTACACCGCGAAGTGCTGGAGAGTGATATGTACTGTGCCCAGAAAACATTAATTACATGCTCATGAGTGCTATGATTTTACCGTATTTGCGGGGTATACTCCAGGTGCATTGTAGCACAATTATGCCCTGAAGTACGCCCCGCAGATACACCATGTAGACGTACCATAACAGTCCACCAATAATTGGGAGCCTTTAAATTGTACAGTTGAGTACCTTACCTGCATAGGAAACCACTAGCTGTTTTTAGGGTGGCACTAGACCCCATACCTACCAGACCCTGGAGAGGTTCCAGAGGAGAAAATTTAGGTAATTAGTTAAAGGGGTTGTCTCATCTCAAAGTTTCATAGGATGCATGAATGAAATAATGCTGCTTTGCTCTGTCACTTCCTGGTCAAGCTGTCTGTAATTAGCATATGAGCTCTGTGTATTCAGACTTCTGCTAATTAGATAAATCTCATGCTGTCAGGACCAGGGAAGCTTCGGAGGTAAAGTAAACAGCAGTAATTACGGTCTTTTGTCTGAAAGATCAGATAACAAACAAGCTCTCACTGTTCAAAGTTCTGTGCTGTGACCTGTGTGATGATGTCACTCTCTGCTGTCACATAGAACAAACAGCAGGTGAGGGAGAAGTACACAGGTCGGTCACCTGGGGAGCCAGAGAGAGCACAGTAGGTGATAATATAACTTGTAGCTCCTTACCAAAATAATTGAACAAAGCAATATATTTGGAAAATGTCTTCATTGAGTGTTCCCTACATGTTGAAAGCTAATCTTTGTAGCATGACAACCCTTTTATGAGAAAATATAGTTGCAAGATGGTCATAGCTCCCTTCTTGTTCCCTTATACCTAATTTCCATATTATCAAGCTGTAAACTGTGCAGTGAGTCCAGTTGGCCCATAAGAGGTGTTGAGAGGGCTCATGTGTTGGCTTTTAGGTGCATGGACTCTAACCAAAAGGACTTATATCACACTGGCATAAGCTCCAGGGCTGTGGAGTCAGGAAGCCAAACTTTTGACTCCTCTATTTTTCCACTGTCTGACTTCTTCATAAATGGCTCTTGGCAGTAACTTAAGTAATACCTGACAGGCGGCGGACAGGCTGGCACTGGCAGAGAGCAGACTGGATTTACCTGTGAGGATACTATTGTTTGATTGAGTTTGATTGAGTCCCAAGCTATGGACTTTCTAGCTGTTGCATGACTACAACTAGCCAACTGCTGGACAGACATTGAGTTGTAGATCACTGGACCAAAGGAACCTTGGCCTTCACCCTACACATTGATATAGACAATTCTATTATGGTGTATGTGTATGTATATAGTATTTAGGGTGGCACTTTTCAGGATAGAGCCTAATAGATGCATAGATTACATGACCCCAGGGCAACGCTGAGTCTGCGCGTCCTGCCCTCCCAATTTTCCTTCCATCTTTTCCTTGATCCCCACCTCCCTGCTGCAGCCCCCAGTGATGACACGACACCTGCTTGGATTAAATTGCACAGCAGCCGTTTGTATCTTACTCAAGGAAACATAGATGTTTTAGCACAACCATCCAATACTACAACTGTAGAGTTACCAGAGGATAAAATTTAGGTAATTAGTTAAAGGTTTCATCCAAAGTTCATAGATGCATGAATGAAATAATGCGCTTTGCTCTGTCACTTCCTGTCAGCTGTCTCGTACATGTACATATGAGCTCTGTGTATTCAACTTCTATTAATAAATCCATGCTGTAGGACCAGGGAAGCTTCGGAGGAAGTAAACAGCAGTATTACGCTTTTTTGAACAGATAGATACAAACATGTAGCCTGTTCAAGTTGTGCGTGACCTGTGTGATGTGTCATCTCGCTGTCACATAGAACAACAGCAGGTGAGCGAGAAGTACAATCGTCACTTAGGGGACAAACCAAGCATTGTGCCACAAGCGTTATCCACTTGTAGCTCCTAACCCAAAAAAATGACAAGCAATATTTGGAATGCTCTCATTTATGCTTCCCTACATGTTGAAAGCTATCTTGATAGCAAGCCACTTCCCCGTCTAAGATTAAAATATAGTTGCAAGAGGTCTAGCTCCAACTTCTGTTCCCTTATACCTAATTTCCATATTATGAAGTGTAAACTGTCAGTACGTCCAGTTGGCCCAACGGTGTGAGAGGGCTATGTGTGTATTTAGTGCAGATCTACCAAACAGGACTTATCCATGGCAAAGCTCCAGCTGTGGAGTCAGGAAGCCAATTTTGACTCCTCTATTTTTCCACTGTCTGACTTCCTTCATAAATGGCTCTGGCGAAACGTTAAGTGAATGCCTCACATGGCGCGTGACAGGCTTGCACGGGCAGAGAGCAGACTGGTTACTGATCTATTGTTTGATTGAGTTTGATTGAGTCCCAAGCTATGGACTTTCCTAGCCGTTGCCTGACTACATATGCAACTGCTGGACCGACATTGAGTTGTGTCACTGGACAAGGAACCTTGGCCTTCACGCCTACCCACATGATATAGACATTCTATATGGGTCATGCGTGCTCTTATAGTTTAGGGTGGCACTTCGGATAGAGCCAATGATGCAGATACATTTTAGTTGTGCATTTAGATACAGTGGGTGGCAGGCAAATTTTTTTTGACCATCACCTTAGCAAAAATGGATAGTAGGACCCCCTCTTTCTCCAGTCTTCTGGTTGAAGCTATTTTATATTTTAGGTATAGTGGTCCTTTAAGCCTGGTATTGTATAAGCTCCAGGAGCATCTCGCCCACTTGCTGGCTGTAGGTTACTTCATGTCTGCGAGCTCTTGGAAAAAGACTCAGAAATATGTTTCCATCCATCTACGCATATACACAGAATAAAACGAAGAATTATTTAATCATTCCAAGACAATTTGCTGCTAACTTGAGAAATTCTGTTCCTTTTCCAAATACCAAAACCTGAAATGCTATTATGGGTGAAAGAAGGAATACTTAAGTAAGTAAATCTAGCTAATGCGCCTCTATTCCAGACAATAGGATCATTTCTCATTGGCGAGTCGATGCCTGTCTGGACACAGTGAAAAATGGAGCAATGAGCAAATGTCTTCTCAACTGTCAAAACAGAATCAAAGAAATCCCAGCTTAAAGGCTATAGACCTCTTTGGTGACAATTTTTATTGCATTAAAAAAAATTGGATTGGAAAATTTTAAAGGAGTTTTCTCACTGCAAAGATCATATCTCAGATTATGGGGACAGTAAAAATAAGCACTTTTGTAATTGGTTTGCGTTACCTAAGTCACTTAGTATAGTAGATACGAGCTTTTCTGTGCATCAATAGCTATTTTTTGCAGCTGCTAGTCGGGACACGCCCCCTTTTCTGTGATTGGCTGGCTGACATTTCATTCAGCCTGTTGGGACATGCCCCCGTCAGTTTCCACCCATGGAAACGCCCCCTGCACTGTGATTGGCTGACTGACATTTCATTCAGCCTGTTGGGACATGCCCCCGTCAGATTCCACCCATGGACACGCCCCCTGCACTGTGATTGGCTGACTGACATTTCATTCAGCCTGTTGGGACATGCCCCCGTCAGATTCCACCCACGGACACTTCCCCTGCACTGCGATTGGCTGCCTGCACACTCTGTGTTTACTCCCTTCTGAACTGTTAAAACCGAAAGTGAAACCACCTATGTGAGGACACCCCCGCACTGTGATGGTGAGAATTTCTTCAGCTGTTGGACATGCCCGTCGATTCACCACGGACACTTCCGCACTGCATTGGCTCGCACCTTGTGTTTACTCCTCTGAATGTTTTAAAACCGAAAGTGAAACCACCTATGTGAGAGGGCTGCTGGCTCCATACTCCTCTCCCAGCTCCAAGGTGAATGATCTGACTAATTACTGACTGTTTAACTCATAGATCCCTTCATATAACAGTCTTATGTCCTGTGTTCCCTCCATATAACACAGTCACACAGTCCCCTGTCTGACAACAGTGGGGGAGGAGGGGCAGTGTACATTCCTCACATGTGTTTCATCAGTTCAGGCTGTGTGTATAGCTGGTTATAGCACAGCAAGGAGCTTGTGGAGCCTGGAGCTGAAGGCTCTGCAGACAAGAGAACATTGTAGGAGACTGCATAGCTGTCCTCTCCAGACAACCTTCCCCTTCCCCTGCTTCACACAGAATGATGATGTCCTGAGAGGAGAGACTCGCCCCTGGATTTCAAATTTAATATCATAGAATCAGCTAAAGAGCACGAACAGTTCAAACGATAAAACCCCTTTAACTGTTGGGCTTCTGCAGGTTCTGTGTATCATAGGACATATGGTACCATGCAAAAGCCACCTAGGAATGAAATCCATTGGAAACCTCCTCTGAGGTTCTGAGCCACTTCTGTGTTCTGCTGAGTGATCATCTGGGACCAGTTACGAACAAATCAAAGTTGATCAACTTTGACCTAAGTGTGGGAATGTGTTGTTAGAAAATGACCTATTGTTTAACTCATATTTTATCATTTTTGTTTTTTTTTTCCCATATTACTATTAATATTTTTTAAAATCTCTGAAAATCTTATAGTTTTCACTTTGGCCACTAGACCTAATAATAGTCTAACACTTTTTGTTCTGTACAGAAAAATTTTCAGCAGTCTCCTTATTATCAGCACAGACCGGACATCAATGTGTAGATAAGATATCCATTCACAGTAACATATAGTCACAGCTTCCACTCCCTGCACATTGACTTCTTCCCAGGTCACATAGCATGCCTAGAAAACTCTCCTATAGAAGTCAATGGGTCTGCTCCTGTTCACAGGCTCCTTTGCCAATGTAGCTGCTGTAAAGAATCTCTCTAATGCTGTTAAAAGCAGGTTAGGTAAGATGGCCGCCCCCATAATCCTACACAGACAACCGAATGAAAAGAATCTACAATCAGAAAATAAAAACAGAGAGGAAGAAAAGAACATGTATCAATATCTGGTTGTAATTAGTAATAAATTATATATATATATATATTGATTATAGATTCCCTTAAAGGGAATGTCATCAAAAATGACTTATTGTTTGACTAACATTTTTATGTTCAACACATTTTTTAAGAATTTTTGGTTGTATTTTATTTTAATTTTGCATATTACTTTCGATATTTTTTAATAATTCTAATAGTCCTGCAGTTTTCACTTTGGCCACTAAGCCTAATAATAGTCTAACACTTCCTGTTCTGTACAGAAAGATTCTCAGTTGTCTGCTCATTATCAGCACAAAGAGGGTCAAACTGAAAGGAGACACCAGTGTGAATAGATAACATAGAATCCACCAGTCACAAGAGGAGATTGTCACAGTTAACCCTTTCACCTCCCTGCACAGTGACTTCTTCCCAGGTCACAGAGCATGACTAGAAAACTCTCCTATAGAAGTGAATGGGACTGAGTCAGTCTTAAGTCTCCTATGTGCATGAAGCTACTGTAAAGCATCTCTCTGACTGCTGTTAAAGCAGTGCAAACTAGGCCTAGTGGCCAAAGTGAAAACTGCAAGACTTAAGAATTATTAAAAAATATTGAAAGTGATATAAAAAATAAAAAAAACAACCAAAAATTCCTAAAAAAATGTGTTTAACATAAAAATGGGACTTAAACAATGACTGGTTTTTTGATGACACATTCCCTTTAAAGTGATTTAGGGCTATGTTCACATCTACATTGTACTTTCCCAGTTTTCTGTTGTGTTTTTGGAACAGCAATCCAAAGATAATGGCTGTGAGATGGATCCAATACATGAACACCAATGGCACCCAACAGACCCCATTGACTGCAAAGGGGTCCATCAGGTTCCCATCAGTGTCTGTCATTTGACCAGGCAATATAGCTCCTCATGCTGCTGTTTTTTGATAGAATCTGTGACGGAGGCTCCTAACAGCACCTCCGACACAGATATGAGCATAGCCTTAGACAATTAAAGGGGTTATCCATGAAAAAATGACCCTGCATTGAGACCAGGGTGATCCAAAAAAGAAAGAAGACAAATTCTTACCTAGCTGCCCCCCGCCACTGTTGCTCCGGAACTCCCTGTGATTCGCTCCTCTACACTTACAGGTTCTCATTCCAAAAAAGACTGGGGGCTCAAGCTTTATACACTTACAATGGAGCATGAGCCTCTCCAGCGTGTCAGGACGAGAACCCAAAAGTGAAGAGGAGTGGGTCGGCAGGAGCTCCACTGTGGCAGTATACGGGACAGCTATGTAAGTATCAGGTTTTTTTCTTATTTGGACCACCCTGGTGCCAAAACAGCATAATTGTTTTTAATGGACAACCCCTTTAAATTTTTTAATTAAAAAAATTACAGAAGGGTTCCTTAGCGCAAAATAAATGCGTTTCATAAAATAAAATGTCCCCAACGGTATCCATAGACTTATCAGCAGTGTTGGTGTTGTAATGGGTTGGAGACAATGCCGCTATAATTTTTCCTGCATAGGGGGCAGCATCAGTCACAAAGCAAAGCATGGAGTGTGAAGTACAAATGTAGGTAGTTGGAGCACTATTGCTTTATTGTCTATGAAAAGAAAAGGTGCTGCCGATCTTGGTAAGAAGTGGTGCTACAACCATTTTCTACCTTCTTCCCCTTGGTAGCTACAGGTGTTGTTTTTGCAAGAAATCTAAATTATTAAATCATTTCAAAATGTTCCCATGGTAATTAGACTTAAGCAATTCGAATTTTTTTTAATCATGCTTGGAGCTAAATGACTTCCTTGATCCACTCCAGTCTGATACCTTTTTATACTAAATAGCATCCCTTTGCTGTAAAAACTAATCACTATTTAAAGGGGTTGTCTCACTACAAGGATTGCTGCTTTTATGTTAAAGATCTTGCAAAAACAAGTCACTTTGTAATATATGTCCATTAACAGTGTCCTACCTATTCCTAGATATCCCCTCTTGTATGGGCTGCATCAGCTCCTCAGGTCGCTATAGCTACAGACCTGTTTGATCTCTCCTGAAAGGCTGCCAGCACTGGTTGCTATACATATTCCAATAACAGTGGCACACTATAAACTGAAGCACTATCAAAGGGGACATAGGAATTTGGAAAAAAGCATTTCTGCTATCTAGGATACAAGAAAAGTTTTTGGAGGTTCTCAGTTCACACTTTTGATCAAAACTGCTTAAGCCACCCCCGAACTTCAACGGGGCCTCAAGGCAGGTGGTCCTACACTATTGATACCTCTCGTTTGGGTCCTATTCAGACCTCCACAATCCAGGGAATGAAGGAACCAGCTTACAAGTTACACTGCACTGATTAAAAAGGCCATGTCAAGGTGGGTGGAGTACAAGAAACCAAAATGGAGGCAGTCACTCCTCCAAACTCAAACTAGAAGCAATATATGGTTATGCACATCCAAAAAACATTTTTGAAAAAAATGAACATGGGTGCAACACTGGTGCGGCTGTAGAATACATACATATTCCAATAACAGTGGCACACTATAAACTAGAGCACTGGTTACTATAGCTACAGACCTGGCTTCTACTGCAGCCTAGTAGAAGCCAGTAAACACGCCCCTGAATTCAAAATGAAACCAAGAAAACAGGACTGAGGTGAGATGAACCAATGTAGTGAGACAACCCCTTAAGGTCTTATTTCGCAAATAGCACAGTTTGTCATTTCCATATTGTTTGACTTGTCTAAAAAAAATCCTCCATTGATTGAAAAAGTATGTGAACCTCCGTTATCGGGAATTAGGGTGACATGTATGAACGGTGCTGCGCCATAGGGGTGCTTTCACACAGTGCGTTTTTGTTTTTTTTTGATGTGTTTTTTGTGCAGGACGGCACCGCAATTAATGCTGTATATTGCTGCACAAAAAAACCGGCAAAAATCGCGGCAAAAATCTCGATTCTACTGCGATTTTTGTGCAGCAATGTACAGCAATAATTGCGGTGCCTTCCTGCACAAAAAACGCATAAAAAAAAAAACGCATAAAAAACGCACCAAAAGCGCACTGTGTGAAAGCACCCTAAGTCTGGCATCTTTTCAGCCTGAAAAGTGGCACAGCCCTGTTCACTGTATTTTTAACCAGGTGCACTCCAATAACAGGTGCATTACAGAGCGCCTGCAGCACTTTGTAACGCGCCTGAGATCGGGGGGCGTGCTGGAGGCGCACTACACATTTATAGCTTCAGTACGGCAAATCCAGTTGCATTACTGCTGGAACAGGTAGAGCACTTTAAGAGCGGTTTACCTGAGCCAGAAGTGTCACTTTGTAGCTAGAAAGCGCTAAATCTGTGACCCACAGTGGATTCAGGCGCGTTCTACGCTACTAATGCCCGCAAAAAAATGGTGCCTGGGCACCAAAATTCAAGGATTGCTGCCTTTTATGCTAAAGATCTTACAAAAACAAGCCACTTTGCAATATATGTCCATTAACAGTGTCCTACCTATTCCTAGATATCCCCTCTTGTATGGGCTGCATCGGCTCCTCAGATCACTATAGCTACAGACCTGTTTGATCTCTCCTGATAGGCTGCCAGCACTGGTTGCTATAGCTACAGACCTGGCTTCTACTGCAGCCTAGTAGAAGCCAGTACACATTCCAATATCAGTAGCACTCTATCAACTAAAAAAAACTATCAAAAGGAATATGGGAATGTTTGAAAAAGCGTTTCTGCTACTTAGGATACATGAAACATTTTTGAGGTTCTTAGTTCACATTTTTGATCAAAACTGCTTAACCCAACTCCCGATCTTTCAAGGGGACCTCAAATGCAGGTGGGTCCTACACTAACGTCTCCTCTCTTTAGGGCCTGTTCAGACCTCCATACTTCAGGGAGTGAAGGCTCCAGCTACTAAGTACACTGCATTGATTTAAAAACCTGTGAAGGTGGGTGGAGTGCAAAAAACCAACCAGGAGGCAGCCACTCCTCCTTACACAAGCTAGTAGAAGCCAGTAAACACGCCCCTGAATTCATAATGAAACCAAGAAAACAGGACTGAGGTAAGATGAATCAATGTAGTGAGACAACTCCTTTTAAAGAGGTTGTCTCACTACATTGATTTGTCCTGTTTTCTTGGTTTCATTTTTGAGACAACCCCTTTTAAAGAGGTTGTCTCACTACATTGATTTGTCCTGTTTTCTTGGTTTCATTTTTGAGACAACCCCTTTTAAAGAGGTTGTCTCACTACATTGATTTGTCCTGTTTTCTTGGTTTCATTTTTGAGACAACCCCTTTTAAAGAGGTTGTCTCACTACATTGATTTGTCCTGTTTTCTTGGTTTCATTTTTGAGAACCTTTTAAAGGGTTGTCACTACATTGATTTGTCTGTTTTCTTGGTTTCATTTTGAATTCAGGTTCATTTTCTGGCTTCTACTAGGCAGTAGAAGCCAGGTCTGTAGCTATAGCAACCAGTGCTGACAGCCTATCATGAGAGATTGAACAGGTCTGTAGCTATAGCAACCTGAGGAGCTGATGCAGTCCATACAAGAGGGATATCTAGGAATAGGTAGGACACTGTTAATGGACACATATTCCAAGTGAGTTGTTTTTTCAAGATCTTTAACATAAAAAGCAATCCTTGTAGTGAGACAACCCCTTTAAGCCTGTTTTAATGCAGCCAGGCAGATTGGCTATCTACTAGTTAAATAGATTTGTAAGACTTTCGATATCACCCAATGATGAAATAAATTGAAATCTAATTTACTTTAAGACAATAAGTAAATTTGTGCTTTGCACTCGTGGTTATTTTAATATCCTTACCTCATATTTTAATGCTTGTCGAGGCTGCAGTCCAATTCTGTGCACTTTTTTTTCTTCTTTTTACGATGCAGTTTTTCCAAGAAAAAACGGCTTTTTAACAAATTGTTTTGGCTGCCTGAGCCTGGGGTTACAGTGAGTGTCTGGGCAGAGTACAGCGCTGCGGAGATCCCTCTTTGCATCACATATTTTATATCTTTGTTTTGTAGGATTTCATTAGGTGACTGTTGTGTGGGATACAGCGTGATTTATAGATAGTGGTGGGCAGCATTACAGTTTATTGGCCTGGTACGGGGCCCTTGATCACTTAAAGGGGCCACATGTTATGTTTATAAGAACAAACCTTGAACAGAACAGTAGAACCATTGTAGCTCAACTATTGGCACCTTAGGTTTGCCAACAAAAATCTCACCTCTCTAGTCCTCTTAAAGGAACACGACTGGAGAATTCAGATGCTGTGTTATGCCTAGTGCAGTGCCTGAGAGGGTGTCATACTCCACCCACTGATTATGATATAGTGCATTCATTTTCTGTTCCTTTAAAGATTTAATACCTGAAATGTCGACTTTCGACCGCCCAGAAAGTTTCGAATTCTCTGATTCTTCCATGAATTCTTCGCAACGACCAATATTAGACAATGTAAATGAATTTAAATTTAAAAAGGTCTAATAGACGAGGCCATTTTATCCACTCTTTTTAGGATGTGCATCTGTTGCTCTGTGTGATGCCAACGGGGCCAGGTTATTGAGATACAAAACAAGGGCAGCAAATTGAGGCTTTAAAGGGGTTGTCTCACTACATTGATTCGTCTCACCTCAGTCCTGTTTTCCTGGTTTCACTTTGAATTCAGGGGCGTGTTTACTGGCTTCTATTAAACTGCAGTAGAAGCCAGGTCTGTAGCTATAGCGACCCGTGCCGGCAGCCTATCAGGAGAGATTGAACAGGGCTGTAGCTATAGCAACCAGTGCTGGCCGCCTAGCAGGCGGGATGGGAACAGGGCTGTAGCTGTAGCGACCAGTGCTGGCAGCCTATCAGGAGAGATGGAACAGGTCTGTAGCTATAGCGACCAGTGCTGGCAGCCTATCAGGAGAGATGGAACAGGTCTGTAGCTATAGCGACTTGAGGAGCTGCTGCAGCCCATACAACAGGGGATATCTAGGAATAGTTAGGACACCGTTAATGGACACATATTGCAAAGTGACTTGTTTTTGCAAGATCTTCAACATAAAAAGCAATCCTTGTAGTGAGACAACCCCTTTAAGTTATGACTTTGGCCTATCTCCCTCTTCAATAAATAGGGGCAGTAATGTAATATATCATGTGATCATCTGGGAGATCCAAGGGATCTCGTCTGGCTGGACTCATTTTCTCAGCTAAAAAAAGCTGAGGTGATTGTATTTGGCTTATTTTCAGAAAAAGATCATAAGAATTCCTTCTAAGGCTATGTTCACACGGCTTAAAATGGGCGCAAATTACGGGCTGAAAACGGCCCATTCATTACGGTAATCCACAGTTCTCATAGAGAACTATGGATTACGTCTCCTCTCCCTGCTCGGCGAATACGCCCAGGGGGGAGATAATTCACAGGTCACTTTCTAGCGGCGTATACGCGCCGCTAGCAGTGATTGTCTATGGGCCAGCGAAGTGCCGGCCCCCCGCTCACTCCCCCGCTCCGCCCCCGGCCACACGGCGTAACTGCGGGGCGTAATTACGTCCCGCAGTTAAGCCGTGTGAACATAGCCTAAGGCTACACAGCATAGGACGAAAAACTTGTTGAAAACCAAAACCGAAAAACTGCTTTGAACATCAGTTTTTTGTCCAAAGCAGCTGGGGTTTTCCGAGTTTTTTGGGTAGTTTTCAGTTTTTTGGCTGTTTTTGGGCAGTTTTTAATGTATGCATTATGCATTCACCTTGTTTGTCTCGGCAGTGGCGTAACTAGAGAAGCCTGGGCCCCATAGCAAACTTTTGGTTGGGGCCCCCTACCCCCCCCTCACCCTTACCCACCTCCCTGATCACGAACATTTACCTGGACATGCAGTTAGATAATACAAAGGGTAAATATCTCACCATACATATCGCCATCGTACTGCTACCAAACAAATCCCACTATACTAAGACCAACATTACCAATAACACTACTACATAGGAACCTGATTATACCGCCAGAACATGACCACAGAGTGACTGAAAAATACCCCACACTATTACTGATCAGTACACAAAGACCAATAGTACCGCCATATAGTGACCATATAGTGGTATATCACAGTGTACACAGGCTCTGCAGACTGTATATAACCACCGTACAGTGACCATATAGTGGTAGACACCAGTGTACACAGGCTCTGCAGACCGTATATAACCACCATACAGTGACCATATCGTGGTAGATATCAGATAAAACAGGTGCTTTGCAAATAGTTTACTTACATTTAGGGCCTCACGGGTGACGTCTTTCTGAGGAGTCGTTCACTTTCCCTTTTCTTCTCTATTCGGTCCAGACCCCATGATGCTTGCTCCGTCCACCACTCGTCCCTGTTAGATTTACAAACACAAACACCCGAGACTCCTCACTTTTTTTTTTATCATTTTTCCCCAAATGAGTGCCCCTCCCCTCATATTTCAAACTCCCCATTTATAATGGCCCAAATGGTAAGAAATTACTCCCTGGTAATTATGGGGCAAACCCCCCGTCGGGAAGTAGGTACCCAAAGGTGCCCCAGGCGGTAGCTTGGCATCCACCGGGCAGTAGCTAGGGGGGACGTAGGCAGCTTCGGGCCCCCGGGAGGTACTTAGGGTTCCCATGTAGATAGAATGGGAGCCCCTGTAGCTTAGGGCCCCCCCCTGTATTAGATTAGGGCCCTCTGTATTAGGGCCCCCTTATAGGCAGAATAGTCCCACCCGTAGATTAGGGCCCCCTTATAGGCAGAATAGTCCCCCCCCCCCCGTAGATTAGGGCCCCCTTGTAGGCAGAATAGTCCCCCACCCGTAGATTAGGGCCCCCCTGTAGGAGATATAGTCCCCCCCATAGATTAGGGCCTCCTTGTAGGCAGAATAGTCCCCCCCCCGTAGATTAGGACTCCCCTGTAGGCAAATAGTTTCCCCCAGTCATTAGAGCCCCCTGTAGGCATAGTTCCCCCCCCTAGTTATTAGGGCCCCCTGTAGGCATATTTCCACACCCCCACAGTTAATAGGGCCCCCTGTAGGTATAGTTCCCCCCCCAGTAATAGAGCCCCTGTAGGTATAGTTTCCCCCCCCCCCCAGTAATGTGCCCCCTGTAGATAGTTCCCCCCCCCCCAATAATAGTGGCCCTGTAGGTATAGTTTTTCCCCCCAGTAATAGTGCCCCCTGTAGGGATAAAACCCCCCCCCCAGTAATAGGCCCCCTTGTAGGTATACCCCCCACCCCAGTAATAGGGCCCCCTTGTAGGTATAGACCCCACCCCAGTAATAGGGCCCCCTTGTAGGTTTAGACCCCCCCCGTAATAGAGCCCCTTGTAGGTATAGACCCCCCCCCCACTCCCCGTAGCTTATTACTCACCTGGCCGCGCTCCCCCGGCGTCTCCGTCTCCTTCCGGCCCCAAGCCTGCTGCTTTAGGCTTGGGGCCGAGGACAGGAAGCTCGGCCGGCGGCGCGGTGACGTCACTTCCGCCGCGCCGCCTGCAGAGCTAGGTACGGCAGGGGCAGGGAGCGCACAGCTCTCCCTACCCCGCCATTCATCTTAATTGTATGCTCCTCGCACGAACGTGCATACAATTAAGATAGAGCCTCTGTGAAGCAAGGGGGCGGAGCCTGCCGGCGGCAACGCCCCCCTCCGGCTTCACAGACTGGCCCCGCAGCTCTGCACCCGCCGCGGTAAACTGTTGTGTTCACTGCCGGCGGGCCCAGGAGCGGCATCACCATGGTAGCAGAGGTGATAGCAGCTGCCACGGGCCCACCCCCAAGCCACCGGGCCCCGTAGCAACTGCTACCCCTGCTACCCCTGTAGTTACGCCCCTGAGTCTAGGTCTACACCAGGGGCGTTGCTAGGGTCCTAAAACATCCGGGGCTCGGGCCCTTTGTGTTTTTCCCGCCTCATTGTGAACTGCGGATGTTTTTTTTACAGAGAAAAACCTTCTGTTCCTGTCACTAATTTTCTGCACATCCCACACAGATCCCGTCCATCTCCTCAGCAGTCACTGTACAGTAAAAAATCACCAATGACAAATTTACTTTTTAAGAACTTCTCACCTTCATATGACAATACCCCTAAACAGTCACCAAACCATACACCTACACATGGAGCAAATCTACCAGACAAGTGATTGTGACTAAAAAACCCTCCTACAAAACCAAGACCCAAAACTATTACTACTTAAGGCTCAAATAATCCTGCCAGACCCTGACCGAACGTGACCCCCACATGTGACTACCAGCTGTACACAGGCTCTGATTACATATACCACCGCCATACAGGGGCCATATAGTGGTAGATACTAGTTGTATGCAGACTCTGCAGACATATAAGTGATTACACTGCAGTTACATTTAGTGACTCACCGGAGACGTCTTTTCTGATCAGCGTCGTTCACTTTCCCTTTTCTTCTCCATCCGGTTCACACCTTCATGCTGATTGCTCCCGGCCAATACTCGTCCCTGAGGAATTGGACACAAATAACTTAGAATCCTCACATTTCCAGCAACTCCTTAATTTTAGGTATAGCAGTCCCCTCAGTTAGGTATATAGGGGCACTGAAGCAGTAAAAGGGGCCACGGGCAGTATAGGGGGCCACAGGCGGGTTTGGGGCCACAGGCCCCGAGGACAGGAAGCGTTGCGTGACGTGATGTATCGCCGGGGGGGGCCCCGGGGGGGGGGGGGGGGGGGGGGGGGGGGGGGGGGGGGGGGGCGGGGGGGCTGGGTGCGTCCAGCGGCGCACATGCAGTAAGAGCCATCGGTGCTCCAGGCCCGCGCAGAGGCCCGGAGCCCGGGGACTCGGGGGACAGGGGGTTTTTTTCGGGGCCCGAGCCCCGAATAAAACAGCCTAGCGACGCCCCTGGTCTACACTGCATCAGACAAAAAACGGCCGAAAGTTGACTGTTTTTTTTCCGATACAGGACCGCGTTTTTTGTAACATTTTGTGCAAAAACGTGACAAAAACTCATTCTAGTTTTTTTTACATCACCCATACAATTGAATTGTATGGGAAGACAGCGATATAACCCTAAAATCTCAGACTTCTCTCTCTATCAATGTGAACCCTATATATCACAGAGCTTCAGCTTCTCCTCCTCTATCATTAACCCATATATCACAGAGATCAGCTTCTCTCTTCTATCATATAACCCTATATATATCACAGATCTCAGCTTCTCTCCTCTATCATATACCACTATATATCACAGAGCTCAGCTTCTCTCCTCTATCATAGTAACCCCATATATCACAGAGCTCAGCTTCTCTCCTCTATCATGTACCCCTATATATCACAGAGCTCAGCTTCTCTTCTCTATCATATAACCCTATATATCACAGAGCTCAGCTCCTCTATCACATAACCCTATATATCACAGAGCTCAGCTTCTCTTCCTCTATCATATAACCCCATATATCAAAGAACACAGCTCCTCTCCTCTATCATATAACCCTATATATCACAGAGCTCAGCTTCTCTCCTCTATCATATACCCCCTATATATCACAGAGCTCAGCTTCTCTCCTCTATCATATAACCCTATATATCACAGAGCTCAGCTCTCTCTCTCTATATATACCCTATATATCACAGAGTCAGCTCTCTCTTCTACTATATAACCCTATATATCACAGAGCTCAGCTCTCCTCTCTATCATATAACCCTATATATCACAGAGCTCAGCTCTCTCCTCTATCAATAACCCTATATATCACAGAGCCCAGCTTCTCTCCCTCTATCATTACACCCTATTTATCACAGTGATCCGCTTCTGTCCTCTATCATATAACCCTATATATCACAGAGCTCAGCTTCTCTCTTCTATTATATAACCCTATATATCACAGAGCTCAGCTTATCTCATTCTATTATATAACCCTATATATCACAGAGCTCAGCTTCTCTCTTCTATAATATAACCCTATATATCACAGAGCTCAGCTTCTCTCCTCTATCATATAACCCTATATATCACAGAGCTCAGCTTCTCTCCTCTATCAATAACCCTATATATCACAGAGCTCAGCTTCTCTCCTTTATCATATAACCCTATATAACACAGATCTCAGCTCCTCTCCACTTACATATAACCCTATATATCACATATCTCATTTTCCCCTACTCTTTCATATAACCCTATATTTCATAGAGCTCAGCTCTTCTCACTATATCATTTAACCATATATATCACAGAGCTCAGTTTCCTCTCCTTTCTATCATATAACCCTATATATCACAGAGCTCAGCTCTCTCCTCTTCATATATAACCCTATATATCACAGAGCTCAGCTTCTCTCCTTTTATCATATAACCCTATATATCACAGAGCTCAGCTCCTCTCCTCTTTCATATAACCCTATATATCACAGAGCTCCTCTTCTCTCCTCTATCATATAACCTTATATATCACAGAGCTTAGCTCCTCTCCTCTATCATATAACCATATTTTCACAACATTCAGCTTCTCTCCTCTATCACTATAACCCTATATATCACAGGTCTCAGCTCCTCTCCTCTATCATAAAAACCCTAAATATCACAGAGCTCAGCTTCCCTTCCTCTACATATAAACCCTATATACACACAGTTCAGCTTCTCTCCTCTATCAGTAACCCCATATATCACAGAGCTCAGTTTCCTCTCCTCTATCATAACCCCATATACACAGAGCTCAGCCCTCTCCCTCAAACAATAACCCTATATATCACAGAGCTCAGCTTCTCTCCCTCTATCATATAACCCTATATACAGAGAGCTCAGTTTCTCTCTTCTATCATATAACCCTATTATCACAGATTCACTTCTCTCCGCTATCATATAACCCTATATATCTCAGAGCTCAGTTTCTCTCCCTCTACATATAACCCCTAAAAAACACAGAGCTCAGTTTCTCCCCCTATCATATAACCATATATATCACACAGTTCAGCTTCTCTCCTCTATCCTATAACCCTATATATCACAGGTCGTCATTATGTAGTTAACTAAAAATCTGTTTGGCCACACCCGTTATTTTAAGCCACACCTCTTTATATCCTGGTAGTCTGTGCTATACTTATATATAATATATAACATTTTGAGATCCTTCTTCCTAAATACCACCTAGTAATGCAGATGGCACCGCCAGAGAGAGCCCAGGACACCCATGGAGTAAATTATGTGCTGAGGAAAAAATGTAATTATAAAATAAGGAGTGCGTTTCTGGCCTTTTTCTTGGGCGTGATGTCATGGGTGTTTAGTAATCGGCGTTGTTTGGCTGGTTGCAGCGGAGGGCAGCATGGTTATTTCTCATGCACTCTTCCTTTGATAAGTGCCGAGCTGCTTAGCACTTTGGTATTATCAGACCGACAAAGATATTTGACGGGAACGGAGGTGATTTGGAATGTGCCCTGTGACTGTAGTTGGCAGCTCGGTGTAAATGCCTCCGCATTTGTACTAATTCATTTTTAATGACAGTTTCTTGGGTGTGGTACAGGAGGATATTCTGTTGCTGCAAAGCATTATGTAAATAAAAATTAAATTAATCTCCTTTAATATGAACCTTAAACACTGTGGCAGCCAGGGGTTTGCAGAAAATCCTAGCAAAATGGAACATTCTCCAATCTTCATACCAGCCCAGCAGCAGAGCCAAGGGAAGGGGGGGTCAGTCGTAATGTAGAACAACTTTTTTATATATTTATGTCCATAGGGGGCAGTATTATAGTAGTTACTGCTTAGTTACCAATGTCTGAAAGTGACAACAGTGTTACTGTATATCCCTCTGATGGTAAACCAAATAGATGCCTCCTCATGTTCATCACATAGACCTGTCAAAAGGATTCTCTCATCATGCTGTTTCACTGAGTCACAAGCAACTTTACATCCTCTGGCTCGTCAGGCTGTGAGTGGTTGTATAGCAGTGATTAGCATATTTAGCTCCCCTATAACTAGCTGACACTTTACAAAGACGTCAGTGCAGGGGATTTAATCTTCAGTAAACAAAGCTACAGGAGCTCCTAAGGGTATGTCCACACAGCGTACTTTCGGCACGCACTTCGCTACGTATTTGCGCTCTAATACGGGCGAGATGTGCGCCGAAATAACAGTAATCCATAGTTCTCATAGAGAACTATAGTTTACGCCTCCTCTCCCCGCTCGTACAATACAATCGTATTGTGACATGTGATAAGTGACATGTCAGCGCGACTCCCGAACACCCGGCTTAATTGCAGGGCGTACTGTACGCCCCGCAATTATGCCGTGTGAACATACCCCAAGAGTGAAAAAAATGGCTTGTCTGTAAACAAAAGCTAATCTTGTTAGAGATAATGGACAGATTTATCAATAGTGTCTAACTGTAAGACAGAGCAAACTTAGACTAGTCTAATTTCATACCACTTTTAAGTTGATTTACTTTTATGGTTCTAACTAAGCCAAAATTGTGGCACATTTGTTGGCACATATTAACCCAGGCCACTTTCCACATGAAGCCATGACCATTTTATTGAGGTCACAGCCCCTTTAAAGGATGAGGCCCAAAAGTGTCTAGAAACTTTCCAAATCACATAATAAATGTGGTGTAAAGCATATACGACATTATGTTTGGCACAAATTGTACCACAATTCTGCCGCAACTGCCTTGATTAAATGTGCCCCAATGAGTCTTCCTTGGAGTGAGCTCCGTCCATGGTGACATCACTCCCTGTCTAATCAGGAAGCGACATATGGTCTTAACCAGGGAAACCAGTGTGTACTCACAGCAGATAAAATCTCTCTTATCTCATGACCAAAGTAAAATTAAAAGACCAATGTATTTGGAAAAAGTCTTCAATTACCTGCCCCTACATGTTGAAAGCGAATCTTTGTAGTGAGAAAACCTCTTTAACCCCTTAACGACCTTGGACATATGCATACGTCCTGAGGATCGCGCGAACTCTAAAGCAGCAGACATCCCGCAGCATCGGCCCCGACCCGAGATCACTCCGGGGATGGGTGGGGGCGGGGGGGGGGCGGTTAACCTCTTAATTATCGCGTTCAATAAGTCGCGCTAACTAAGGGAGATGCAGGAGGAGTGATCTCCTCCTGCGTCTCTGTCGGCGGCGCGATCCATGCAGCTCCTGCCCTCTGACAGACAGCACGAAGGGCACTGAATGCCTTCCGGGTTGTCTGTGACGTCACGATGCCTGGCCGTGCCCTGTGGGCATGGCCCGGCATCATGATTGACAGTTGCCATAGGAACCAGTAGACAGCCACAAGCTATGTAATGATTCCTATTGAACGAGGGATCTGAAGATCTTTCATTCAAATCCCCTATGGGGAAAAGTAAAAAAAAAATGTGAAAAATTAAAAAAAGTGAAAAATAAGTAAAACACAAACACGAAAAATAAAATAAAAACACGTACACCGCC
The DNA here is from genome assembly GCA_025379985.1 of Phyllomedusa bahiana. Lineage (NCBI taxonomy): Eukaryota > Metazoa > Chordata > Amphibia > Anura > Hylidae > Phyllomedusa > Phyllomedusa bahiana. Next base: position 42,751 of record JAODAL010000518.1, on the reverse strand, counting down.
CTTTTCCCCTTTACAAACACCAATCGCCCCAAAAAAGATCAAAAATAAATAAAGTACCCATATTTGGTATTGCCGCGTGTGTAACGACATGCCCTATAAATCTGTCATGTTAATTAACCCGTACGCTGAACGCCGTAAAAAACAAAACAAAAAGAAAATCACATTATTAAGATTTTTGTTTCATACCGCAGCACATAAAATGGAATAAAAAGCGATCAAAACTCCTATAAACGCCAAAGTTATAACAATTAAAACGTCAGTTACTCCCGCAAAAAAAAAAGTCCTTACACAGCTCTGTATACGGAAAAATAAAAAAATTGTGGCTCTCAAAAGACTGCAATGCATAAATATTGTTTTACACACTAAAAACACTTTTTTTTTAAAAAAAGTGCTTCATTATAAAAAAAAACTATATAAACAGGATATCGCCGTAATCGTATAAACCCAAAGAGTAAAGCTAACTTATCACGGAGACTGCACGGTGAGCGCTGTTAAAAATAAAAAACACTACTAGGATTGCAGTATTCTATTCACCCTGCCTTCAAAAAAATGGAATTTAAAAGCGATTAAAAAGTCTTGCCCCCCAAAAAATGATACTAATAAAAACGTCAACTCATCCCGCAAAAAACAAGCCCCTACACAGCTCCAGACACAGAAAAAATTTAAAAAGTTATGGCTCTCAGACTATGGTGATGCAAAAACATGTTTTCCTGCATAAAAGTGTTTTTATTGTATAAAAGCAGTAAAACATAAAAAAAAAATACAAATTGGGTATTGCTGTAATCGTATTGACCTGCTGAGTAAAGCTAGCATGTCATATATACCGTACAGTGACCGCTATAAAAAATAAAAAACACTACCAAGATTGCTGGATTTTGTTCAAAACATCTCACAAAAACATCTCACAAAAAAAGACCATAGTGTCATATGCACCCTTTAATGGTACCAATAAAAACATCAACTCATCCCGCAAAAAACAAGCCCATACACAGCTCTGCACACAGCAAATTAAAAAAGTTATGGCTGTCAGAATAGGACAACATAAAAACGCAATTTTTTATAGACCTATTTCTATTGTGTAAAAGTAATAAAACAGAAAAAAACTATATAACATCTATATCATTGTAATTGTAACGACCCCCATAGTAAAGTTATCACATCATTTACACTGCACGGCGAATGCTGTAAAATTGAAACCCAAAAAACAATGGCAGAACTGCATTCCCCCCATTTTCATGGCCCAATGCTAAAAAAACTATGGAACACCTGTGCATCCAAAATGCACAGTACACCCCTAGATGAGATCCCTGAGGGGTGTTGAATCCAAAATGGAGCGACTTCTGGAAGGTTTCACCTGTTCTGCTACTTTGGGGGCTTTGCAAATACGACATGGCCCCACCAAAATCTGCGTTCCAAAAGCCAAATATCGCTCCCTCCCTTATACGCCCGGCCATGCGCCCAAACAGCAGTTTACACCCACATTTAGGGTATTGCCGAACTTGGAAGAAATTGGTTAACAAAGTTTTAGGGTTCTTTTTTCCAGGATTCCTTGTAAATATGAAACATTTTAAGCTAAAATTGCAGATTATTGGAAAAAAATGTTTTTTAATTTTCACAGCCTAATGCTAAAAAAAATTTGTGAATCACTTGTGGGGTCTATATACTCACTGCACCCCTGGATATATTCCTTAAGGGGTGTAGTTTCCAATATGGGGTCTTTTTAGGGGTGTTTATTAAGTTTTAGCACCTTAGGGTGTCTGCAAACCTGAAATGGCACCTAAATAGAATTGCATTGAAAATGAGACCCCAGAGTCCAGTAGGTGCTCCTCCTATTCTGGGGCTTATGGTTGAGCCAAATAATGCACTAGGGCCACATATGGGATATCTCTAAAAACAGCAGACCTGGGGGAAATGATATTACATTGCATTTACCTGGTCACATTTACCGTATTCTAGTGAATAATGGATAAATATTGAAAATCTGCAAAAATAGTGAAATTTTGAAATTTCACCTCCACTTCTGTGAAATACCTAAAGGGTTTACAAACTTCCTAAACACTGTTTTAAATACTTTAAGGGTCTAGTTTCTCAGATGGTGTCACTTATGGGGGTATCTAACATGCAGGCCCCTCAAAGCCACGTCAGAACTGGACTGGTCCCTAAAAAAATGTATATTGCAAATTTTCTTGAAAATGTGAGAAATTACTACTAAATTTCTAAGCCCCCTAATGTAGTAAAAAAAAAAAAAAAAAGACATTTAAAAATGATGCCAACCTATAGTGGACATATGGTAGATGCTAGTTATAAACTATTTTGTGGTGAATAATTATCTGTCTTGCACGCAGAAATTTTGGAACTTTCAAAATGACACATTTTTCCAAATTTTCGTGAAATTTTGATATTTTTCACAAACAAGGATTATATGGATAAAAATTTCTTACTAACTTAAAGCACAATGTGTCACGAGAAAACAATCTCTGAATCACATGGATAGGTAATAGTGTCAAACAGTTATTCTCACATAAAGTGACACATGCCACATTTCAAAAATAGGGCTGTGTCAGGAAGGCCAAAACTGGCTGGGTCCTTAAGGGGGTAATGGATGCCATATTCGTTTTTTAACTTTTTTCCTGCATTGGAAATGGAATTGTGCTGTCTATTTTTTATTTTTTTGCACTCTTTAAAGGGGTTGTCTCACTACATTGATTCGTCCTGTTTTCTTGGTTTCATTTTGAATTCAGGGGCGTGTTTACTGGCTTCTATTAGGCTGCAGTAGAAGCCAGGTCTGTAGCTATAGCAACCAGTGCTGGCAGCCTATCAGGAGAGATTGAACAGGTCTGTAGCTATAGCGACCTGAGGAGCTGATGCAGCCCATACAAGAGGAGATATCTAGGAATAGGTAGGACACTGTTAATGGACACATATTACAAAATGACTTGTTTTTGCAAGATCTTTAACATAAAAAGCAGAAATCCTTGTAGTGAGACATCCCCTTTAACTTATGCCATCCTGGCTGATGTAACCTGATAGAGACATTAAGCATGTATGTCAGGAACTTTCTGAAATTAAGAAGAGGCTAATGTGAAAAGGGTCGAACATGTGGCTCACCTATGGGGGGTTGGGTCATGTGGATCACTCCTTTTCAGATAGCAGAAATATAGTGATCAGCTGGTCTGGCCTATTACATCCCCAGTAAACCAAGTGGCTACTTAGAGAGGTCCCATGCGCCAATGGACAGGAGTTGTCTTTAGTAGACAACCTATTTAAAGAGGTCCTGTGATATCTCCGGATATGTCTGTTTTAGTAAATTCTAGTATTCCCCATAAAATAACAATTCTGGAGCATCTTTCCTTAGATCTCTATGTTGTGTGTTTCATTTCTCATTTCTTCTAAAAATGCACTACCAATCTGTCAGATGGTTGTTACCAATGGAGACACACCCATCTGAAAACTGGAATGGCAACGCCCATTTGACTGATTCAGTAAATAATTTCTAGCAGGAATAACAGAGGAACAGCACAACACAGAGACAGGGGCGTCGCTAGGCAGATTCATTCGGGCACGAGCCCCGAATGAATCTGCCTGTGCCCTGAGTCTCGGCGGCTCCAGGCCGCTGCCGTGGGCCTGGAGCACTCCTTGATGCGCCCGCCAATCTCTCTGACTGTGCGGCCGTTTCACAGCGGCCACGCAGTTAGAGTTTGGGGAGGAGGCAGGACGGATTGTTCCCGTCCTGTCTTCCCCCCTGTATGTACAGCGCTTGGTAAGCGCTGTACATACACGTAGGCGTCGCAGGGGGCGTGACGCGCCGCTTTCATCACCCCTCTGCAACGCTGGGTCTCCTAAGCCGGCAGCTCTGCTGGCCGAGGAGGTCCCGGGCCCCGCGAGACGGCGTAAGCAGCGTGATGACATCACGCTGCACCGTTCACAAGCTGCAGGACCTGGACGCGTGGACCGTGCTGAGGTGAGTAGGTTTTTTTATTTTATTTTTATTAGCTAAGGGGGCATATTACTGGCTACAGGGGGCATATTAATGGCTATGGGGGGCATATTACTGGCTACATGGGGCATATGTGGCTTAGGGGGCATATGTGGCTACAGTGGGCATATGTGGTTTAGGGGCATATTACTGGCTACAGGGGGCATATGTGGTTTACAAGGGGCTATATGTGTGCTACAGGGGGCATATTTGGCTAAGGGGGCATATTACTGGCTACAAGGGGGCATATTACTGGCTACAGGGGGCATATGTGGCTTAGGGGGCATATGTGGCTAAGGGGGCATATGTGGCTATGGGGGCATATGTGGCTACAGGGGGCATATTACCTGGCTAAGGGGGCATATTACTGGCTACAAGGGGCATTTTGTGGCTTAGGGGGCATATGTGGCTTAGGGGGCATATGTGGCTACAAGGGGCATATGTGGCTTAGGGGGCATATGTGGCTAAGGGGGTATATTATATTTGGCAACGGAGGGCATATTACCTGGCTAAGGGGGGCATATTACCTGGCTAAGGGGGGCATATTACCTGGCTAAGGGGGCAGTAACTTGGCTACAGGCGACTAATAACCTGACTACAAGGAGCATATTACTGGCTACATGGGGCATATTACTGGCTACAGGGGGCACATTACTGGCTACAGGGGGCAGTAACCAAGCTACAGAGGGCAGTACCCGAGCTACAGAGGGCAGTAACCTGGCTAGAGGGGCTAATAACCTTGCTAGAGGGGGCAGCAACCTAGCTAGAGGGGGCAACTACTTGGCTAAAAGGGGCTACAACCTGGCTACAGTGGGCTACTACCTGGCTATAGGGGGCAACTTATATTTCTAGTGAACCTACATACAAAGGTTTGTCTCTGTAAAAATACATCCGCAGTTCACAATGAGAGGCAAAAAATTCTGTGTGAACCCAACCCTACTCAGAAAAACTTAAGGGCCCGAGCCCCGGATGTTTTGGGACCCTAGCAACGCCCCTGCACAGAGATATAAGAGAAGATGCTCCAGAATTGTTATTTCACAGGGAACACGAGGATTTACTAACAGAGGCCTGTCAGTAATGGCCACAAGTCCACTTGAAGGCATGATGGGACTGGAATTATCAACTAATTAAGATATAAAGCTAATACATTTTTTTTAATGCTCTCTCAATTAGCTGGAAATACTATATAAAATAGGCATGGGAATTATACATAGAAGTCCATTCTTAATCTAAATGGCTCCAAATTTCTTAGTTTCAAATATATCTTTGTAGTGGTCAGAGCTCATTTTTTTCTTATACAGAGGTCGAAATCGCCTCCTGCATAGAAATAGAGCTAAATTATAAATTCTCGAAGCCAGCAGCTGCCACTAGGGGAGCTTACTGTATAAATATACATTAAAGGGGTATTTCCACTCACCACCACCTTTTTATGTTTGCACTGTATCACTGTAGTTGTAAGAAATAGAATACATTCTACCCTTGTCTTAATTGTACTTACATCCAACTCTGCACCTTGGCCCCCCTCTGCTTTGCTCCTAGCTACAGAACTATTTTGGTATTGTAGTACTACAGTAGATGTAGTGCAATGGGAGGAACTATGCCCTTCTATTAGGTGTCCTGAAAGTGGTGTTGACCTGGCTGTCAAACATTACAATGAAACTCTCACAACCACCCTGGACATATTGGCACCGCTCACACACCGCACCACCAGAGTCAGACGCCGGCAGCCTTGGCATACACCTCAGACTCGCCATCTGCAGAGATGTTCCAGGTGTGCGGAGCGTCTGTGGAGGAAGTCGAAGCTACCTGCAGACTTTCTCCACTATAAATTCATGCTCAGGACTAACCACACTGCCCTTCACCACGCCAAACAAAAATATTTCACCTCCCTCATCTCCACCTTACACAACAACCCTAAACGTCTGTTTGACACAATTCACTCCCTTCTCCGGCCTAAAGCTCATGCCCCGGTTACTGACCTCTGTGCTGAAGACCTGGCCACTCATTTCAAAGAGAAAATTGACAGAATCTGGCAAAACATCTCATGTCAAACCCCAAGCAGCACCCATCTGGTCCCTCCCCACACATCCCCCAACTTACTCTCAGCTCTTGACCCGATGACAGAAGAAGAAGTGTCCAGCCTTCTCTTGTCTGCTCGCCCCACCACCTGCTCTAGTGACCCCATTCTCTCCCACCTTGTTCAGTCCATTTCTCCAGCCGTCCTCTCTCACATAACTACAATCTGTAACCTCTCTCTCTCCCCACTGGTATTTTTCCATCTTCCTTTAAACACGCTGTTATAACTCCTTTACTAAAAAAGCCCTCTCTGGACCCATCCTGCGCTGATAACTATCGACCAGTCTCTAACCTGCCCTTCATCTCCAATCTCCTGGAACGCTTGGTCTACTCCCGCCTAATCCGCTATCTCTCTGATAACTCTCTTCTCGATCCTCTACAATCAGGTTTCTGCACCATACACTCCACAGAAACTGCTCTAACTAAAGTCTCCAATGATCTCCTCACTGCTAAATCTCAGGGCAACTGCTCATTGATGCTTCTTCTGGATCTGTCTGCAGCTTTTGACACTGTTGATCACCACCTTCTCCTCAGCATTGGCCTCCAGGACACCACTCTCTCTTGGTTCTCATCCTACCTCTCTGACCGCTCCTTCAGTGTCTCATTTTCCGGTTCTGTCTCCTCTCCTCTTCCTCAGGGATCTGTTCTAGGTCCTCTCCTCTTTTCTATCTACACAGCACCCATTGGACAAACAATCAGCAGATTTGGCTTCCAGTACCATCTCTACGCTGATGACACTCAACTATACACCTCCTCCCGTGACATCACTCCAGCCCTGCTACAAAACACCAGTGACTGTCTGTCCGCTGTCTCTGACATCATGTCCTCATTTGATCTTAAACTAATCCAGACTAAAACTGAACTTCTAGTCATCCCGCCATCTACTAACCAACCTTAACCTGCCATTTCAGTCTCAGTGTGTGGCACCACCATAACTCCTAGGCAGCAGGCCCGCTGTCTTGGGGTTATACTAGATTCTGATCTTTCACCCCATATATCCAATCCCTTGCCCCTCCTCACCTGCACCTCAAAAACATCTCCAGAATCCGTCCATTTCTCACTGTGAAAACAACTCAAACTCTCATTGTTGCTCTTATTCTTTCTCGTCTTGACTACTGTAACTCCCTGCTTATCGGTCTCCCTCTGTGCAAACTCTCCCCTCTCCAATCTGTCCTGAATGCAGCAGCCGGGCTCGTCTTTCTTTCCAGCCGCTATACTGATGCCTCTACCCTGTGTCAGTCACTGCACTGGCTGCCCTATTCAGTACAGGATACAATATAAACTCACACACTCACCCATAAAGCTCTCCACAGCGCTGCACCCCCCTACATCTCCTCCCTCATCTCTGTCTACCGCCCTACCCGCTCTCTCCGATCTGCTGATGATATCAGGTTACACTCATCAATCATCCGAACCTCCCATGCCCGTCTCCAAGATTCACACGTGCAGCACCAGTTCTCTGGAACATGCTACCGCGGGCGATCAGGCACACCCAGAACTCTCATAGCTTTAAAAGGGCCCTGAGAATACATCTTCTCACTCTGGCCTACCAGAATCCCTAATGCTAACACCCCTCCCCTTACCCGCCAGCGCACTAATTTTCAGCACTTACTTGTATATAAATGTACTGTCTGGGTGGCAGGTCCATCCAAATTCTACATAAAACAACCCCATATTTATGTCACATGGCCGGCCCATTGTAAATCTAGCACTTCTTACCCTTCGTCTCACCCGTACACCCTAATAGATTGTAAGCTCTTGCGAGCAGGGCCGTCACACCTTGTGTCTGTAAGTAGCTTTTCATTGTGCAATGTATGTTTTTTTTTGTCTGCACCTACACCCTCCAAATTGTAAAGTGCTGCAGAATATGTTGGCGCTATATAAATAAAGATTATTATTATTATTGCTGTTGGTGTCTGCATGCTCCTGAGATATCACTACTTCAGAACTCTACTGTTCCCCTATGACGTCACAAGACCCATCAAACAGCTGTGAATTTTGAGACCGACCACCTCTTCTATAAGGTAGATGAAAGACAACAGCAAAAGGAAAGGACGGACAAGATTTGAAAAGCAATTTTAACTCTCACTGTTCCAAGATCTGTCGCTCAAGGTTTGGAAAAAACTTTGTTTCGAGAGACCCCTCCGATGACTGTTCTGTTCAAACAGATGTAACAAACACCTTTATATAAGAAATAGCTAATAACAAACTCATGCAAAAAAATGCTATAAAAACACCAAAAAAGAGAAAATGTATGCTAATATTCGGGTAAAAATTTATACCTTTTTATTAACAATTTTTTTTGAATTTTTTTAAAAAATATATTATAATAAGAGATATATGTCAGGAAACAATAGAACAGAGAAATTCAACACGCTAATACCCCCAATAAATACATAATCAAAAAGCAAAATACCTAATATAAATAAAGTGAACAATAAGGACCACAAACATAATAATGCATAAAGAGTACATCCAATATAGAATAATTAACCTTAAAGACAAAGAGCATCCAATGCAGCCCAATTTCCCAATCCAGGGGAAATAGTGTTCAGCGATACTCTCTGTATTCTATACCGGATGTACTCTTCATACATTATTATGTTTTTGGTCCTAATTCACCTTATTTATATTAGTTATTTTGCCTTTTGATTATGTATTCATTGGGGGTATAAGGATACGTTCACACTGTTAGGGTTTTGGTCGGACTTTCAGATGGTTTTCGGATTTGAAAATGTCTGAAAACCGACTGTCAACCTTTCACATAGACTTTAATAGAAAATATGTTCAACAGTTCTCACTGTAACCGATTTTCCCAAAAACTTAGAACATGCTCAATCTTCCGGTTTTCGGGCGGAAGGTGTGCATTTCAATGGTTGAGGGGGACGGTCTAATCCAAAAACTGGGTACAGAGCCATCCCCCAAAACCATCCAAAAGACAATAAAATACCGGACGGATTCTTTAATCAGAATTCGACCCGGTATTTTGACACTGCTGTGTGGATGCATTCTTAGGGTATGTTCACACGCATCTAAAAACGGATCCAAAATCGGATCCAACACACCAATTTGGATCCGACTTTGGATCCGTTATTAGATGCGTGTTTGGATCCGTGTTTCGGACCCTAAACGGACCCACACACGCATCTAACAAATAGCCATGTGATGTATATTGCTTTCAATGTAAAACACGCATTGGAGTTCAGACGAGTGATCGCTGATGCGTTTACTTGCGTCTTTCTGTTGCGTCTTTCGGATCCGTTCTAAGAATTGACGTCAATTCTTGATCCGAAAGACGCCTCAGACGCCCTGTTTAAAACTGTAGGGTGCAATCCGGCGCAGCCAATATGCATTCAAACACGCACCTGCGTGTTGGATGTGTGTGGGATGCGGTTTGCGAATCCAAAACGCTGTGTGAACATACCCTTATTGTGTTGGATTTCTCTGGGTGTTCCACTGTTTCCTGATATATGTCTCTTATTATTATATATTTTTCATAGAAATGTAGCAAAACTAAAAATAACCCAGGCACCAAGTTATCTCAACACAGAATGTTATCTCAACTTTTTTCAGTGCTCTCTAATGGTCTTCACTTACAGATAAGAGTAGATAACACATAGAAAGGGATTCTTTACTGTAAGAGCAGTGAGACTGTGGAACTCTCTGCCAGAGGAACTTGTCATGGTGACTTCACTAACAGAGTTCAAAATGGGTCTGGATGCATTTCTGCAGCGTAATAATATAACAAGTTATAGTGACCAGGATTCTGGAAAAGAGTCGCTGATCCAGGGATTTATACTGATTGCCATTTGGAGACAGGTAGGAATTTTTTCCCTAAAATGAGGAAAATTGGCTTTTACCTCATGTTTTTTTTGTTGCCTTCCTCTGGATCAGGGGTTCCCAAACTCCAGTCCTCACGCCCCACCAACAGGTCATGTTTTCAGGGTATCCCACAGAATTCACTGACAATAATTAAGTCACCTGTGCAGCATAATTAAATTACTTGTGCACTGCCAAGGAAAGCCAGAAAACATGACCTGTTGGTGGGGCGTGAGGACTGGAGTTTGGGAACCCCTGCTCTGGATCAACACTATAGCACAATAGGTTAAACTGGATGGACGCCTGTCTTTTTTTGGCCTTACAAATGTAAGGGCGCGTCCCCACGGCAGTGGACAAATACCGATCGGTTTATCCGACCGATATTTGTCTGGTTTTTGTGCCGTGCACACAGCCGCGGCAGGACGGCTTTTCTCCGCGATTAGCGGAGAAAAGCCCTCCCCCTTCACATTGAGATGTTCATAAACCGTCCGAAGACCAGACGGAAGAATGAACATCAGCAATGTTTTTTGGGCAGTGGGGGCTGCTGCACGGATTTTCCATAGAGCTCCCATGTAAAAGTTTGCGGCTGTTTTTTCAGACGGTTTGCAAAACCGCAAACCGTCTGAAAAAACGGCCGCAAACTGGTGCAGTGGGGACAGGTCCTAAGTGTATGTAACTATGTAACACGAAAAGCCATGCTACCAAGGTCAAGCTGACCTCTGCTACATCTGTAGATATTTGTCAAAAACAGCGGAATAAGGATTTCTGGCTGCTGTTTGTGCCCTGGAGCTCTCCTGTCCACCAACAAAGAGGTAACCAAACCAAAAGATACTGAACCTGCTCTGCACATGTATGCCCCCAGTAGATGTAGAGATTCTAGCCTCTTGCCATGTATTGATCTTTGCACTGGACATTGGGTTTGGATGCTTGTATACATTTCTCATGTTTTACTATATGTGAATTTTGTAGGTCAGGAAATGCTACCGTGGTTATTTATAGCTGATTGTTCTAATTAATGATCACAGGGAATTACCCAGCCAGTCATTCCCACACTCCCGTGTACAGAGCAACTGGGGCATCTCAGGCCAGGTAATACTCCTTCATGGAGAGATTATTCCGAGCAGAGGATAAATGGCGTTTAATTAGTCTCTAACACTAACAGCTGTTGGCTGCTGCTCTTGATTTAGATTTCTGGAAATTCCTAGACTATTAATTGCCAGAAAAAAAGAGCAGTCAGGAAAATATTGTCTTATTTGTGAAAAGGCAAAGTAAACGGTCGGGAAGGTGCTGCTCTCAGCCGCAGTCATTCTTTATAAATCAATGACCAAAGTAGAGTTCTCTATTTGATAACTTACTTTTTTGGGTTCACTTTTTAACTACATACACTACAAAGAGCATCTCTTATATCGGAGCCCCTTCAAAACTATTTTGGATGCAGGGGAACCCACTAAGAGGGTTAAAGGTCGCAGTTGTTCCTATCACCGTTGAAGTTCTTTGACCTTGACAATGCTGGAATTTTCCAATGACGCGCTTCCGATCGTGACAGTCTTCTTTGTCTTAAAAGGGTTGTCTTATATGGATAAAGTCTGTGCTTACAGTGGAAACGTTGCATCCTATGGAGGAATAAAGATGGCTTGATCCGTTTTTGACATTACCCTCTGGATGCTGCTTCTCTATTTGATCTTTTTAAAATTTGTCTCTTGAAAGGGTTGTCTTATCTGGATAAGCCCCGTACCTTAAAGGGAATCTGTCGCCAATTTTTTTTTTTACTTATTAAATCAAGCCCCTGATCCATATTCTTTTCCTCTCAGTCGTTTTTATTTCCTGATTGTAGTTTCTCTATTTGGCCGTCTATATATGATTGTGGGGAGACATTCTTGCTTGCACTGCTTTAACAGCAGTCAGAGAGATACTTTACAGCAGCTTCATCCCCATGGGATTCTTAAGACAGATTCTGTCCTATAGACTTTATAGGAGAGTTTTCACTGTAAAGGGAGGGAGAGGGGGAGCTGTGACCTCTCCTCTTGTGACTGGTGGATTCTGTGTTATCTGTACACATTGGTGTCTCCTTTCGCTTGACCCTGTTTTACTGATAATGAGCAGACTGCTGAAAAGCTCTCTTTAAAAAGAACAGAAGTGTCAGACGATTATTAGGCTTAGTGGCCAAAATTTAAAACTGCCCGGACTTAAATTTTTAAAAAAAAAACTGAAAGTGATATGGAAAGTAAAAAAAAAAAAAAAAACATAACCAAAAAATTCCTAAAAAATGTGTTTAACATAAAAATGTGAGTTAAACAATAAGTCATTTTTTGATGACACATTCCCTTTAAAGGACTCCATTCCTTTAAAAGTGGTAGAGCTGGTACCCAGAACTGTCGTAGTAGAATTATGGGCCTCTGGGCATAGCACTGCAGTGGGCCCTGCCCAAATACTTGAAATCACACTTGGCTATGCCTCGAGCCCCCCTCAAGTACACCCATATTATCACGCCACTTATGTCTGGACACCGGCAGCCTGCAGCCTTCAAGACTGATGGGCAGGGCAGGGAGCCTTTGACTCCCTTCTCCACTATGGTTTTTAACTATTTGCACATTCTAAAAACACACAAAGAATTAAATAAGCAAAGCCAACCAAGAAATCCAGGGTATGTGTCTTGTATTCCTGGGACAAGCATACCCCACCTGGGGCCGCTATAGTTGTAGGGCCCCCAAGCAACTGCCTAGTGTGCCCCATGGAAAAGATGGCCCTGCTAGTACCAGGAGTGTGGTCGTTTTAGGGCAGTTTGTGGGCCACCCTGGAAAGATCAGAGACAGATTTGACGAATATCCCAAGAATGAGGATTTAAAGCTTTGGAGTTTTGCAATCTGTCATCTTTTGGGAGAAAGGGCTGATAACGCATGTTAGATATTGGAGTATTAGATGCTCTTGAATCCACAGAACAGCACCTAAGCTCTTTTTCCCATTGTAAATTCAAAGCCAACAAGGTAACGAGTGATCATGTCCACAGAACGTTGATGTCAAAGAGTCATATCTATGACCCTATAGTGGCTGTTGGCCAATCAGGATGCATAGGACACATTCATGGAATTACCACCCTCAATACTTTTTGTAAGGAAGGTGACAGATTAATTTGAGGTAAAGGGAGTTGTCCCAATGAGATGACCCCTTTAAAGCGGTATTCCCATCTAAGACATTTTGACATTTCAATTTTTCCTCTTGTATGGGACAATTGTCTTCTGCCTCATAGAGGTCTTTTGACTTCCTCTGGATTAACACTATAGGGTTATTGGTTGGACTTGATGGATCTGGGTCTTTTTCCAACCTTATCTACTATGTTACTATACTATAAGGGTGATCTGTATGAATGGGGCTGCGGCAGAAGTCTGGCGTGTTTTTTTTTGTTTTTGTTTTTTTTTGTTAAACTGTAATTGTTTTCAATAAAGTAAAAAGTTTACAAAGCACTGTATAGACAATTTCTTCAAGTTTTATACACAAAAGCGTATGAAAGGGGTCAAACAGATAGAATATACAATGTTAATTATTATATGTCACATTTAACTTTCCAATCATCAATGTATTCATATTACGGTGGGAGTTGACCCATCACTAACCAATAACAAGGAAGACCTAAAGACATGACAAAAGACTCAACATAGACACAATTGGGAAGTGGGGGGACAAATATGACCCTTATAATATAAGAAACCTGTTAGAAGGACTACATGAAATTAATACACATCAAGGACATTCAAATATCATGAGTTGAGACGTATGTATCCCATATGTCCCATATCAAATGGAAATTATCTAGTGTGTTGTTCAACATGGCAGTAAGGTGTTCTAAGGACCTTATATCCCTCAATCTCCTAAAGACATCACCTAATTTCGGTGGGTCTTTACGCTTCCAATGTGATGATATCATACATTTTGTTGCAGTAAGAATATGTAAAAGTAATTTCTGTACAGGTTTGTTCAGCTTAACCGGGAACAGGTTCAAAACACAAATATTGGGATCTAAAGGTAACTGAATTTCAAGGAGAAGTCTGGCGTCTATTAAGTCCGACATCTAGCTCAGCCCCGTTCACTATACATTTAAAACTCCCCCCCGAAATCAAGGGCATTACAAAGTACCGTGGGCGCTATGTAATGCGCCTGATTTCGGGGGGCGTGCGGGAGGCGGGGCGCACCAGAACCGTATGAAGCTATAGATTTTTAGCTTCAGTACAGCAATTCCAGGCACATTACTACTGGAACACGTAAACCACTTTCAAAGTGGTTTACCTGAGCCAGAATTGTCGTCTTAGCGCTAGAATGTGCCTGATTTATGACCTGCAGTAGAACAGGTTCATAAATCAGGCGCATTCTACACTATTCTTATGCGCAATAAAATTGGCTTCTGAGCGTCAAAATTCATACATGTCGCCCAAAATGTCTAATAGCTGCATGTCCCACCTCTGGAATGTGGGTCCTTCTATGCCACAATTACACAGAACAAAGAGGTGGCTCTTTCAATTCTCTTCTGAGGAAGTTCTAAGAACAGTCATATAAGTGAATAAGTGAGCGGAGCTTTTCTCAAAACTCTCAATGAAATGGACGTCAGCGCTGCGCAGGTGCAGCCACTATTTAAATTCAGATCTATATTCTTATCTTCAAGCGTAGTGCTACAACAGGAGAGATCACTTTCTCTGTGAATTGGTGTCAGGTATGACTACTGCTCATGGAAATTGTTGCTAACTTCACTTGCTATGGCTTGTGGTTTCATTTGTATTTCCAATAGGGGGCATCAATGTACATACAAGTAAGCTCCTCCCAGTGTAAAGGGTATTAGGAACATATACGCTTCTTGAGCCCTGATTGGAGCGAACTTAAAGGGGTTGCCTCACTACATTGATTCATCTCACCTCAGTCCTGTTTTCTTGGTTTCACTTTGAATTCAGGGGCGTGTTTACTGGCTTCTAATAGGCTGCAGTAGAAGCCAGGTCTGTAGCTATAGCAACCAGTGCTGGCAGCCTATCCGGAGAGATCAAACAGGTCTGTAGTTATAGCGACCTGAGGAGCTGATGCAGCCTATACAAGAGGTAATATCTAGGAATAGGTAGGACACTGTTACTGGACACATACTGCAAAGTGACTTGTTTTTGCAAGATCTTTAACATAAAAAGCAGCAATCCTTGTAGCGAGACAATCCCTTTAAGAATGAAAAATAGATGGAAAAGGTTTGAGGAATTAAGAAGGGAATTTAATATTCCGAGCTCCCAAATATTACAATATATGCAAATTAAATCATTCTGCGTCACTAGGCTGAATGATGTGAGAAAGGAAAGGAGTGGTAATGATTTTGATAGGTTAGTGGGCACAATAGTGAGAAGGAAGTCTATCGCTGAATTATATGCCAATATAAGGGATAAATACATAATTTATGACTCAGCGGATGGCTTCAAGAAATGGAATAGGTGGTTGGGTATAGAGGACGCAGCGGCGGAAATTACCTCAGGCTGGAACTCGATTCGCAAGCACATCATTAATGAAAAATGGCGTGAAACTTATTTTAAAATAGCGCACGCTGCAATTTATGCGTTTGATATCCCCCCAATGCCAGGCTTACCCAACAGGCAACACTTGCCAAAATGTGCCGAGCCAAAGACTGCTCTTTTACCATGGGCTGTGGATGTGCCAGTTAGTGCAAGCATTTTGGAAAGACAATAGAAGCCTGTTGGCTACACTGGGTTACCAATCGGGAAACAGCTCTCCAATAGTGTTCCTGTTACATGGCCAGGGAACAAGTGAGATTGTAGACCTTGCGCAACAAGGTCAAAGGGTGACACCAATCGTCCATATAGTACTAATGGCGCAAAGAGATGTTTGCTGGCCAGGTGGTTGGAACCAGGGATGCCGGATCTGAACATGGTGATAGGGCAAATTAGGCTTTATGCTCTATCCGACCAATTATATGTTGAACGTCATAAGGAGGTAATGGCAAAAAAATTCTTCAAAAAATGGAGACCCTTCATAGAAAAATTTTACACGCAAAACGAAATAAATAAATTAATAGATATTTTTCAATATACTAGTTGGTTTATGAGGGAAGCTATGATAGGATCTCTGGGTAGGCTGCAACCGCCCAATGCTACATGGGTTGTAGGAGGGGAAAAGTTGTGTTTTTGAATCCAAGTGAACACCCCCTTCATTTTAATGTCTTGGGTTGTATCAACGGTAATATTGCTATAGACAACTGGCTTTAGATGTTCTATTTTCTTTTTCTGTTTTTTTGTCTTTTTTGTTTTTGTTTTAGTTGATTGCTTATCACTGCAAGACCCTAAATCAGTACATTAGAACAATCTATTGAGCAACACACATCTTTATGCTAAGAAAGTTTCATCGCTAATTTGATCAGCGTTTTGTATTTCTTATTTGTTTCTGAACATTGTGCAAATCTGATACGGTTTTTCTTGTGTTCTAGTATATATGAAAATTTTTTGGTACTTATGGTATATTTGTCTATATAATGTGTTGACTTATTCATGTATTATGGAAGTACCTAATAAAATATATTTTAAAAAAAAAAAAAAAAAAAAAAGAATGAAAAATAGAATATTGATAAACCTAATTTTTGAGAATGTCTTTACTATGAATTATTATTACACTTTTGCCTTTATTATAACCAATGCCTGAATTTGCTCTTTAAGTTACCCCATTATTCACACATTTCACTACTGGTTTTACATCTCATGCACATTTTCTCCTCGGGGCAAGCAGTTTAACCACTTCCCTTGTTCCTAATAACCAGTGATGGCTGCATCTTCTTGGAATCTGCCTGTATTTGCGTGCAGTGTCTACCACGGTGTTGAGTTTTCATGATGATATGGTTATTTTTGTGGCTGACCAAATGTATTATGTGTCCCATTTTGTGTCACGTGCTTTGCCCTTTGTACTTTCTGTTATTGTTACTGCATTATATTTCCTCAATGGTATCTAGTAGTCCATAACTTCTGGGACTGAATTGCCTGATAGTCCGAAATCTTCTAAAGTGACCAGTTAGATACAATATATTTCATACCTAGATTATTTTTTTCCGTGTTTGATGTTTGAAGGGGGTTTAGAGAAGTATTGCCATCTCTCAACTACCAGATTAGGAGATTGGAATGAGCTTGACGCAGAGAGTTTGATCTCTATTAATCCAATGGTGATGGCTTATGTTATGGACAAGCATCAATATCAAAGGAGTAGTCCCTTTGTCCTAACTTCCATGAGCTGGACGCAGAGAGTTGGACTGCCCCCCCACCTAATATTGATGGCCTATGTTAAAGGGGTTGTCTTGCTACAAAGATTAGCTTTCAACATGTTGGGAACACTAAATACTGTAAAGATGTTTTCCAAATATATTGAGTTAATTTTTTTTGTTAAGGAGCTACAAGTGATTTTATCACCTTCTGTGCTCTCTCTGGTTCCCCAAGGGACCGACCTGTGTACTTCTCCCCCCCCCCCGGCTGTTAGTTCTATCTGATAGCAGGGAATGGAGTCCTCACACAGGTCGCACAGCACAGAACTCAGGTAAGTGAGAGCTTGTTTGTTATCTGATCTTTCAGACAAAAGCCAGTAATTACTACTGTTTATTTTAAGTCAGAGCTTCCCTGGTCCTGACAGCATGAGATTTATCTAATGAGCAGAGGTCTGAATACACTGAGCTCATATGCTAATTACAGACAGCTTGACCAGGAAGTAACAGAGCCAAGCAGCATTATTTCATTCATGCATCCAATGAAACTTTGAGATGAGACAACCCCTTTAAGGATAAGCCATCATTATTAAAGGAGTAGTCACACTTGCTAATAAATTGGATGTAGAGAGTTGGGTCTCCCGCAATCTCAAATGGATGGCCTATGTTATAGATTAGTATCAATATTATAGGAGTAGTCCCATCTCCTAACTTCCAGGTTAATAGATGGGAATAAGTGGGATTCAGAGAGTTGGAAACCCACCGATCTAATACGGATTGTCTATGTTAAGGAACAACCATCAATTTTAAATGGGTATTCCATCTCCTAAGTTCCCGTTTAGAATATATTAATGAGCTGGAAGTAGAGAATTGGATCCCCACTGATCTGAATTTGATGGCCCATGTTATGGACAAGCCTCAATATTAAAGAAGTAGTACCATCTACTAACTTCCAAGTTAGGAGATGGGAATAAGTTGGATGTAAGGAGTTGGATCTCCACCGATCTACTACTGATGGCCTATGTTAAGGAAAAATCATAAATCTTGAAGGAGTATTCCATCTCATAACTTCCCATTTAGAATATGTTAATGAGCTGGATGTAGAGAATTGGATCCCCACTGATCTCAATTTGATGGCCCATGTTATGCATAAGCCTCAATATTAAAGAAGTAGGACCATCTCATAACTTCCAGTTTAGAAGATGGGAATGAGCTAGATGCCTAGAGTTGGATCTACACCTATCTCATATTGATAGCCTATCCTAAGGATAAGCCGGGCTTATCCTGAACTGGTCATAGAGAACAAAGCCATTTATGTTAAAGGAATACTCCCATCATCTTACTTTCAGTTTAGAAGATGGAAATGAGCTGGATGTAGAGAATTGGGCCCCTACTGATCTCAATTTGATGGTCCATGTCATGGTTAAGCCTTAACATTAAAGTAGTACCATCTCCTAACTTCCAGTTTAGAACATGGGAATGAGCTAGAGGCGGAAAGTTGGATCTACACCTATCTCATACTGATGGCCTATCCTAAGGATAAGCCGGGCTAGGAGTCTGAAATGAGCTGGTCATAGAGAACAAAGCCATTTATGTTAAAGGAATACTCCAACCATCTTACTTTCAGTTTAGAAGATGGAAATGAGCTGGATGTAGAGAATTGGACTCCTACTGATTTCAATTTGATGGTCCATGTCATGGTTAAGCCTCAATATTAAAGTAGTACCATCTCCTAACTGTTAGGAGATGGGAATACTCCCATCATATAACTTTCATTTTAGAAGATGGTAATGAGCTGGATGCAGAGAGTTGGATCTCTAGCGATCTTATACTGATAGCCTATTCTAAGGATAAGCCCAGCTAGGAGATAGGAGCAAGATGGCTGCAGAGAACAAAGCCATCAATGTTAAAGGAATACTCCCATCCGGTAACTTCTAGGCTAGGAGATGGTAATGAGTTGGATGCAGAGAATTGGATCCCCACCAATCTAATATTGATAGTCTATCCTAAGGGCATGCCATCAATATTAAAGGAGTATTCCCATCTTCTAACTTTCAGGTTAGGTGAAGGAAACGAGCTAACCGCAGAAAATGGAGAAGAGGACATGCTTGTGCGGCTTTCTCCATATTCTTCTTTGGGAGTTCTTAATACAGCCAAGACCGTGCCCTCAAGTGTATTCAGGACTCCTTAATGAATGTAGAGAGTCCTGTAAGCACAGCCACCTCTTTGTTCTCTTTGACAAGCTCGTTTATATCTCCTAGGCCGGCATATCCATAGCATAAGCCATCAATGTTAGCGGAGTTGGGATCGAGCGCCACCAAAAAGCCTATTGAAGGGGCTGCTGCACCATAGTGGGGAATGCGGTCCGTTTTATCTGCACAGCTCTGTTTATGTAATCATGGCTGTGCTTGGTTCTGCAGCCCGGTCCCATTCAATTGAAAAGTTGTGGTATGTTACCGTACCAGGCACAGCCACTACAAGATGTATGGTGCTATGACTGGTTAACAGTGGCAAGTCCACAGTGCTCACAGCACCTCCAATAAGCTAGTTGATGAGGGTGCCGAGAGTCAGACCATCACAGACCTAAAATTGACGACCTATAAAAACCACTTCAAATTTATACTTCGGGATTTTCTTTACAGTTTTCATAGCAACGTTTGCCCTGTTTAGCGGGCGTGTTCGGTTTGTGCATTGGATACAAAAGTGAAGTAGAGCAACCTGTGTGTCTGATGCAAAAACCATATAACTAAGGTAAATAAGGCAAATGTAGTCCAATTAGGACTACACTTGCCTTACAAAAGTCAATGGCTCAATCAGGATACATTTTTAAGGTATCCAAACGGATACAGAAAAAAGGCCATGCTCACAGCTCAAAGGCTGGACTGAAAACTGAACCAAGTAAAAAGGCAACACTGGCCCCTATGCTACTTGGGAAAGATAAGCAGGTGCAGCTGATTGCTGAGCAGTAGCTCACATGCCCCACCACTAGTGGAACAATTAGGCCATGTTCACACGGCTTAAAATGGGCAGTATTTCGGTCCGTAATTACGTGCCGAAGTGCGCAAATTACGGGCCGAAAACGGCCCATTCATTACGGTGATTCACAGTTCTCATAGAGAACTATGGATTACGTCTCCTCTCCCCGCCCGGCGAAGCCGCCGGGCGGGGAGATAATTGACATGTCACTTTCTAGCGGTGTATACGCGCCGCTAGCAGTGATTGTCTATGGGCCGGCGAAGTGCCGGCCCCCCCCTCCCCCCCCGCCCCCGTACACACGGTGTAAATGCGGGGCGTAAATAAGCCCAGCAAAAACACCGTGTGAACAAAGCCGTAGACTGCACATTAAATTGATACCTGTTCACACAGTATGCAGAAAAGCTGTTCCCAAGTAGCATAGGGACAAAAAATGGGACATTAATTACTCAAAAAACACAGAAACAAGGCCATAATCACAGCTGGACTGAAACTAAACCCAGTAAAGAGGCAACACTGGCCCCTATGCTACTTGGGAAATGCTTTTCTGCATACTGTGTGAACAGGTATCAATTTAATGTGCAGTCTAATTGTTCTCCTAGTGGTGGGGTATGTGAGCTACTGCTCAGCAATCAGCTGCACCTGTTTATCTTTCCCAAGTAGCATAGGGGCCAGTGTTGCCTCTTTACTGGGTTGAGTTTTCAGTCCAGCCTTTGAGCTGAGAGTATGGACTTGTTTCTATGTTTTTTGAGTAAATAATGTACCATTTTTTTCTGTGTTTTATCCAAACGGATACCATAACCGGACTGCTAAAACACTGCATGAGTCGGTCCTAGTTTTTTGGGGGAAAATACTCTTCAGCTTTCAGCTTTTCATATACATAATCTGTTCAATCCTGTGATATCTGAGTGTAATTTGAAGGGTAAATGTCAAATACTTTTAGGTCTTACATTTTTATATACAGTTAGGTATTTATATATTTTGACAGTTACACAAATTTAGATTTTTTTGTACCTGTTTACTAAAACATGTTATACATGTTATGGACATAAAGTCCGGACTTTCAGCTTTCATTTGAGGGGATCCACATTAAAATTGGATGAAGGGTTTAGGAGTTTCAGCTCAAAAGGGGTTTTGCCATGAAGTAAATTTGATGCGGGAAGCTTATAAATTAAATAATAAACATTTTCACCATTCATTATTATTAAAAATTCTGCACCGTTTTTGTTTTATTGCTCCTGTAGTGATCCATTGTTTAACAGCTCGTCTCCAGGGATAACGACCAGGCTGGAAGCTCCTCAGTCCTGGTCGCACATGCTCAGACATCACCTCTCCTCTCAGGCAGCTACTGAGTGTTCAACCCCAGGTGCTGTCACTCTACTCCCATCCTCTGTACTCTTCAGTAATTTGTCAAACAGTGCAAATAAATTAAAAAAAAGAAACCTCAATGAGGTCTGTGCACTGTCAATGAGAAAAAAAAATCCACAGGTTTGGTTCCTGCAGGGACTTGAACCTAGGACCCTTGTGTCTGGAGGTAAAAACTTTACCTCTGAGCTATAATGTAGTTATACACAGCTCTATACATAAACAGACCTTTCTTTCACTAGAGAGAGGAAAGGCCTGGTGATGTCATCCTGCTGGGTCACATGAAATGCAATTTAAACAAATCACACACGCCTCCTTCTGAGCACACAAAGCTGAAGAGCTGGATGCAGGAGGTATGAGATGAGATCGTGGCAAAACACCTTTAAAGGGGCCAAAAGTAATTAGACAAATTAAATAATTGTAAATAAAATATTAATTTCTAATACTTGGTTGAGTAGAACTTTGGGGAGTAAATGGCCTTTAGGTCTTAGGCGATGTATACACAGTAAATGTTAAAATGCCGTCCAAAATTAGACAGCATTTTAGCATTGCTGGACCGATGTTTTGGTGCAGGTTTGCGCTAAAACCACGGTCGGTTTTCGGATTTACCGTCGGCAAATCTGGACGGAATAGCCAACATTTTTTAAAATTTGCTGTTTTTGCAGAACAGGGGGTACCATAGAATTTTCGGTGGATTACTGAATCCGCCGAAAATTCGACAGTATTACCATGATGTGTAGACATATCCTCTGAGTATAACTTTGGGGAGTACCGTATGTACTCGAGTATAAGCTGACCCGACTATAAGCCGAGGCACCTACTTTTGCCAGAAAAAACTGGGAAAACTTATTGACTTGAGTATAAGCCTAGGGTAGGAAATGCAGCAGCTACTGGTAAATTTCAAAAATAAAAATGGATACCACTAAAATTACATAGGCAGGTATAAGCAGTTTAATATCCCCCATAGGCAAGTATAGGCAGGTATATATCCCTCCATAGGCAGGTATAGGCAGGTATATGTCTCCCATGGGAAGTAAAAGGGGGTATAGTTCCCCATAGGCGTTTGGGGGGGGGATATTTTCCCATAGGAAAGGAAATATGTCCCCCTGGCAATTATAGGAAGGTTTATGCCCCCCTTTAGGGGGTTTGGGCCCGGTAAAAGGGTCCCCCATGGGCCGGGTATGGGAAAGGGGGTTTTTAAAAAAAAAAAAAAAATACAAGTATTCCCATTCTCACCCCTGCT
This sequence comes from Phyllomedusa bahiana, assembly GCA_025379985.1. Lineage (NCBI taxonomy): Eukaryota > Metazoa > Chordata > Amphibia > Anura > Hylidae > Phyllomedusa > Phyllomedusa bahiana. The sequence goes on along the minus strand of JAODAL010000518.1, from coordinate 20,083 downwards.
CCCAAAATCTAAGGCTGTGGGTCTTATTCCCGGAAACAGAGGTCGTGAATTAAAAAAAACAGGTGGGGGAAAATAAACGCTGTCGTCCCGGTTTCCCCCCCTTCCCCCCCCCCCCCCTTCCGGGTTGGGCCCCTCTGGGATCAGGGAGCGCCCCCGCCCCTCTGTTTCCGAAATTTGGTTCTTCAGCGGTTTTTGCGCTCCCAAGGAAAACCACTTCAGTGGATGACTCCGGACAGCCCCCCGGGCCATGGGGGGCACCCAGCGTTTTTGTGCGCTGCCCTCGAAAAGTCAGCTGTTTGCGCTCCCAGGGGAGTCACTTTACAGCTAAAGGGTTTTTTAAATTGGCCCCCGGGCCCAATGGCAGGCCCGACGTGCTTGAGTATAAGCCGGGGATGGCTTTTCCCAGCACGGGTTTTTTTTTGGCTAAAAAAATTGGTTTATATTTTGGATTATTAGAGGGTTTAAATGCTGTTTTAGGTTTTAGATTTTCTTTTTATTTAAATTTATCAAACCCTGTAATAGAGAAAAATTTTTTTTTGGGGGGGGGAATTTTTTTTGGGTTTTTAAATTTTTCAACTATACTACAACCCAAATCCTGATTTGTAAAATGGATTGAGTAAGGTTATACAAATTAACCGGGCCTTTTTGTAGTCCTGGAAATAGCTTTTTTTCAATAAATACTGTTTTTTTACCAAAATTTTTTTTCCTCATTACAAATGCAGCCAGCCAGGGCCTTGCCAAATTCATTTGTCTGCAGACGGCGGTCTCTTACCCTGTTACCAAGTGTGGGTAACGCATTTCCTTGTGTCCCTCTGAAAAATGTGAATATTTAAAGCTGTTAAATTGATGGAGCGGATAAATAGGATTAAATGTGAGGGTGCAAGGGGGGGACTAAAGGGTGACAGATTTCTTAAAAAAAAACAACAAAAGTTTGGGTTTAAGCCAAACATGAATATGCTATATGGGAGGTATACAGATAGTTTCCAATCTGCTTGTGATTGGATTAGACATGCGTTTAGATTTCAAGCTTCTATACAAGTCGGGTTTTCTTGCGGGTCCCGGGCTGGGGGGAAGCAGTGGGGTTTTGGTACCGGAGAGGGGGCCTCTTCCTAAAGCGGCCCTTAGTTTTCAGTGTCACAGCATAGAGGTGTTCGGCGGTGGAGTTTTTTTTGGGCCCCAATCTTTTTAAGGCCTAGCCCTTTTTAACCCGCCCGGTGAAAGCTGAGATCTTCTGCTCCCATCTGTTCACATGACAGCGCGGTACTTTTGGGACTGGAGGGGTCTCTTTTCAAAAGGGGGAAGAGCTTTTCTCACCGAGGCAAATTATTTTTTTTTTTTAAGAATTTGAGCATCTTTCATGGCCCGTTCCCAATAGAAAACTATTTGGTGACAGGTTTTTTTTTTTTTTTCTTTCTTTCTTTTCTGTGCATGTCGGGGCAGCAGTTATTGACATCATGGGGAAAAAGGGACCCAAATAAATTTTTCTGAAGCCTGAGGGTTTTTTCCGGACACGTTTCCAAAGAATTGGCCTTTTCATCTTGGGATCGGGCAGGGTTTAAAAATTTAAAAAAGCAAAAAATTTTTGTTTTTATGATCCCCAGTGTGGTTTCCCAACATTTCGACGTTTTTTTTTAAAAATTCTTTTTTACTTTTTCGTTGAATAATTTTAAAAAATTAGGGCCCGTTGTTTTTCCTTCTGGGAAGGGCATTTTTATTAATTTTTTGCTGTGGGCCCTATAAAAGAAAAGATATTTAATATTATATATTATAAAATAAAACTAAGATGATCCATTAAAACTTAGCCCTCAAAGCCAGTCTAAAACCCATTAGAAATTAGGTGGGTTTCCCACCAGTTTTTTAAACCTTTATATATAATGGTGACGAAAAATGTAAAAACACTGGACTGGTACCCCTGTTCCCCACAATAAGGTTCTAAAAAAACTTGCTGTAAAGGGGTTCCCCGAAAAGGGAAGGGGACGAAGTGACCCCCTGAGGGCAAAGGCCCAAAACCTCTGATTTCGGGCCTTTTTTGGGGTATTTCGACCCCTTACTGGGGCGGAAAGGGGTCCCCCCCCCCAAACCCAAAGAAAAAGGGTTACTCTAAACCCCAAAGTGAGCCCACCAGACAAAGACGAAAAAAACAAAAAAACAAACAAGGGAATTGGGGACGGGCCCAAAGTCAAGCAACAAACCGGAAATTCCATTTAAAAAAAACGTTTTTTGGACCAGAGTAAACAAGGCCCAAGCCAAGTCAGGAACACAGAAGAACCCAAAGTATAAAAAACCCAGGGGAAAAAACAAAAGGGCCCAGAGGAAAAACCCTTTTTAGCAGGAAAGGGAAAAAAGGGAACTGAAACCTTTTATGGGGGAACGGGGAAAAGGGTAGAACAGAAGTGATAGGGGGAATGGAAATGTCAACCCCAAAAAAAGGAACGGGTTTAAACCCCCAAATAATGGGGAAATTTTTCCGGGCCCAAAGGGGCGTTGGCCGGGTTTCAAGAAATTTTATACAGGCTAGCAGTTTTTGTTCCCCACGGGAAAAAACGTTTTTCAAAAACTAGGGGTTTTCATCGTGACGGGGGGGTGGCCACGACCAGGGGCCCAAAGTGGGGGCCCTGTCGGGCAAAATTAATGACACTTGCCATGAAAGCCAATACCCAAAAAAACTTTTAGGGGAAAAAAAGGGCAATCTTTTGCACTTTTTGTTTTGTTTCTTGTGTGAATCTTTAGGTTCTGGACACTAACTAAATCCATGTTTTTTTTTTTACTATGGAGATGATTGAAATCATGAGTGCAATTTTGAAAAAGGGTTTGTGAATGGTTTTTACTAGCGTTGATTTTTCAGGGGTTCCCCTTTTTCTTGATTGAACTTGGGGAAACCGTTGATAAAAGGGCCTGATTTTAGTTTGTGGTTAGCCCTCTTGTGCACTTTGCCCCCCCTAAAGGTTTACTGGTCAGTGTGAGAGACATGAGATGGGTGTTTTTGAGACGTAAAACCCAATTTTTTCGGGTTTTAAAAAGTTTTTACTCGGGAAAATTTAATTTTTATTAGTAAACATTAGAAATTTAAACTTTTTTTTTTTAAATTAAAATTTACTGATTTTTTTTGGGGTGGAAACCCAACCCAACCCCCAACCCTTCCCAAGTTAGATGCTAAGGCCAGTGTTGGACTAGGGTGTCTGGGGCCCACCAGTGGAGTTGATTCTTGGGGGCCACCCAGGGGAAAGTTGTTTCGGGCCCCAAAAAACCCCCGTGAAGTTTGTTCTTGGCGCCCCCCTTGTAAAGTTGTTTCTTTGGGGCCACTGTAAAGTTGATTTTTGGGGACCCCACTATAAAGTTGTTTCTTGGAGCCCCCCGTGGATTAATTTTTTTTTGGGGGTCACCAGTGGAATTGATTTTTTGGGGCCCACATACAGCTTTCTGAAAATGAAAGGGATAAAACCACACTGGGCCTTTTTTTTTTCTGTTCTTTTCCCGCCTTTCTCCCTAAAAAGTATTCTCGGTCCTGCCATGCCCAGTAGCCCACCTGAGCTTTCTTGGGTTGGGGCCGCCGACCTACCCAAGGGGCCCCCTGAACTTGAATGGTTTTTGGGGGATATAGGTTAAAAAGGGTTTTCCCCTCTTGTTTTTAAAAACCTTTTTTTTGGTGACTCGTATGGTTGGTCCCCTTTCGGAAAATTTAGGGTATGGCCCCATTTTTGCTTTTCTCCCTATTAAATTTTTTGTGGCCCCCCCCCTCCCCCCCCTTGGAAGATAGCCCTGGATGTTTCAGCTGTATTTGGAACTCCCAAAAGGAAAAAAAAATGAAGGAGAGCGACAACCGTTTTACTGGCCCCGCAGAGGGGATTTTTCCAAATGGGAAGTCCCCCCATTAATTTAAAACCCATGCTTTATCAAAGGGGAGATAGCAAGGGGGGCCCCCTTTACCCCCCTTGCCCTGGCCCTGCGCTGGTGAATTGGGGGACAGCATTTCATGGGTTGAGCCATTTTTGGAAAATTTTTCTTTGGGGATGTAATTTTTTATTTAAGGGCCCAACCCCTAGAGGGAATTACCGGCGTTTGTTAGCCCTTTAGATCATTGGTTTTGTGGGGCAGTAACAAACCCAGAGACTCCCTTTTTGGGGGTGTTTTCGCTTCATTAGTTGGCTGTTCTCTTGTAGCTTGATTTTTCATTCCCGAAATCCCAGGGAAATTTTTTTCCCCTCCCAGCTGGGGGGTTTCTTTTTCTGAAGGGGATGACATCAAAACCCCCCTTCACGGGTTTAAAGTCGTCCCAAATCAGTGTTTTCAAACCACCCCCCCCCTTAAAAATGTCACTGTGTTTGTTTCCCCTCCCTTTTTCATTTATTTTGTAAGAGGGTGTTTTCTAAACCCTATTCCTGCATTCGTCTAGACCACTTCCCATGAAATCAGAGCACTGATTTTCTCTTGTCACAGCTGGAGGTTTTTTTTAAAAGTTTAAAAACCAAATCCCTTTTAGAAATTTTTTCCCGAGCACAAAACTGTTCCCCCTTTCCCTTTTATGCAGGGAGCATTTGGCAAACCGGGGGGAAAAATTTGCGTTTTTTTGGGTTGTAGAAGCACCTGGGAGAGTCACTGAGGAGCTGGTGTGGGGGCAGAGTGAAAATTTTTAAGGGCCCCTTTCGCAGGAGATTTAGGCAATGAGGCACAATTCTGTGTTTTCCCGATTGTTTAAAACAGCTTTATTTTCAAAGAGGACTGCTGCTGTTTCGAGGGAAATTGTTGGGTTGCCCCCTTTTTCTGAGTGAGGAAAAAGGCAGGGGAAAGCACGCTCCCTTTAATACGAACCCCCCCGGCGGGGGAAAACAGGGAAAGTAAAATTTGTAGAGCCGTCAGTCCCCAAAGAAAAGAAAGGAGGTGGGGGTCCGAACCCGGGGACTGGGGGAACAAAACGAAGATTTAAGGGGGCCGTGAAAACAAGACAGCTTTTTTCAAATGACATCCAATTGCCCAAATTTTCTTGTTTTTTTACGGTCCCCTTTTTCTGGAAAACCATTTTTAAAGGAAAAGATACAAAACCCCCCTTTAAAAAAAAGATGTAAATTGTAGAGGATTTTTGGAAAAAGGGTATGGAAAACCCGGAAAAACTTTTTGTAAAATTTAAAAATTCAAATAATCTATTTCATATTTCTACTTTGGGTTTATTTTACAAGATTCTTTCCAGGGCAAGTAACTGTAGAAACAGGTTGGAAAAAGGGGCACGGTCCCAAAAGTCCAACATGGAAACCTTCAATGTTGATCCCCGGGGGAAGGCCCAAAAAAAAACCCGGAAAATCGGAAAATCCTGGGGGTTGCGTCCTTTCTCCCGAATATTTATTTGTCAAGAAGGCTTTTAAGGGCCCCCCTTGAAATTGTTTAACTAATCCACCATCACAACCTCTTAAAGTAAAGAGTCCCTGTCTATAATATGGTTTAAACCTTTCCCTTTTCCCTTTTGACGTTTTGAGGGTGCCTCCCCTTTTCGTTGTTCCAAGACTAGTTGTAAACAGATCATGAGGAGACTGTTGGGATGACCTTTAAAGTTTCATCTTTGTATAGAAAATTGGTTTTTAATTTTGGGTGAGGGTCCTCCAATTATTGTAAACTTTACAAAAAGGGTTTAAAGTGGGTAAAAAATTTTTGTTAAACTACCTTTACCTCAGGAAAAGTCCGGTGGAGTCATGGTTGGTGGCTATAACAGGTCCATATAACAGCAAAACAGGTCCATATAACAGCAAAATTCAAAAAATAATAACCCCGCTTTTTCCCCAAAACCCCCCTGAGGGGGGCTTGACCCGAAAGAGAAAAAAAACTTTTTTAAAAAAAAGCAACCTTTATTTTTCAAACCATTAAAGCCAATCATGGCATTGATAGCCCTGAAAAAAGGGGAACGCCCAAAGCCCGAAAGCGTTGGGGGAAACCAGTCATAAAAGCTTATGTGATTTTTTGTGTTCCTGTATGGGCCCCCCTCTATGTGAATCGTCTTAAACCAATGAAATTTTAATTTTATGAAAAATAAAAGGGTTGTATTTTTTTTAAAAATTTTTTTTTCGTCGGTCAAACTCCCTCAGTGCGGTTTGGAAGCTGGTTAAATATTTTTTGAATTTTGCTCTTACAAATAGTATCTCACAAATGTGAGTAAACCCCTCACACTTTTGTAAATATTTTATTATATCAGTCTACTCCATGCCTCCTTGCGCCTCCTTCTTGCCTGGGATGAAAGATGGTTGCCTACCTTCAAGCAAAACATAGATACAATTTTTAAAAATAAATACTTGTTAGCCTTATTATTATTTGTGACGAATATATCCTTTAATTTTTTAATTCCAACAGAGATCCCATCACTCTGCAACTAAACAATTCTTATTGCACATAAACCAACTCTTCTATAATTACTTGCGTTTTAGAAAATGTTCTCCAACACGCTATGCGCGTATCCCAAAGTCCAGCATAATTGTTAGCCGAGACTCCACACAATAGGTCAAGCTTAGCAACACACTCACTTGAGTGGATAAAGGGGGGGAGGGGAGTGGAGACCCCCATGTTGCTGTTCTGTGCAATAACCAATAAGAGAGGCACTTGATCCAAGGTGAAAATAGATACACAGTGAAAGGTTGCTTACCTTCGCCTACCCGTCACCCGGCCCTGTATATGTGTACATTGATTTCTGAGTAACTGGATTTCTTTTTTCTACTCTATGGCACCTCTTTCAGATAGAGCCCCAATACAAATATACAGTATCTCATAAAAGTGAGTACGCACCTCAGATTTTTGTACATTTTGTATTATATCCTTGCATGGGAGAACACTGAAGATATGACACTGATACAATGTAAAGTAGTTAGTGTACAGCTTGTATAACAATGTAAATTTGGTGCGCCCTAAAAATTACACAGTCATCAATGTCTAAACTGCTGGCAACAAAAGTGAGTACGCCCATAAGTGAAAATGGACAAATTGTGCCCAGTTTGCCATTTTCTCTCCACGGTCTTATGTGACTCGTGGTACAATGTCTCAGGAGTGAATGGGGAGCAAGTGTGTTAAATTTGGTGTTATCACTATCATACTGGTCACTGGAAGTTCAACATGGCACCTCATGGTAAAGAACAGTCTTAGGATCTAAAAAAATATATTGTTGCTCCACATAAAGATGGCCTAAGCTATAAGAAGATTGTCAACACCTTAAAACTGAGCTGCAGCATGGTGGCCAAGATCATACAGTGGTTTAACAAGACAGGTTGCACGCAGAACAGACCCCAACATGGTCGACCAAAAAAGTTGAGTGCACGTGCTCAGTGTCATATCCAGAGATTGTCTTTTCATAATAGACGTATGAGTGCTGCCAGCTTTGCTGCAGAGGTTTGAGGTGGGTGGTCAGCCCTTCAGTGCTCAGACCATACGCCGCACACTGCATCAAATTGTTCTGCATGACTGTTGTCCCAGAAGGAAGCCTCTTCTAAAGTTGATGCACAAGAAAGCCCGTAAACAATTTGCTGAAGACAAGCAGATTAAGGACATTAATTATTGGAACCAAATCCTGTGGTCTGATGAGACCAAGATAAACTTATTTGGTTCAGATGATGTCAAGCATATGTGTTGGCAACCAGGTGAGGAGTACAAAGACAAGTGTGTCTTGCCTTCAGTCAAGCATGGTGGTGGGAGTGTCATGGTTTGGGGATACATTAGTGCTGCTGGCTGTGGGGAACTACAGATCATTAAGGGAACCATGAATGCCAACATGTACTGTGACATACTGAAGCTGAGCATGATCCTCTCCCTTCTGGTCCACAAGGCAATATTCCAACATAATAATGACCCAAAACACCTTCAAGACAACCACTGCCTTGATAAAGAAAATGAGGGTAAAGATGCTGGACTGGCCAAGCATGTCTCCAGACCTAAACACTATTGAGTATCTGTGTTGAATTCTAAATGTCTCTAACATCCACCAGCTCCATGATGTCATCATGGAGGAGTGGAAGAGGATTCCAGTGGCTGAAACCTGTGAAGTTCTAGTGACCTCCATGCCCAAGAGAGTTAAGGTAGTGCTGGAAAATAATGGTGGCCACACAGAATATTGACACTTTGGACACTTTTTTTCCATTTTCAATTAGGGGTGTACTCACTTTTGTTGCCAGGGGTTAGACATTGATGGCTGTGTTTTGAGTTATTTTGAGGGCACACCAAATTTACACTGTTATACAAGCTGTACACTGATTACTTTACATTGTATCAAAGTGTCATAATTTCAGTGTTGTCCCATACAAAGAAATATAATATAAAAATATGATTGGTGTGCTCACCTTTGTGAGGTACTGTCTATGTATAGGGGCTCTATCTGCCACAGAGTAGAAAAAGGAAGTCCAATTCCTCAGAAATCAATGTACAAATATACATGACCGGGACGAAAGGTAGGCAAATCCACTGGCTGATGCGTTTTTAACTATTTTTTTTTTTTACTAAAGTACATTCTTATTAAATGTGGATTTAGAGGCAGAACAACTGAAAAGATGCTGGAAGAGGGCTTGACACCATCTGTCAAGCATGGAGGAGGTAATGCGATGGTCTGGGGTGGCTTTGGTGCTGGTAAAGTGGGAGATTTGTACAAGGTAAAAGGGATGTTGAATAAGGAAGGCTATCACTCCATTTTGCAACACCATGCGATACCCTGTGGACAGCGCTTGATTGGAGCCAATGTCATCCTGAAACAGGACAATGACCCAAAGCACATCTCCAAATTATGCAGGAACTATTTAGGGAAGAAGCAGGCAGCTGGTATTCTATCTGTAATGGAGTGGCCGGCGCAGTCACCAGATCTCAACCCCATTGAGCTGTTGTGGGAGCAGCTTGACCATATGGTATGCAAAAAGTGCCCATCAAGCCAATCCAACTTGTGGTAGGGGCTTCTGGAAGCATGGGGTGAAATTTTTCCAGATTACCTCAGCAAATTAACAGCTAGAATGCCAAAGGTCTGCAATGCTGGAATTGCTGCAAAGGGAGCGACGAAAGCAAAGTTTGAAGTAGAAAATTATTATTTCAAATAAAAATCATTATTTCTAACCTTGTCAATGTCTGGACGATATTTCTATTCATTTTGCAAAAAATTATCTGGGTGTAAATTGTCTGGGTGACCCCAAACTTTTGAACGGTAGTGTACTTGTGACATATTTGCAGGTTTTTTTTTTCTTTTTACGCCGTTCACTCTCCGGTATAAATTATGTGTTCTCTGAATTCTACAGGTTGATACAAATCTGTCAATACTTAACATGTACATGTTTTGGTACCATAAAAAAAATCTAAATGTTCTATTTTTAATTTTTTGCAGTTTGAAATACATTCAACTTTTTTGATCAATTTTATTCCAATTTTTAGGGGACATGAAATGATCCAAAAAACTTAATTTTGTTGCTTGGAATTTTTTCTCTTCTAGTGTTCTGGTGTTCAGGGTACGGCATAAAAGATGTTCTATTTTAATAGATCGGACTTTTCCAGATGCAGCAATATTAAATATGTGTAACTATTTTATTATTTTGTTTTCTATTTGTAAAATGGCAAAGAGGGCTGATTTGAAATTTTAATACATTTTATTTTTTACAATTTAAAACCTTTTTTTTTTACTTTAACATTAAGACCCCCCAGTGTGCTTGTTCACTAGGGGGCGTGTTCATTCATACAGCCTAATGCATTGTATATACCATGCATTAAGATGTACAAAGATGGCAGTTTTACTACTTCCTGCCCTTAGCAAGAAGAAGTAAAATAAAAAACATGTCGGCGATGGACGCCTTCACCAGACTTCCAGCTGCCATGTTAACCAATCTGGGCCCTGCGATCTCGTCGTGGGGGCCCCGATCGTAGTGAAGAATGGTGCACAGCACCGTTTCTCATTCATTTAGATGCCACAGTGGCAATCGCCTTGGTGTCCATCCCATGCTTTAACAGGTGGGTGTTAGCTGAAATTAGCAGCCATCACCTCCTGGTCGTGTAGCGGGAGCACACTGCGATCCTGCTGCAAAGCGCTTACCAGCGCTGGGATGTAAGTTTACGTCCAGTGTCGTTAAGGGAATTAATAGGGTTGTCCCCTTTTAGATTGTTTTTCTGTATTATGTATGTTATAGCAGACCATACAATTTTTTTATATAAATATATTCTGCTCCTGTATCTCTTTTATACCAATGCAGTAGCCCCATATCTAGAGATAAAAAAAAAAAAATAAATGGGTACAGCCTAGTTCCTGGGGTAATTGAATAGGAATACTGGAATAATTATTCATTTTGTTAATAAAGTTAGCTGTAAAAAACCCAGAAAGATAAGACCGAGAGATGTGCGTTGTCTTCTCCACGGACACTGACAGACATGATAAGACGCTGCTGGAGGTGGTAATCATGGAGAAGTTCTGCTCCTCCATACACTAACTTTACCTGGATACCAGGGTCACATGACCTGTGTGGTGGTCACATGATAAGACTCTGCTAGAGGTGGTAATACTGGAGAAGTTCTGCTCCTCCATACACTACTGTTACTGGATACCAGGGTCACATTGACCTGTGTGGGGGGTCACATGATAAGACTGCTGGAGGTTGTAATAATGGAGAAGTTCTGCTCCTCCATACACTACTGTTACCTGGATACCAGGGTCACATGACCTGTGTGGTGGTCACATGATAATACACTGCTGGAGGTAGTAATACTGGAGAGGTTCTGCTCCTCCATACACTACTGTTACATGGATACCAGGGTCACATGGCCTGTTTGGTGGTCACTTGATAAGATGTGCGGGAGGTAGTAATACTGGAGAAGTACTGCTCCTCCATCATTTACTGTTACCTGGATACCAGGGATCACATGACCTGTGTGGTGGTCACATGATAAGGGACGCTGCTGGAGGTAGTAATACTGGATAAGTTCTGCTCCTCCATACACTACTGTTACCTGGATACCAGGGATCACATGACCTGTGTGGTGGTCACATGATAAAACACTGCTGGAGGCAGTAATACTGGATAAATTATGCTCCTCAATACACTATTGTTACATAGATACAAGAGTCATATGACCTGTGTGATGGTCACATGACTGTTTTGTCCATACAGTTACTCCATTGAAGCCATTACTATGGTCAGAAATATGGGCTATACCATTTTTTTTCTAGTCTGGGGTCTACTTCATTGGTATAATAGAGGTACAGAACCAGAATTTGTAATGCACTTATATATAAAATAAAATGGTATGACTTCCTATTCTAGTCACAATAGGTAATGACATTGTAAAGTGGACAACCCCTTTAAGTTGACTTGGAGTAACACTGTAGGAAAATTAACACTTAGGCCCAGTTCATATTCTGATACTCTGTTTCAGACATGGAACGGACCCATTTTACAGCGGACACCCTTGCCGTTTTCAAATTCCGTCTTTTTTCATCACTCCTGATAGAATTTACGACGGTTTCTTCCAAACGCTGATGTGAAAACCCGGGCCCTTACTTCCAGAATCCCTGACAAAATTACAGCTGACCGCAGGGTTCCCGCAGCAAGCCCCTGCGATGAGTTTATTGTTTAGGAGAAAACCCCTTTGAATAAAGAGGACTTGCCATAATGGACAAGCCCTTTAATAATTTGTTACTGCATGTGACCCGTCATTGGAAATTTCATAAAGTGGCCATGTAGACGAATGCAAACTGCTGAAAATATCACAATTTAACTGGTAACACAGCAGTGTAATCTCCCAGCTCCTCGGACGCCGGAAAGTTTACCCCGAGTCATTAATCTTGGGTTCACGTGGAGCTATCATAATATCAACCCAGATACTGGAGGCATCGGCCGAGACATAGTGTGTTCCTTCATAATTGCTGCATTTCTCTGAGATTACTGTGAATTACAAGTCAGGCTTTCTGGCACCGAGACGTAGCATGCAAATACAACCTATGGTTGCCACTTCGTGCTCTATACACTAGACCTTTTTTCATGCCCAGGCTGAAATCCTGAAAGCAAATGAGTCAGGGCTTATGAACACAACAAGCCGAGCCTGTGAGCTCTGGAGACATATTTGCCACTTTTTAATTTAGTTTTCCAAATATTCATTTCATTAATAAACAAAAGAAACAAAAGTAGAATGAGAAGTTCAGATTTTACTCACCCATTCATGTCTGTACCTGGGAATCATCAACCTTGTCCCGGGCCAATACATTATTACACCCACGCAGGTACGAGCATTGAATCTGGGGCTGGAGAGGAATCTCACTAATTGTACATTTTGTTGTCGACTTGCTACAAAATTTAATTACATGATATGAAGGCTACATAGTTACATATAGTTACATATAGTTACATAGTACGGTTGAAAAAAAGACACGTGTCCATCATGTTCAACCAAGGGTGGGGAAAATGTGGGTGAAGGGAGGGAGACCAGGATTTTAAGCCTATATTGAAAAATGGTAGTGCACACCTAAGGCTAATGAGGCAAGGTGGGTGCAAAAATGGAAAAGGACCTCCGTCCAGAAATCTAGTAAAAAGTATCCACTGCACACCAATAAAAGTTTTTTTTTATGCAAGAGAAAGAGTTTTTATTGTGACATTAAAGAGGGGGGGGGTCATCTGTATCTAATATAATATTATAAAAAACATACTCAGTAAGTGTTTTACATAGAATAAAAACCTCTAAAGGGGGGGGGGGCGAGGAAACTGAGAATGGTAGTAATAGTGATGTAAGTGGATACATACTATACATGAAAATACATATGAATGTGAAAGGCAAGAAGATATACTATGGCTGGATCTGCTGTAGGCTCAACCAGCCAAGATGAGGGCATAGGCGGCGTCGGAGAGTTGGGTATACTGGACGAGACGTCCGGGGTAAAGGAGAAGCGCCGGACGGATTTTAAGCATGGTATCCCCATTGGTTAATGTCCTGAAACCCATAAGCCAAGAACCACTCTGCTCCAGGGGAGACCCCATCTCTGACCACAGAGCCTCCACCAGCCAGGATCCAGAATTTTACATAGCTACGTACGTATTAAAGGTGTTGTCTCACTACAAGGATTGCTTTTTATATTAAAGATCTTGAAAAAACAAGTCACTTTGCAATATGTGTCCATTAACAGTGTCCTACCTATTCCTAGATATCCCCTCTTGTATGGGCTGCATCAGCTCCTCAGGTCGCTATAGCTACAGACCTGTTTGATCTATCCTGATAGGCTGCCAGACCTGGCTTCTACTGCAGCCTAGTAGAAGCCAGTAAACACGCCCCTGAATTCAAAATGAAACCAAGAAAACAGGACTGAGGTGAGATGAATCAATGTAGTGAGACAAGCCCTTTAATATTCTTTTGTTTCAGGTAGTTGTCTAAGTCTTTCTTGAAACTCCCAACTGTTTCTGCTGTGACCAGCTCCTCAGGCAGCTATTCCATAGATTCACAGTTCTTACAGTGAAGAACGCCCTTCTCCTCTGAAGATTGAATCCTTTTCTCTGTAGCCGAAGGGAATGTGCCCTTGTCTTTTGAGGGCGCTACAGCTAATGTAATGTAACGTGTTCTTCCTTTGTGTTTGTCATTACTGTACTTTTGTGAGATGTTGGTACCCAGTCACATTATTATGACCAGCAGCTAATATCCAGAGTCACCACTATGTGTAGTATGGACAGCAGCTAGACGGGCTGGGAGTGACTCGGTAAGGTCCTGGTAGGTTGTCCCAAGTATCTGGAGCCGACTGCATCCCACAACTGCTGGAGGGTCCATAGAGCCAACGCCACCATCCAGGGGCTCCCACAGATGCTCAATTGGGTTCAAGTCAGGGTAGTACTTGGAAGTCTTGGTCATGCTCTTCCAACCAATGTTGGACATTTTAGCCATGTTGCCTTTACACGCTGGAAGATCCCATCTGCCCCAGAGAAGACAATCAGCATGTATGGGTGTATGTGACCGGCAAGGATGGATTCATAACTGAATTCGTCAAGAGTACCTTCCATATGGATGAATGCCATGAAAGCATTTTCCAGACCATAAAGCTGCCACCACCAGCTTGTGGTCTTCCAGCAATGGTTGCAGGGTGATGTTTGTAGCCTGACATGCCAACATCCATACATTCGATGAAGGAGAAAGAGACTCATCCGAGAAGACAACCCCTTGCTAATTAGTAGAGGTCCAATTCTGATTCCGGTGTGAAAATTGAAGCCTTTTCTGCCAATGCAGCTTGGTTAGCAAAAGTGCAGTGACATCTGTCTGCTCCGGGGCAGCATACACAGTAGGGTTAGCAGAGGTGCAGTGACATCCGTCTGCTCCGGGGCCCCATACACAGTAGGGTTAGCAGAGGTGCAGTGACATCTGTCTGCTCCGGTGCATCATACACAGTAGGGTTAGCAGAGGTGCAGTGACATGCGTCTGCTCCGGGGCCCATACACAGTAGGGTTAGCAGAGGTGCAGTGACATCCGCCTGCCCCGGGCCCCATACACAGTAGGGTTAGCAGAGGTGCAGTGACATCCGTCTGCTCCGAGCCCCATACACAGTTGGGTTAGCAGAAGTGCAGTGACATCCGTCTGCTCCGAGGCCCATACACAGTAGGGTTAGCAGAGGTGCAGTGACATCCGTCTGCTCTGGGGCCCCATATGCAGTAGAGTTAGCAGAGGTGCAGTGACATCTATCTGCTCCGGGGTACCATACACAGTAGGGTTAGCAGAGGTGCAGTGACATCCGTCTGCTCCGGGGCCCCATACACAGTAGGGTTAGCAGAGGGGAAGTGACATCCGTCTGCTCAAGGGCCCCATACACAGTAGGGTTAGCAGAGGTGCAGGGACATCCGTCTGCTCTGGGGCCCATAACAGTAGGTTAGCAGAGGTGCAGGACATCCGTCTGCTCTGGGGCCCCATACACAGTAGGGTTAGCAGAGGTGCAGTGACATCTGTCTGCTCCAGGGCCCTATACACAGTAGGGTTAGCAGAGGTGCAGTGACATCCGTCTGCTCTGGGGCCCCATACACAGTAGGGTTAGCAGAGGAGCAGTGACATCTGTCTGCTCTGGGGCCCCATACACAGTAGGGTTAGCAAAGGTGCAGTGACATCCATCTGCACCAGGGCCCCATAGACAGTAGGGTTAGCAGGGGTGCAGTAACATCTGTCTGCTAAAGGGGCCCCATACACAGTAGGGTTAGCAGAGGTGCAGTGAATTCATCTGCTCCGGGGCCCCATACACAGTAGGGTTAGCAGAGATGCAGTGACATCTGTCTGCTCCGGGGTCCCATACACTGTAGGGTTAGCAGAGATGCAGTGACATCCGTCTGCTCTGGGGTCTCATACACAGTAGGGTTAGCAGAGGTGCAGTGACACCCGTCTGCTCCAGGGCACCATACACAGTAGGGTTAGCAGAGGGGCAGTGACATCTGTCTGCTCCAGGGCACCATACACAGTAGGGTTAGCAGAATTGCAGTGACATCCATCTGCTCCTGGGGCCCCATACACAGTAGGTTTAGTAGAGGTGCAGTGACATCTGTCTGCTCTGGGGCTCCATACACAGTAGGGTTAGCAGAGGTGCAGTGATATCCGTCTGCTCCAGGGCACCATACACAGTAGGGTTAGCAGAGGTGAAGTTACATCCGTCTGCTCTGGGGCCCAATTCACAGTAGGGTTAGAAGAGGTGCAGTGAAATCCGTCTGCTCCGGGGTACAATACACACTAGGGTTAGCAGAGGTGCAGTGACATCTATCTGCACCTGGGCCCCATACACAGTAGGGTTAGCAGAGATGCAGTGACATCTGTCTGCTCCAGGACCCCATACACAGTAGGGTTAGCGGAGGTGCAGTGACACTCGTCTGCTCCAGGACACCATACACAGTAGGGTTAGCAGAGGTGCAGTGACACCCGTCTGCTCCAGGACACCATACACAGTAGGGTTAGCAGAGGTGCAGTGACATCCTTCTGTTCCAGGACCCTATACACAGTAGGGTTAGCAGAGCTGTATTTCAGTCGGCTCCTGTACCCGTAAAGTAGGTTATCAGAGTGAGTAACTGGCTCCTAGTGAGCCTATACAGTGTACAGTATTCTACGTGTTGGCATTGGTTTCCAGTGATATCACTGGTTTCTGGTAAGCTCATAGTATATATTCTTAGTAACGTAACGATTTTCTAGTGACCTCATAGTATGTATTCTCGGTGATATGATTGAGTTCTGATGATGTCACCACTTTCTAGTGAGGTCATAGTATGTAGTCTCAGTGACATGATTGGGTTCTGATGATGTCACTACTTTCCAGTGAGCGTATAGTAAGTATTCTAGTGATGTAGTTTAGTGAGCTCATAGCAGTCTCAGTGATGTCACTGGTTTCTCACGATGTCACTTCTTGTTCATGAGCTCCTAGTATGTAATCTAGTGATGGCTTTGGTTTCTGGTAACCTCATAAACTGTATTCTCAGTGACGTTAGTGACTCCCACTATTCCCATCGGATGTATTATCAGGGATGACACTGACTCCTAGTGAACCCATACAATGTACCGTATTCTCTGTGGTATCTACTGATGTTACTGGTTTATAGCAAAGTTATAAGAACATGTGATATCATAGAAAACTGTTTTCATGATTTCTACTAAAGCCATAAGCTGTATTCCCTATGATATCACTGGATTACTATTTGTCTTTTTTCATATTGTTTCAAAGAGGACCATATCATAAGTGTATGTAATATATAATATACAGCACTGGCATTCTGAAACCATATCCTGGAGATAAACACACTGTATTAAAAATGAAATCAGGGATCCAAGCATTCCAATCTAAAATAGATTTCCTTTACTGGAAATGCCTTTGTTTGTGAAGATCATATACAAACTGGAGCAAAGTAATGTTGTAGCCATGTTTCAGAAACCAGTGAAATCTTAGTTGACAGTAAACTTAACTGTAGCAGCCAGTACCAGGCAGCTGCTGCCAAGGCAAATTAAATTGTGGGGTGTATTAAAAGCGGCATAAATATGAAAAGGGGCATAGATCTACATGATAAAAACATAGTTCCACTGCTACATATATCCCTAGTCAGACCACACATAGGATATTGTGAATAGTTTTGGTTACCAGTGCACAAAAAAGATATTGTTAATCTTGTGTGGGCTAAAAAGATGGCAACAAAAATAGTAAATGCAATTACCCAGAGAGATTATGAAAATTATGATTTACTTAAAGGGGTTGTCTCACTACATCGATCATCTTACCTCAGTCCTGTTTTCTTGGTTTCACTTTGAATTCAGGAGCGTGTTTACTGGCTTCTGCTAGGCTGCAGTAGAAGCCAGGTCTGTAGCTATAGCAACCAGTGCTGGCAGCCTATCAGGAGAGATCAAACAGGTCTGTAGCTATAGCAACCTGAGGAGCTGACGCAGCTCATACAAGAGGGAAGATCTAGGAATAGGTAGGACACTGGTAATGGACATATATTGCAAAGTGACTTGTTTTTGCAAGATCTTTAACATAAAAAGCAATCCTGGTAGTGAGACAACCCCTTTAAGATACAAGACGTTTAAGGGAGAGACCTAATGACTGAATATACAAAGAATCAATATATGAAGATCTTTCCCATGATCTGTTTATACCTGAACTGCATCTATAACAAGGAGGCATTCTCTACATCTAGTGGAAAGAAGATTTCACCAACATAGAAAGGGATTCTTTACGGTAAGAGCAGGGAGACTGTCGGACTCTGTGCCAGAGAAACATGTCCTGGAGAGCTCATTAAAAGAGTCCAAACAGGGCGTTGAACTCATTTATTGAGTATAATAATGTTACAAGTTGTAGCGACTAGGGGTGACATGTATGATTTTTGGCGCCCAGGCGCCATTTTTTTGCACACTTTAGTAGTGTAGAATGCGCCTGAATCTATGAACGTGTTTTACTTTGGGTCATAGATTTAGTGCTTTTTAACTAGTAAGCGACACTTCTGGCTCAGGTAAACCAATATCAGGGTATGTTCACATGGCTTATTTTGGCACGTATTTCGCCGCATATTGCGCGTTATACACGGCGAAATGCGTGCTGTAATTACGGTAATCTATAGCTCTCATAGAGAGCAATGGGTTACGCTTCATTCCCCTGAACGTACAATACGATCGTATTGTACGCCGGGGGAGAAAAGTGACATGTCAATTGTTAGCGGCGAATACGCGCCGCTGACCATGAATGTCTATGGGGTCGGTGCCCCCCCCCTCTCCCCCCCGTGCTTTGGAAAGAGTCCTGATCAGCGCGTCGCTCCGAAACACCCGGCGTATTGCAGCGCATACTATATGCGCTGCAATACATCGTGTGTACATACCCTTAAAGTGCTCTACCTGTTCCAGCAGTAATGTGCCTGGATTTGCCGTTCAAAAGTCATACATGTGTAGCTCTGTACTCCGCCTCCGGCACGTCCCCCGATATCAGGTGCATTACAAAGTGCCGTGGGCGCTCTGTAATGCGTCTGATATTGGAGGCTGTTATATAAAAATATAGCGAACAGGGCTGCACCAGTTTTCGGGCTAATAAGACGCCAGACTTCTGACGCAGCCCCGTACATACATGTTGCACTAGGTTTCATGAGGAGGTCGTTGATCCTTGAATTTATTTTGGCGTGAGTTGGTAAGGAATCTTTTTTTTTTTTCCTACGATACAGAAAATCGGCTTTTGCCTCTTGGGGATTTTAGATCAACACAAGACAGACAGATGTCTTTCTATCAGCCTTACAAACTATGGCCGACATGTATGAATGGGGCTGTGCCAGCTTTATGGCATCAAAAAGCTTTAGTAGTCCTGCTCTTTAGTAGTCCTGTTCTATAGATGAATTAACATTCACACTCCAAATTTTGGCACGACAAGCTTCCGCGCAATACCTTTGCAATGCAAAGATTTGGGGGCGTCGCACCACATTCGTAGGATTAGACACATTTATGATTCTTTGATGCCAAACCTAAGCTCAAAAAAGATAAACCCAAACCCAAAATTTTACAGGTGGTCCCTGAGCCAACTTGTGTATTGGCTTACACTTTTTTTGCCAAGGAAAACTTAAACTTATCAGTTCTATCTAAAAAAACACTAAAACAAAACTTTTAATGTATAAATTTAAACCCTTATAACACTATTTAAAAACCGTTTTGCCCTCAATTAAACCTTCTATTTCGAAGGAAAGGAAAGCTCAAGTCTGGGGGAACCCCCCCTATAACAGAAAAACCTTATTATACAAATTTACTACTCCAAAAGGGGATCCCAACCCTCTTATTTGGGGAGTCTCCCTAATTAAAGGACACAAAACAAATAAGGACCCCTTGTGACACCCTCTGCAGCAGGTGACCTGTAACAGGTTGAGAAGTGGAGACATTTTCAAGACTTTTCGTATTGGGTCTACATGCCCCCTTTTATGACCTGCAGAAGAACGTGGGCCAGGGGAAAGGTGGTGCCTGAGCCGACTTGTGGGATTGGGTTAAATGCCCCCGTATTATGACCTCGAAAAACAGCAGACCAGGGTAAAGGGGTGCCTGGCCCGACTTGTGTATTGGCTCTACACTGCCCTGTATGTAACCCGCAGAAAAAACAGCCGACAGGGTAAAAGGGGGTGCCTGAGCAACTTGTGGTATTGGGTTACAGGCCCCGTATTTAGACCTGCGAAGAAAAAGCCAGACCAGGGAAGGGGGTTTTGGCCCAAATTGTGGTATTGGCCCCTTTCACTGCCCTGTATGTATGACCTGCAGAAGAACAGCAAAACCAGGGGAAAGGTGGTGCCTGAGCCCGATTGTGGTATTGGGTCTACCTGCCCCCTATGTATACTGCAGAAGAAAAAGAAAAAACCAGGGTAAAGGTGGGGTGAAAGGTTGTGGTTTTTTGGGTTTAAAATGTGTTGTTGACCTGAGAAAGAAAGGAGGGGGGGGAAGGGGGTAAAGGTGGGGTTTTCTGAGAGATTGTGGTATTGGCTTAATGCCCTGTTGTAGACCTAAAAGAAAGCCCGAAAGGGGGAAAGGTGTGCTGAGCCAGACTTGTGGTATTGGGTCTCACTCCTGTATTTTACCTGAAGAACAGCCAAGGGGGAAAGGGGGTGCTGAGCCCGGGTTTTGGTATTGGGGTCTACACTGCCCCTTTTATGTAAAAAAA